>CM050169.1:228489666-229089666 GCA_027410445.1 Discoglossus pictus
CCGAACACTGGTTCTAAAGGGCAATATGTACCAGGGCCATAGTCGCAGGGCAGGAGGCTGGCAAACAGTCCTCTCCAAGCCAAAGTGGCGAAGGGCACTTTGTCACACATCTCTCCTTTGGGGGGAAGTCTAACCAGGTACCTGGATATTTTGCTGTGGTGATGGGGCAACACGCTGAGGGGACTTGAGGGGCAGAGGCCAGCGGCACTCTGCCCTGATGCCAGCTCTTCTGCTGGTATCACCTGCAGGACATCCTGCTCTGTACAAGGGACAAAGGGAGGGCAGAGGCCGACTGCACTCTGCCCCGCTGTCAGCTCTTCTGCTGGGGTACTTGGGACATATTTCGGCTCAGTAGCCAGGGAAACGTGGGGGTCAGTGGGGGTTAACATTTCCTCTGTTAACCCTGGGGCCACATTAGAAGTTAGCTGGGGAGGGGAATTTGTACTTACCCCCTCCTCCGGTTGTGGTAACTTGTCTTCCTTGAATGGTAATTTAAACAGGCCTTTGTAGGAGGGCTGAGAATCTTTACTTCCCTCCCACAATTGCTCATGGACAGGATGTGATGTAAATTACATCATCTCAACTAAGGATATATCCAGGCAGGAAACTGGTGCTGCTTCCTGTTTTCTTCCTTGGTGGTGAGGGTGAGGAGGTGATTTCAATGGTCTGACCGTGGGTAAGATCAAGCGTTTGGGGAAGGGAATTACTATATATATATATATATAGGTAGATAGATTTAAAAGGGGGTGTTGCTCCGTGGGTCTGGGCTGTTGTGTTTTTAATACATTTATAGTATTGTGTTATCTGCCTTTTAATAAATACCTTTTAATGTAGACGAACCTTGTGTAATATTAATTTGGTGATACACCACATTTGGCGACCACGAATTTTAGACTTCTACAAAGGTTATTTATGAGGTAATATCACATTAATAGATAGTCAGATTTATTTATTTTATTTTATTTTATTATTTTTTTTTGTGGGGAAGGAAAAAAAATTACTTTGTCTAATTATCCTCTGCATGGGAAATCAAGTGCTGATTGTGTGTGGAGTCTAGTTTGGGCCTACATTTTAATATACAAGTTTGGGCATCAGGCCTCAATTTTGAATATATTAGCAGGCCTAGTAGTTTTTCAGGCCTTCATTTTTATTTTATTGTAATAGACTACCAGCATAGGCCTCAATTATTATTATTTTTAATCCTTTATATCGTATTAGCTTATTTTGCTACATAAAACAAAGATATCATACAGTTTGTTTTTGTGGGTTTCAAATATCTGAGTGAGTTGAATATCAGAGTACAGGCCTAGCCCTGCATTTGAATACAATATGGTAGGCTCCATGCGGCTTTTTGTTGTATTTGAATGCTGATTTCCTTTGTATCCTAGTTTGGGCCTACATTTTAATATACAAGTTTGGGCATCAGGCCTCAATTTTGAATATATTAGCAGGCCTAGTAGTTTTTCAGGCCTTCATTTTTATTTTATTGTAATAGACTACCAGCATAGGCCTCAATTATTATTATTTTTAATCCTTTATATCGTATTAGCTTATTTTGCTACATAAAACAAAGATATCATACAGTTTGTTTTTGTGGGTTTCAAATATCTGAGTGAGTTGAATATCAGAGTACAGGCCTAGCCCTGCATTTGAATACAATATGGTAGGCTCCATGCGGCTTTTTGTTGTATTTGAATGCTGATTTCCTTTGTATCCTAGTTTGGGCCTACATTTTAATATACAAGTTTGGGCATCAGGCCTCAATTTTGAATATATTAGCAGGCCTAGTAGTTTTTCAGGCCTTCATTTTTATTTTATTGTAATAGACTACCAGCATAGGCCTCAATTATTATTATTTTTAATCCTTTATATCGTATTAGCTTATTTTGCTACATAAAACAAAGATATCATACAGTTTGTTTTTGTGGGTTTCAAATATCTGAGTGAGTTGAATATCAGAGTACAGGCCTAGCCCTGCATTTGAATACAATATGGTAGGCTCCATGCGGCTTTTTGTTGTATTTGAATGCTGATTTCCTTTGTATCCTAGTTTGGGTCTCCATTTTATTATACAAGCTTGGGCACCAGGCCACAATTAGTTTGTTGTGTGTTTCAAATACCTGAGTTTGTTAATACTATTATTTTTGTTTTGTTTTTGGTTTTTTTTTTTTCTCTTCTTTCTTTTTCTTTCTCTAGTCCTTTATCATAGTACAGGCCTGGAGAAAAATAATAAATAAACCATTTTAAATATTATTATATATATATATATATATATATATATATATTATTTCAGGCGTGCATTTTAATACACTATAGGCTTCCATACCTTATACATTTTGGGTGTCTTGCATATCCTCGTTCGGGTTTATCTCCTACCCTGCAGGCCTTGCTATTATATTTTAAGTTAATTAGCAAGTATTACCTTCACCATACTAAGGTAAGTATAATTTGCATTGTGGGTACTAATCTATTTTTCTACATATTACACCTGGCCTACTGAATAGTCATCAACTATTGTTGGCTACTCAGAAGCATGCTACTTTAGTCGCAAATTGATTCTTACTTGGGTGAGTAAAAGAGTAGAAATGTCTTTTCAAGGGGCCAAATACTTTCCCACAGAAGTGCGTGAGTACTTTAGGAAACATATTCAAAAACATGATGGTCCATATGAGCTTCCAGAGCCAGCAAACCCAGACAGTGAAAAAGAAAAGAGATTAATGGATGTTCTAACACAAATTGTAAATAACAAAAAGTATAGAACAAAGAAGAGAAAAAGTTTGGTCACACAAGCTGTTGTAGCCACAATAGGAGGCCTAATAGACTTAATTGTAGAATTACGGCAGCATAATTTGGAAACAACAAATAAAATGGAGGAAGCAATGGACAAAAGGGATTGTTTAAAAATTGCAGCTTTGAGAACAACTACAATTGTTGGGGAACTAGAAAGGGAGTTAAGGGAAATAGAAAAGCAGAGGGATGTTTATGGAGTAAAAATAACAGAACTTCAAAACATAATAATGGACTATAAAAATAAAACAAAGTTAGAAGGGATAAAAGGAGTCAGAGACATTGCCAAAATATATCCAGATCTGGATATGTTCGTGGCACAAAATAAAGAACCAGTGCCGAAAATGAACCAAGATAGAAAAGATTTCTTATGTTATTCTGTTCCACAAGTAGATACCATACCACAAGCACCAGTTATTGTTTCAGAATTATTTAATGCAAGGCAAACACCTACAGGATTTTCTATGCAGACTCGACCGATGTCTATGGCAGATAAAGACAATTTCCAGAAATGGTGGGGAAGTATGCCAACTAACAACTTTAATACATTTACACATTGGTTTATGAGGGGAGCAGATAGAGCTAAAAAAGGAGGTCTTAACTTAGAGGAATGGACAGAACTGTTAGAATACGCTATGGGTCCTTTGGCTAGTAGACTATTGGGATTTAATAACAGTGTGTCTGATCAGGCAGGAAGAATTGCTGCAACTAATTTCTATCTACTTAGCATAGAAAAAGAAATAGCAAATATTACCATGAGGCCAATAGATGGTCCTAGAGAGGTAGCTCAAAGGATATTTTTTTTGGTATACTCTACGACAACCGCAACAGCCTCTAGTGCTGGGCTCACCAGAACATATAGCAAAAGTAATGGAAGCCCTTCCCCGGGAGTGTCAAGAATTTATCAGGCTTTTTGATCCAACACCAACAGACTTGGAAATGGTACTAACTAGAGCTGATAAGTGGTGGATCAAGCATCCTTTCACAGAACAGGCCTGCTCTGTTTCAGCTGTAAGAACATTTAAGGTCGAGTCTGGTAGAGATATAGATGGTAATTGGAGAAACCAGACGTGGGATGTACCCCAGAACAAGAAGGATGATCAAAACTGGAGACCAAAACAGAACTTTGACAAAAGATGGAGAGATCCACCTAGGGACTATAGTAATAGGGATGGCAGCAACTGGAGGGCTAATCAGGAGGGAGAGAGAAACGGTAACATGGGCTATTGGGAACTCAGGAGACAGAAGGATAGGATAGAAGAGGAAAATCACATACTTAAAAACAAGGTAGCTGAGTCAGAGAGGAAATTGAAGGAAAATGAGGCAAAGATGATAAAAGAGGGACAGAGTAGAAGTGAGTCACAATGACAAATCCCAACCCCTGCGCCTCAGCATCTCATTCACTCAGCTAATTTAACCATGGATGAGGCAGGTCGGCCTACCAGTTATACAGTCATCGCAGGGGTAGGGAAAAATATGTTGGTAGATACAGGAGCAGCAGTTACAATGACCAACAGGGTCAAAAATGGGGATTCTTCAGTAAGTAGTATGGGAGTTACTGGGAATCCACAGGAGGTTAGAGCAGGTCCAATTGATGTAGCAGTTGGAGAAAAAACAATAGAAGTAGAAGCAATAGTGGGTTGGCCAGAGGAAATATTGGGAATAGAAGCTTTAAAAAAAGGAAATTTCATTGTAGATCTTGCCAATTTTTGTTTGTGGAAGACAGAAAAGGTGAATCAGGTAAGTACAGAGTTGACAAAAGGGGTTGTGCTCCCAATGGCATATATTGTCTCTCCGATAAAAAGTCTGAAAAAAAACAAACTGAAACTAGACGGACAACCAGAATGGCTGCAGAAGCTAATCCAAGACATACCTGTTTGGGCTACAGATAAATTAGACTGTGCAAGAATGAAAGGAATGGTCTTTTTGGAAGGAGGAGACCCACAATGGCAAAAGCAATATCCAGTCCCAAGAGAATCAGTGGCATCAATCACCAAGATGATAGAAATACTGGAGAGAAGTGGAATAATTAAATCTGGAAATGGGTATGCATGTAACTCACCATGTTGGCCTGTGAGAAAAGCTGTGTTAAAAGGGAATAGAGATGAAAAAGCAGCCTCATCATGGAGACTTACCATTGATTACAGGGCCGTGAACAAACTTGCAAAAAGAATGGCCCCTGTTGTTTTTGTTATGTATATGTTTCTAATGATAGAATCTAGTGTTCCCACAGAGCAAGGCTGTATAAGAATGAAGATGCGTGTCAACAGAAGATTGTGGTGGATTCTTGTTCCAGGATGGATAAGTATAAGCTGTATCACAGTAGGAATGGGGAGACAGGCAATAAGGCCAGAAGATACCGCAAATAAGGGAGAGAGTTTGAAAAGATTGGAGTTACATTATGTTCAAGCAGATAGATTTATTTGGCCCAGGGAATTGGAAGTAAAAGAGGGTGGAGGGTTACAAGTAAACATTATTTTGCCACATAATAGTACCAGGGGATTAGCTCTTAGAGCTCCAATACAAGAGAGGTTTACAAATATTACAGTAGTAGTGAGTAACTTAACATTAGAAGAAGGGAGAGAATGGGACGCTGCAGTTATAGCTGCCCAGCCTGACCTAGAGGAATTCTGCAATTTTGATACTGGAAAGGGGTGTGTTCTAACAATAGATGAAGTATTTGTCTCTGTAAAGGAGCTGCAACGTTGTAAAGATCAGAAGAAGGTACCATGGCCAATAGGCGGATTGGTGGTGGTACCAACACATGAAACAGTTGTGCAAGGGGTTGGGTGGACTTACTACCCAATAATTCTAAATTTTAATGATTTTTCTATTCCTCCAAAGTGCCCGGAATCACAGCGGCAGTGGTTTAAGCAAAGTATACAAGAGACCATCATTGAGTGGACCGGAGCAGGGAGTCGAGAAAAACGGGACACACTTGCAGCCCTTTTAGGAGAAGTCGGAACTGGATTGGGAGTATGGAATTCAGCAGACATCATTGGAGTGAACAGCCGGATAAACTCCCTTACTGATGGCATGGGACATGCTATGAAAACAGGTGGAGTAGCTGACTCCCTTACAGTGAGTAGACTGACAGACAATGTTGATGACATACACACCATTGCCAACAACCTGCATCTAGTTGAGGAAAATATTGCTTCCATTGCTAACAGCATTAAGAATGAAATAGTGGGAACTGCCATTTTCTGTTCTATGATTGGAGGAAAGCTGTTGGCAGATTTAAAGGAAACTATTAAAGACATCCAGGCAAGGATTATCACGTCATTGAAAAGAAAAGGAGTGGACATCACTGAGGACAATCTTAAATACAGCTATATTGAAGGCCCAGATCAATGGATGCCACATGGACTACAATCTGGGACAATAGGACTAATCCTGGCAATTCCCCGCTGGGAGGGGCAGGCAGAGCAACTGAACTTCATACATAGCATTGGCACGTTAAGTGATGGAATCTACAGGCAACACTTCCCATCAAAAAGACTGGCCACTATTACAGGATTGGAGATGGATGAAAGCTGTTGCAGGAAATCTCAACACCGATGGCTGTGCAGTTGTGTTTGGGAGAAAGGAGCTGAGGAGGATGGCTGGGTGCAGTTGATAAAAGAAAACCTGGTGCAAGAGGTGATCCGCATAGGGGACATTGCATGCTTTATCGGCCACTCTGAATATAGGACAGTTGATGAAATATGTTTGGTGGAAGAAGGGTCTTGTATCATGGTATTTCCATCAAGAAACCTTACCACTGAAATGATCAATTTTACTGCAAATGCAGATTGGACAAATTTGACAATGAAGCTTTTTACCTTGGAACTTCATGAGTCAGAGACACATCCAGTCCTACGAACACTGTCGCTGGTACTCATGTTCATTCAAGTATTAACGACAATTATAATAATAGACTTTGGTGTGGCAATGAAACTTGCAAGGAGGATATATAATAATGTGTCTTTTTCCTCTTCTTTCTCTCTCTCATACATTCTTCAATAAAGTTTTACATTGCACATACATAAACATTTATCACACACTCTCACCTAAATTCTATAAATTCTATTTTTGTGTAATATGTGGATTGACAGCCATAGGAAAGTACAGGAGAACTTATGTCGCTGAGGGAACTATTCCGGAGGGACGGTGGGTTGAATTTCTCCTGTATATCAGGTTTTTGCTCCCACTAGGTTCTCCTGTAATAGAGGGATAACTAGAAAACTGAGCAACATAGAAGAAGAAAAAGTGAGGGAATGTGGTAACTTGTCTTCCTTGAATGGTAATTTAAACAGGCCTTTGTAGGAGGGCTGAGAATCTTTACTTCCCTCCCACAATTGCTCATGGACAGGATGTGATGTAAATTACATCATCTCAACTAAGGATATATCCAGGCAGGAAACTGGTGCTGCTTCCTGTTTTCTTCCTTGGTGGTGAGGGTGAGGAGGTGATTTCAATGGTCTGACCGTGGGTAAGATCAAGCGTTTGGGGAAGGGAATTACTATATATATATATATATAGGTAGATAGATTTAAAAGGGGGTGTTGCTCCGTGGGTCTGGGCTGTTGTGTTTTTAATACATTTATAGTATTGTGTTATCTGCCTTTTAATAAATACCTTTTAATGTAGACGAACCTTGTGTAATATTAATTTGGTGATACACCACACCGGTTGTCCCAGTGACGGTAGTTGGGGATCTGGACAAGCTGTGGGCGCAGAGACCACGGTCCCATCTGCGCCGTCTGGGAGATTGGTGTCTCCCCTGGTTAGGGTAAACTGTTGCTGGGGGGGAAGGATGACACCTTCTGCCCCCTGTGTTTCACACTGCCGCTGGGGGGGAAGGACGACACCTTTGGCCCCCTGGGGTACCCACTGCCGCTGTGGAGGAAGGTCGACACCTTCTGCTCCCTGGGGTACACACTGCCGCTGGGGGGGAAGGACGACACCTTCTGCCCCCTGGGGTTCACACTGCCGCTGGGGGGAAAGGACGACACCTTCTGCCCCCTGGGGTTCACACTGCCGCTGGGGGGGAAGGCCGACACCTTCAGCTCCCTGGGGTACACACTGCCGCTGGGAAGGAAAGACGACACCTTCAGCTCCCTGGGGTACACACTGCCGCTGGGAAGGAAGGACGACACCTTCAGCTCCCTGGGGTACACACTGCCGCTGAGGGGGAAGGACGACACCTTCTGCCCCCTGGGGTTCACACTGCCGCTGGGGGGAAAGGACGACACCTTCTGCCCCCTGGGGTTCACACTGCCGCTGAGGGGGAAGGACGACACCTTCTGCTCCCTGGGGTACATACTGCTGCTGGGGGGAAAGGATGACACCTTCGGCCCCCTGGGGTACACACTGCCGCTGGGGAGGAAGGACGACACCTTTGGCTCCCTGGGGTACCCACTGCCGCTGTGGAGGAAGGTCGACACCTTCTGCTCCCTGAGGTACACACTGCCGCTGGGGGGGAAGGACGACACCTCCTGCCCCCTGGGGTTCACACTGCCGCTGAGGGGGAAGGACGACACCTTCTGCCCCCTGGAGGGCCGGTAGAGAGACCTCGGTCCCATCTCTACCTGCCATCTGGAGGTCATCCCAGGACCAGTCAATGAAGTCTGGTTCTGCTTGTCGAGTAGGTTGGGGCTGCACAAGGCTGAGCAGGTGTTGGTAGTCCTGCTCCAGCTCCCACTCTCTCGTTACCAGGTGGGTCATGTCTTTGCTCACCTCGCCTTCATCATCCCAGACATACATGCCCATCCGGTAGTCGTAGATGTCCCAAAACCTAGACCCCTCCGTGCTGCCAAGATCAATATCGTCCTCCAAGGCATCCCATAATAAACCCGGGCCATCATAATCATCCCCCTCCGGTAAGTCGTGTTCAGCCGTCCAGGGGGTAAGTCGAACGGTATACCACCAGAGGGCCTGGTATGCGTTGTCTAGCCAGATCTCTCGCCATACCAGGGTCTCTAGTCTTGTCACCCACTCATCCAGGGGCTGCTCTCCCAATAGATACATCCGCATCGCCACACGCTTCTGTAGCCGCTGCTCATCACTGGGGAGACTCTCACCTGGCCGCCATTGGGCATCTTGCAGGGCATCATACCAGAGTTCCTTTCTGTCTGTTTCCCTGTAGTCTGCGGCCTCCTTCTCATCCTCATCATGGAACGCTGTCCGAAAACTAGCCGGTTCCATCCTGCTGTAGCCAGGGGCGCTGTACGGATACTAGCGTTGCCCTCAATCTGTACTCCACGGAATGGTGTCTCCTGTAGCTGTCCTTCTGACCGTGGGAACAATTCCACCACTTGCCAACAAATGTAACGGAGCTGGGACACGCAGTCCAAAATCTCCGCTGGTATACGATAAAATACCCACGAGGCACTACAGTTTCACCATTCCCGACCTCCCATATTGGACGACACACAATTTGGGAGTCAAATGAATACTGACTTTATTTTGTTATTGCAGAACTATATATACATCTCTTTGGCCACAGGCAATACACATGCCCATATTTGGCTACACACAATACACACAAAGAGAACAATAGGGGGGTCACACCTCCCTGGCAACTTTGATACAATCAGACACTGATTCAATTACACCTCTTTGTTCTTATCAGAGAATTAAACCACTTTGGAAAATGCAAGGATCCTTTACAACTTTCTTATCTCTTGAATCTCTGTAATAGGATTATCTATTAGCCTAGGTCTGCAAAAGTCTGGCTAATATTCTGCAGAACATCAACCAGCATACATATTGTAGGATCATATTTTAACCAAGAATAATCATAAAACAGGGTAAAACAGTGATGGGTTCCGCTACAGCTAGCCAAGCTCACACATTGGCTAATGAAGATAGAGCCACGTATATAGCAGTAGCAGAAGGAAAATGGAATATAAAAGGTAAACATGTATTTTTTTTTAAAAAATTCTACAAATATTTTGTTTATTAAGTTTAGATATTCAAGAGACTATATAGAAAATGATATCCCTGTGTATCTATTTACTTTTATGGACTTTATTTTATTAAGAAGTGCTTATAAGCTCTGTTTTACTGCATACAACTAAACAAATATTACCATGATTGTCTTCATGAAGACACAGACTCTGTAGGGCTGGACAGAGTCAGATGCTGTGTCTTCATGAGCCGCAGAGGGCATTTGTATGATTTTAGGTAGAAAAAAACAGAGCTTTTAAGCACTTCTTAATAAAATAAATCCCATCTGGGTCGCTACTTTGTTGTGGTGAAGGGACTTGTGTACCTCAATGAAGCTGTGAGCTATACCATGTACAATCACCTGAGATGGGCAGATCGTAGGAGAGAAGTCAGGCAAATCACAATCTACTGGAGAAGGAACGGACAGGCCAATCCAGTATGCTTGCCAAGAAATCTGTATGGATAAGCACAACCAGAAACACAGACAGATGTGCCTGGAGTGCTGCATCCATATGGTCACTGAGAGTCGGACACAACTGAAGGACTGAACAACAATAAAATAAAGTACATAATAGTAAATAAATACACAGGTATATGATATTGCTAATGCAATCCAGAGGCAGATGTCTCAATATCTTGCCACATTAAATAAAATGTGTGTCCAATCTCTGTGTTACTGGACACTAATGGCTACTACTAATGATATTGATAGAGTCGGGGTCTCCGTCATCTGCCAGTAAATCATATACATCCTGAGCGTGTAACGATCCCTCACCAGCGTCACATCCACTGCGAGGGGGCGGAGGGGGATGAAGTGCTGAGCTCTGCAGAAAGAGAATACGAGACAACCATCAGAGGGGAAACAGGCAGAATGGAGGAGAGAAGGAGGGGGCTATAGGAAGAAAGCACGCGGGGCGGGACGGGAGGATTAATATGTAGTGAGCTGATGAAGGGCACAGTGCAGACTCATTCATATGTTTACATGCGCACAGCAGGCTCACAAAATACAATTTCCCATGGTCTAACGATTTAATTTCCTCTCTCAGCAGTAATAGGATCGCGTTTATATCGCTCTGTAAAAGGGTTCAGTTAATCCCATAATATGGAAATGAAGCTGCATCTACTTGAAGGAGTACTGTGGTCAATTTTATTTCTATGTGATATGTTAAATTAATAACCTTGGGAAAAAATACTTTAGAAATACATTTTAATTGACATTTTTAATTTATATGCAATTATGATTTTTTACTGTAGGGTTCCATTGTTTCTCTCAGATGATTCTCAATGTTACTTTCTGCTGGAGGTGTGTTCTTGTAAATTAATCAGCTTTTGGTTATTCCTATTGAAGGCAGTTGCAGTTTTAGATGCCTTGTTTGCATGGTACAGATAGAAGCTCAGTGTGTATTCCACCTGAAGTGTCAAATTAATGAATACCAAAATGGTAGATTCTACAACAGCATAGGAGGTCTCTTAATATATCAGCATGATCTTTGATATCAACCTGGACATATCTTGTGATGATGCTCAGACGTTCGGTCATGTCCGACTCTCTTTGACCTATGGACCTCAGCACGCCAGGCACAATTGTTATGTCTCTGGTTGTTCTTATTCATAAGGGTTTCTTGGCAGAGATACTGGAGTTGGTTTCCAGATCCTTCTCCAGTGGATCGCTATTTGTTTGACTTCTCTTTTATGACCTGCCCCTTTTGGGCGACCATTCATTGTTTAGCTCACAGCTTTATTGAGGTGCACAAGCACAAGCACTCAGGAAGGGGCAGAAATCATAGTCAGATGGTCCAGTGGTCAGGTGCAGGACAAGCAATAAATCCAATAGAAAGCTGAGGTTGAACTACCAGGAGATCAAGATACACACATTGCTAGGAGCCAAATCCTGACCACCAATAAATAGGCCCTAGGTATATCCAGAGGTATTGGTAAAGAATAGGTAATGACATAGTTTCCACATAGAGGAAACACTGAGGAGACTGAACTGACTCCTCAGGACCCATGTTCCCTGGTGGCTGGTCACGTAAGCATCCATTAATGTTCGAACCCTCAACCAACTCAACCAAGTTCAACCCTCAACCAACCATGCTCTACCACATTGTGCGGTCTGGTGGTGGCCCAGACAAGGTGAAATCTCTTTTCAAGGCATGAATGTTTGGAATCGTTTCCCCCCCCCCAATGGGATTACATGTACTAGCAGTGGTGTTATACTGTACACCATGATACCTCTCATATTTACAATAGTATATGAGGTCAACAAGAGACATGGGTCTGTCCCAGTTTTTTCTAAACTAATTCAACCATGGAACCATTTTGACCTCCATTATACTGACAAAATAAGACCTACAGCACTGTATAACCTCTGTCTGGTACCAAGAATGACTACAAGGACAACAAAATCCCCCAGAACATAATAACATATATGCAGTTATTGCAAAAAGCCCTTTTGTTTGTTGAAATTAAAATCTCTTATTAAGACATTAATGCTTATAATTGTTTTTTGTTCCAATGTTACCAGTAGTGTCCATTATAGACATCATGACATCTAAACATCTCCAATAAGATTACATGAAAGAGTAGTGTTTTTTTATACACCATGATACTTTTCATATTTACAATAGTATATAGTTGAGGTCAGCAAGAGACATGGGTCTGTCCCAGTTTTTTCTAAACTAATTCAGCCATGGAACCATTTTGACCTCCATTATACTGACAAAATAAGACCTACAGCACTGTATAACCTCTCCCTGGTACCAAGAATGACTCCAAGGACAACAAAACATAATAACATATATGCAGTTATGGCGAAAAGCCCTTTTGTTTGTTGAAATTAAAATCTCTTGACTACCAGTAGTGTCCATTATAGACATCATGACATCTAAACATCTCCAATATGATTACATGAAAGAGTAGTGTTCATTATACACCATGATACTTTTCATATTTACAATAATATATAGTTGAGGTTGGTAAGAGAAATGCGTCTGTCCCAGTTTTTCAAACTAATTCAGTAGTGGAACCATTTTGACATCTAAAATACTGACAAAAGACCTACAGAACCCAATAACCTCTCCCAGTACCAATAATGGCTCCAAGGCCAACAAACCCCCCGTGGACATCATAACAACTCAACAATTACTGGGAAAGGCACTTTGGTTTGTTGAGGGTGACATCTCTCTTCAATGGTCAACCTACCATCATTTTCTTGGCTTTAAACATTTCCTTTCTAACAGCCGGTATTGGTTCAAGATTTCTTTGTTTATATAAGCACACTAGGCATTCGTGTTTAGAATTTTTATTTTTTGTTCCAATGAGATTACATGAAACCAGTGCTCGAAATATTATGTTTTCTTGAGGTCTAATTTAATTTTTGAGGAAATTGGGAAACCTCTGCATTTTATAAAGTCTGTAGCTTCCTAAGATCAAATCTTGACCACTATATAACATGGTTTCTTTTTAAAGCATTCGATGTGGATTTTGCGTTCAGTAAATCCAGGAACGTCTTTGTTTCTTGGCAAAGGTTTTGTCACAGATATGGGCAGAGCTAGATTAATTTGGTATCAATGTACTAATAAGATTGTTTTAATTATTTAACATTCTCATCTTAACGTATTGTAGGAACATTAAGACATGCAAAGAAATCTTTATTTATAAAGTCCTATCTGTATCACCCTATGAAAATGTCAAAAGGAAGCTTAAATAACCACTTGAATTTGGGAAAAAAACATCACAGGTTTGTTATTTATGTGATAATCTACTATGTGAGCAGCTGTATAATCCAAGAATATAAAAGCATATTTTTAGCAGACTCTTTTTTGTCTTCCGAACATTCATATCAGGTTGTGGAATGGGATTCTGTTGTGAGTTGCACTTCTATTTAATCCTAATGTAAAGCTCCAAAACATTATGGCAGCCATCAATAAAACTTAGCAGCACGCACAATCCTTCTCAAATGACTAATTCTGTTAAGAATAAAAGCAAATATCAGCCTCTGTTGGAGCAAAGTTTAATGTAATAGTTGAAAATTAAAACGTGAATTTCTTTAAAAAAGCATTTTATAAACATAATAATAATAATAATTTTCTTGTGCTGAAGAAGAGAATATATCCTGTTTGCTGGGTTGTAAGACTAGGATTTTTTCTATGCAATTTTTCTTCACTGCAAGGCCCCATTTTCTTTTTCGTCCAAATTCTACTGCTACTTTCTCATGAGAGTGTGATGAGATTTCCATTGCGCAGAAGATGATCAGCAGAATCTAAAATGGGGGATTCCGCAACAGCATTATTGCATATAAAAGATAATAGATAAGAGTATTTTGGAGTACACTGCATGAAAACTGTACATTTTAGTATATGGCCATAGTTAAGGAGAATAATAAAGAGATGGAAATGTTTCTAAGATCCCAAAACTCCCTATAACCCCAGATAAAGGTATATGGCGGTGTAAATAAGTGTAAATAAACATTGTTACAAATCGTCATTGGCTTATACACATATACACAGTAGTACAAAGCTGACCCTTGAGTACTGGAGGTGACCTGCTTCTTGAGGGTCAGACCAGATCCATCATCTTGTGGTTACGTGATAGCCTTGAATGACTTAAACAGAACATGTGCTATACCAGGCCATGCTCCTTGGCTTGTGTCCTGTTGGTTTTATGGACCGTTGACCCAACGGCCTTAATAGTCACAGATTAAATGTTAGTATTATTTTGGTCTATACCAACTGGGCATGCCCTTGTGGTTTATCACTTACAGCTGTACTATGCAGGTGTATCCAAGCAGGCATATTTTCAGAATTGTGATGGCAAATATAATTTATTTAGCTCAAACAATCCATGTTAATTCCAGGTTGTGAGGCAACAAAACACAAAAAATGCCAAGGGGGGTGAATACTTTTGCAAGGCACTGTACCTGCATATCTTTTTACATTTATGCACTTTTAAGACGTTCTTATACGCTCTGAATTTACTGCCTAAAATCAAACAAATAGTCTCTGAATGGGCCAGTCACTGCAGTGTATGCCGATACAGACTATAGTGCTGGATGTGCCTTGTAGTGTCCTAGCCTATCAGGGACCATGTCTCAGCAGCATGTTGCAGAATTCCGGTGAGAGACAGTCACTGATTGGTTAGTATGAGACACAGCACAGCAAGTACTACAGACTCTGTGACAGTGTACACTGCAAACTCAAATATATTTTCTTTCCCATATATGATAACAGGTAAGTGCTTTTCAGGTTAAACCTATTTGTTAATTCACCATTAATTATCATAAAATTCCATATATAACAGAAAAAAAGGCTTTAACCAAAAATATAATTTAAAAGCACAGTAATGTCTGCTGCGCACTCCCCGCACCCCACCCCCTCTTTGTCCTAGAGCCACATTAAATTCCAAGTCCGTATGTCCAATGTGAGACCCGCAACGTTTGCGGGCTCGAAACTTGGCCGAGTTACAGAGCTATTAAATGAGAACATGCTGCGAGTTACGGGCTTGAGACCCAAACCCGTAAACCATTTGTTGAACGTTGGATGCGTGGCTGTGAGCATGATCAATTAGTCAAACCCATAGTTAAGAGTTTAGATGGAGACAGTGGAAACAGAGATGGTCATCATTGCGTCACAGAAAAATGGAGGTGGGCTTTCAAAGTCTTACGGGTTTCAATTACGAGTTAAGATTGGACCTGCATTCCAGAAATAATGCAATATTGATAAACCCATAAATATGATATTCTAGTCCATGCGAGTTCCATTATATTGGGATCGATATAACATGAAATGTAAACATAAAATAAAGTATTTTTGGGGCCGATTTGCGGGCTTGAGAACATTGTGCTATTAATTCTAAGACCTAACATCACTTTCCTTGTCAATAAAAGTACATTAGTGTGTATATATGTGCATTTAAAGTTCTACGGATTGGACTTTACCCCCGTTGCGGGTCCTCTAATAGCATGATTTGAAGCGTAGCAGTTACGGGCTTGAAAGAACAAAGGATTTGCCGGCGTACAGGTCGAATTCTCATGTCACGTAGGGACTTCGCTTTTTTAAGAGGCCAATTTAATAGCTGTACGTCTTGCGGGCTACGTTACGAGCTACGGTTTTACACATTAGGGGAATTTAATGTGGCTACTAGTCGGTATTGTATAGGCAAACCCCTCACCCCAGAGATTGCATTAATTAGGCAAACCAGATAACCTGGAGCATGCTCACTTCAGAGAGGCAGGGATTATGGGGTTGTAGCCATGTCTTCCTATTCTTACATTGCATGAACATATTGCAAATTATATTAAACTGGTGTTCATCATTTATTATTTGTATCAACTATATTTCGTTTTTAATTTTAAATATATACGCATACTACTACCAGGAAACTGTGAGCTGGTCTGGGCTGGACATCAGTATTTATATCAGCTCTCTGCTTTCTTTTATCTGCCACATGAAAGGAAGTTAAGAAGTTAAGTGACCTATTAAGTACTGATCTTTATTGTTTTTAAGCATTTTATTATTGCTGGCACTCACCCTCCACCATCCTTTGCACTGGTGGTACACCCTGCTGGTGTTGGGCCCCTCTTCACTACTGGGCCCCATACATAAGAACTTCCTGTCCCTCCCTAACAGTAGTTATATCGCGTACTAACTATCACATCTACTCAACTCAAAATCCCTTATACTCTCTCAATAAAAAGAAAATTAATTTATCAATGCATAAAACCTAAATAAGCCCATGAAATAGCACTAAAAGTCTGTCTGGGTCCCCCCGATAGCACTAGTACCATATGCTGCTGACCCCTGACAAGCTTTCTCTGTTGTCGCTGAAAGGGTGAACTTAATAATGTTACAAACGGGTGTAGGAGCCAGAATAATTTTGGGAGGGGGGATATAACTCATTATATACACAGGCTGTAGAATAGCTTATATATACAGCACAAACATACAAATATAGAAAAATCTGGGGGAAGATTTGTCCCCATCCCCAGTTCCTTCACCCATGGTTTCAAAGAATATTTGTTTTGCTAGTCGTTTACCCGACGGTATAATATTATGTGCCTCTTCCCCCCCTCCGCTGTGTCTCTTACCCTCCCTCTCCCTCCTCTGTGTCTCTTCTGCCCTCTCCCTCTCCTGTGTCTCTTTACCCCGTCTCCCTCCCCTGTGTCTCTTACCCTCCCTCTCCCTCCTCTGTGTCTCTTCTGCCCTCTCCCTCCCCTGTGTCTCTTTACCCCGTCTCTCTCCCCTGTGTTTCTTTCCCCACTCTCCCTCCCGCCTCTATGTATCTTCCCCCTCTCCTCCCCTGTGTGGTAACTATGAGACAGTGCACACCCTGTAATTAGAAGTACACTATCTTCATGAGCTGCAGAGGGGAAAAACCAATTAGCATCTATTTTAGGCAAAAAAAAAAGACTTTAAACACTTTTTAATAAAATAAAATACACTAAAGTAAATAGATACACAGATATATTATATTTCTAGTAAAGGCCATGTCCCTTTAATACATGCTGTTTTAAATGCATGATAAAAAGTTTTTTTTAAATGATAAAAATGGCACTCCACTTGCAGGAAGGGAAGAGGTGGGATAAGCAACTCTCTAGTTTTCTCCTCTTAATTTGTTTTAAATGTTATAAAAATAGAGAAAGAAGATAAGGAGGCTAAATAACTGAAACAGATGGGAGGCTAAACCGTACTGTATCTCCGTCTCCCCGTTTTATAGGCTCCTTACTCCTGTCTGGATCCTCTTACATCTTATAGCTTTGACACCTCTTAAGCCGGCAGGAATCCATGCAATGGGAACATGTCCCCTGTAACCACAGCTATTCACGTTCCAAACATGCCCTTTAACTACGGGAAGAATTTCTGTGTCAGTATCCTGCTTACAATAATACTCTTTTAAAGTGACCCAAACATAATATAAATAAAGTGCCGCCAACACATCTCTATTAAATTGTGTTTCTGTGCTTTATAATTTAAAGGACAGCTGATGTGTTATATTTATAGTATGGAGAATTTGACTTGATAATGTGCAAATTGTTTATTCTCTAAAATATATTGTTGTTCAGTTGTGTCCCACTCTCGGTGACCATAAGGACCGCAACATGCCAGGCACATCTTGTGTCAGTTGTGATAATCCATAAGGTTTTCTTGAAAAAGATACTGGAGTGGGTTGTCAGTTCCTTCTCCAGTGGACTGCGATTTGTCTGACCTCTCCCCTATGGCCTGCCCATCTTGGCTGACCCTACATGGTATAGCTCAGAGATTCATTGAGGAACACAAGCCCCTTCACCACGACAAGGTAGCGATCCAGATGGGGGTAAATATATATACTGGCATAAAAATGTTGACTATTATATTCAGTTTCTACAGATTTAAAAGCCTGTGAGCAACCGCAAATTCAGATAAAATCTCTGTCCAGTTCTTTTGAAAGAATGACACTTTTAAATGACCTCTTGACAACAGAAATAAATAGAAGAGTAAACCCAAGCAAGAAACCCCACTTAAAAATAGATGTCAAAGATGGAATCTCCCAAGACAAAAGTAGAGTCAGTTTAAATTAAGATTTTCTCTAAAAGGCTTTTATGCTCATGATTTACATATCTGTTATTGTTGCTGGTTTGTTATATACTTCCCAAAATACAGCAATCATTTAACTTAATTGTTTGATAAAATCCTGGCAATGGTTGAGACTTTTTAGGAGATTACAAATACAACCCCTGTTGGACAACACCCCTTTAAATGGACTTTTTTTAATTTATTTTTTTATTCATAAGTGTTCTAACTAGGTCTCTTTAATTAATTAATGTCATCCTTCTCAATTTTCACATAACAATTAAATTTCACTTGCACACATCCTATCAGCTTATGGACATATCACTTTTTTCTGTTCACTTTCATGGGTGCTGCCATCCCTCATCTTTGACCTGGCAGCACTGCATTCTGGGATCTCCTGCTTTCTCATAAAGAGAAAGAGACAACTTAAACTGACTGGGGTATTTCAAACTGGATAATATATTGGAATGGTATGTAAAAAAATTACAATTAAACCTGTTCAATGTCATTAAATTAATAAAAACATATTTAAGAAGCTAAATGGTTAGAAAGGAAGAAGATATTTCAATAATTTTCAGTCTGTAAGAAAATGCTGAAAAGCAGAGAGTGTTTTTGGAGCTGAACAAGCTTAAAATGTATAGTTTTTAATAAAAAAAATATGAAAAACGCCCTCCCCGATGCCTGTCAAGCTAGGATTTTGCATCATGCAGAACAACTTATATTTGTATTCATTTGGATTTTACATTTATATATGTTTATATTTTTACAAGGATTCCTTGACATCTTCCTTCAATTAAATAGTTAATGACTCCATCTCCTCACCAATATTTACTTCTACCATTAAGTTATTATGTCTCACCATTAGAACAAGTGGCTGTTATAAGAGCGTCTCTGAGTAATGCGGAATACAAGGGTAATTGGCAAACCAACAAGCATAGGTTCTTAGAAGATTATGTTATTGATCATCATAAATATTGAATTATTCATAAGGAACCAAAGGAGAGAGCGGAAGTGCAAGGCGGGAATGGAGAGCAATAAGACAGAAGAGCCAGGGACTTACACCATTGTTTCATATTTAAATAAATAATATTACTTCTCTTTGTCAGGACCTCCACTTACCCAAGATATCCTCCAGGATTTTAATTCCTGATCTTAACATACAAAATTCTTCTGCACACGTGTTCTTTTCTCTAAATACTCCCCCAACCTACCTCTTCTCTCATTATCTACTCTTCTCATCCACTTTCATTGCCTTCTCCTACTCCTATTACCATGGCATTTATGTATGTAAATCCTTGCCTTGCACAGACTCACCCTATGACTCAAATGTAAATGGTGTCGCAAAGTTGTGTCCGACTCTCCGTGACCTCATGGACAACACACCATGCTGATCCACTTTGTTTTCATGGCAGAGATAATGGAGTGGGTTCCCAGTTCCTTCTCCAGTGGGCCACAGCATACAGACAGCTCCTTATATTCCCAGGTGGTCTCCCATCCAAGTACTGACCAGTGTGACTTCTTGGTTCCCTGGTTGGATTCCAACCCAGAATGCTGTGGTGAAAGCACCTGCATCCTAACCACTGGACTCAAACTCTCCGTAAAATCTTACATTTTAAGAAAAGTCTATAACCTACACCCTTAATATACAGTTGGCACACTCTACTAAAGTCAACTGTCCAGTTGATTCATTCAACATGGCACACAGACATCCCCATCAGTGGTTTCCATTTGCTGACCCAATTTATATCCAACATCCATCTCCTTTACACTCTTTCTTATTGTCCCAGAGCTCGAACGTCATCACAAGTTCCGGCTTTACAAATGGCTTTATAAATAATATAAAACAATATAAAACATCACATTTTTCTGCAGTGATACATATAAGAGGCACAATGTTGGACATGACAAAAGCAAAACAATTTGTTCTTTTTGAGATGATTCTGTAAAGGAGTTTAAGGAATACATAGTGGAAAGTGAATAAAACAGTAAGTTATATCCACTAGAAGATGAGCCAACCAGACATCTGATCTTGTGTTGGCCAACTCGAGAAACTCTTCATGTGTAGCTATATACATTGACCAAGTTTCTGTTGTATGTCTGAAAATGAAGTCCAGGTCAGAGACATATTTCTTATAGATGTGTTTGTTTTTGTCCATCGTTCTCGATGAGGACCTTAAAGAATCATTGGTTGGTTGACCTGAGCTCTATGCACCTGACAATGACTGAGTAGTCTGATTTGGGGGCGTGGAACGTCCTGTCGCCCATCGGGCAGACGTGATGACCCTATGCATGGGTATAGTAACTGGGGGGTATGGGAAGGACAAATCCCCCTAGATTTATCTGACTGTATGCATGTATATATGAGATATTTTATGGCCTGTGTATACAATGAGCTGTATCCCCCCCCCCCCCCCCCGCAAATTATTTTGGCTCCTACACCCCTTACCCTGTGAGTAATGTGAAGGTAGCTCTGGATCTAAAAACTATTTAATAGAATGGCAGACACAATCTGACCCTTCCCTGAGATGACCATCTTTATGAGATGTAATTAATCTAGCGGTTCCTTACTACATTTAATGGTAGAGTTATTTGTAAAACACATATCCATTTGACATATTTTAATGTCATTAGTGCATTTGCCAAAATATTTTTTATATTTTTCATGAATCATATCAGCATGAAGTTATGTATAGAATTTTCCACTAATTATAATATCTTGTTTAATTAGCTAAGACATGGATGTAAGGCTTATATGGAATTTAAATAAGATTTCTCAGTATGTATCAAAAAAAGTTGTATGTGATGGTTAGATCTACCATTATATTTTTAGTGATTGAAGAAAGTAAGGTAAGACATGGAGATTCCTTGGATTCTGTATGATATAAATGTGATAACCAGTCTAGTCACACCTCTCCTCCCTGAGGGAGATCATTTGTTTACTCATGGACTAATAGGCCATGTCTGAAAATGATGCAATATCAGGTCACTAGATATTTTTGTACCTGATTATCTAACACATCCACATCCACCCCGTCTATGCTTAAAAGATGCGTATTGGAATTAAAAATCAAGGCACTGGCAAAATTCACTAAAATTCACAATGGCTGTGTTGGCTTTTTTGTGGGAACAGAGCCCGCAAAGCTTAGTTATTTTTGGTCACTGTGTCTACCTATTTATCTATTTTATTGTCTACCTAGAATTCCCAATTTGTTCTGGAAAACATGTATTTATTGGTATATTGTGCTCTTTACTAAACATGTATATTTATATGTATGTCAGACAATAGAGGGGAACTTCCTAAAGCATGGTCCATGTATCACCAGTGGTCTGTGAGTTTCATTCGAGTGGTCCATGGTACAACTGGGTCATCAAAAATATTATGACATCAAATAAATTTTTTTTTAAAAATGCATAAAAAAATGGTGCAAGTAGTAGATTGTATGAGTTCTAATGATGCAGGCTATATTGCAATATAGCGCAACGTATTATAATTGTTAAGAAGTAGACAGAAAGATCATTAGTTTACAAAGACTGAAGCAGTATTCAGGTGTCAAGACCATGGTCAACTTATAGGGATCCATGAAACAACAAAACAAAAGGCAAATCAATGTTCAGCCATGTATTAGCACATTTTTTATGTAGGTATATGGGGTAAAGGTTGAAAAGGCGCTTGAACTGGACAACATGGTTCCCACATTCTTACTCGTTGCAGCTTGGAGCAGATGTGCTTATCTCCTCTACTATTGGCTGGTCCAAAATTTCCTGCAGACCGATCTGGAGACTTACATAGTTTCCTGTTAGGATAGATCAATATGTAGGACATTTTAGAACAAACTAATGGTGAGATCAACTGCTCAACTGCTGGACAAACTGTGGGTGGAGGCAGCCCTGCTCCAGGCTGTAATATTTAAGCTCAAATGTAAGAATTATTAGTTAAATAAATACTGATTTTATTCCTAATCCATTAATAAACAAATTAATCTCTATAGTATGACCATTACAATGGTCTTACATTTAATTTTATTACAATGTATGGCTATGGTCCATGTATATCATTAGACAACTTGAACTCAATGGGGCGTAGGAGAGCGGCGGAGGACTTCTGCAGTATGATGCTTTATAATGATATTATATTGATAATTATGTAAAACTATTCATATAAATAAGCAATACAGAATGTGTTGTCACTCTCTTAGATATATCTCAAGACCTTAAAGTTCTTCAAAAACATTAGTTATTTTTCTATTAAAGAGCTAACTTAGACATCCAAATATTTTTATATTTTTTTATAATCTGATTGGTTCAAACAACCAATAGCCAATCAGACTTGGAATTTGAATGTATCAGGGGTACTAATAACAGAAAAAGTAAAATGGCAGCTTTCTGAGTGATAAAACATGGAGGAGCAAACGACAAACGTGTGTATCTAAATAATTTTTACATCTGTATTCAGCAAGTAATTTTAAGAAATATTTTCTTTTTTAAAAGGTATATATTTAGAAAAAATCCACTTACATATCATCTAAAAAGCATGGTGTTGGACCATTTTATCGTAAGGAAAGTGAAAAAACTACAATCCAAGGTGGGCTCTGTATTTTTTGATTTGGTAGATAAATGTTTCTGTATTTTCACTTCATTTCACAGACATAGGGTAGATATATATAGTATAAAATACTATAGGACATTCATATATATGTAAAATATGTAGTGCATAATGTCATTTCTTTACCCACTTTAGTTAAATTAATCATTATCTATATCACTGGATTCATATTCTGATAACGAAATGCTAAAATTATCCTTTTTATTTATAAAATCACAACACGTGTCATTTCATGTAACCAGGATCCATTTCCCATAAGATTGATGCTCAGGTTGCATTCCTCTTACTGGATATGATGGTTACTCCTACTAGATCTATACGTGAAACTGGAGATATACATGACGCATGTATGGGATTAGATAAATCAATACAGTCTAAACTATAAATAAAAAAAGAAAGTGAACTATAAATGATGCTTTCATTTATAAAATTATAAATTTTTCTCTAAATTATATTTTAATTCTAGTAGTAAAAAAAAATGTTATACAGCCCTTACTAGTCAAGGACATAGATATATGTTTTTATTGCAGATTTAAACAATTGGCTAACCCTTTCCGGATGCATATCCCAGGCATTTTAGAATTTGTATACTGTACTTGAATTCCAAACAAGTTGAGTTCCAAGGTAGCATTTCCCATAGGGATCAATGTAAATTGAAATAATACGTTCGGGATCCCAGAATTTTCACATTTTAGTTTGAACTGATTGTCTTGTTTTTTGATAAAACACCTTAAAACTAACAGACATAAATAAAAAAACAATAATTAGATCAAATAACATAGAATTTAACTTCACTTTAACTGTACTGGGTGGACTGGAGGGCCCAATGGGATGATGGCACTATAGAGAAGGAGAAGGAGGAGTCAGTTTATTTATTGGAACTTGGTTCTTATAGACACAGGCTATACTTTGGTTCTTGTAGACACAGACAGCACTTTGATTCTAATAGGCACAGTCTACACTTTGATTTTTATAGGCACAGGCAGAACTTTGATTCTTATAGACACAGGCATCTCTTGGGCAATTGTAGGCACAGGCAGTACTTTGATCCTTTTAGACACAAACATCTATTGGGCTCTGGTAGGCACAGACTGCTCTTGGACTCTTGTAGGCACTAACTACACTATGCCACATCACTTCCTGATAGACAGGATTCAGGTTGGCGCCAGCTGGTTGAGTACAGAGCAAGTGTCAAGTTCCGAGCCAACTTTATCACATAGGCACGTTGAGTAGCGAGCAAGCATTGAGTTCCAAGCCAATTTTGAGTATTGAAACTGTTGAGTCCCGAGCAGGTTGAGAACCGAGGTATCACTGTATATTTTCATCTCAGGTTCAACAAATGAACTAAAACTCAAAAACACAATAAGTATTTTTTTAGTCAGGACTATTAGCTGCTGACTTCATCGATCAAACTGGTGTGTCTTATGACCCTTATGAAAAACTTTTTATCGATGGCATTTAATCTAAACAAAGGCAAAAGCCCAACATAAAGCACTGCTGTTTGATCAGTGGCGTTAGATATTGGGGATCCCAGTAACGAAATGATGTGAAGAAGAGTTCAATACAGTGGGCAGAGGTAGAGAAATCTGACTGCATGTGTTTTCTCCTTCACTCTATGTTCCTATCCGGAGGGAATATTGTCATCCAGCAGTATCCATGGTAGCATCAGGAAGTTATTTAATTACTTTAATTACGCCACCATCCCTGTACTTGTGGCACAACATCAAACCCGAGCGTTAGTTGATGTCGGATGCCAGTATTGTGTAGTTTTATTAGGTTGTTGATAAGGTGAACATCTCCTACAAGTGCTCTCTGTTAACATATATATTTATCTACCAGGTACCACTTTAAATAACATGCATTAGTAGGTATAATACTTACAGCAAAATGCAACCAGTAACGGTAATAAATATAACAAGTTATAAGATAAAGCAGGTTGTTTGCTGCATCTGCTTCACAACAAGTATGTCACTGAAGTTGACTGAGTTCAAGCATATAGCAATAGTGAGTGTCTGTAGATATTTAAGGGAAATTGTAGTTATTAAAACCTTTAGTTATTAAGACCATGTTCACCTTATTAAAAACCCTGTGATAAATATGCTCATAATGACAATGAGAAATCAATGCATGAGTACCAATTAAAGTAACCCTTTAGTGATATCCCTGAGAACTCACCAACTGAATTTCCATAGAAAAATAGGACATATTTTGTTCCAGATTTTATGATGTAGTTGTTGAGCAGTTGCACAACTCCCATATTCCCCTACAGTACATTAACGATCAACAAGAGGTGTTTGTGTATCTACCCTCCTGAGCCCTTAGGATTTGGCTAGCTCCTGCAAGAATCTCACATTTTACTCTCAAATAGTGAAATCTTACTGGTACAATTGGCATAATGTCCTAAACACACAACTGTATTATTTATTCTAAACTTTAAAGGGATATGGAAGGTTGAGGGATGTTACTAAGTATATAATATACCTGTGTATTTATTTACTTTAATGTGCTTTGTTTTATTAAGACGTGCTTATAAGCTCTGTATTTACTGCCTAAAATTAAACAAATAGTTCCTGTATGGGTCTCTGTAGGTCTGGATATGCAATGTAGTGTCCTAGCCTATCAGGGACCACTTCTCTGATACGTTCAATGTTCATTTAAATATACATAGAGATGGTACTATATGACTGTGGAAAATAGAGAAATGTCACTAGGGCCCCCATTCAATTCCAAGCCCGCCATTACCTTCATACATGACGCATGTCTGCGGGTTAGAAATTTGTTTCAATTCTGGCTATATTCAATTGACTCAAGCCCTCATTTACAGGTCTGAAGGCTAAACCCATAAATCATGAACCCGTACCTAGCACTTCAGGGCATAATCATGATCAATTAAGCAAGCACGGAAGATACAATTTAGACTGAGCCAATAGTAAATGAGACCGTCATTGTGATGTCAGTAAAACATGGAGCTTAAACTACAGTTGATTAGAGTTTGGAAGTCTGATATGTGATCGTACTCGCAATCCAGAAATGTAGAAATCAATAAGAATGAATGAAGAAACTGTTCTTGTCCATGTGCGTGGCCTGATATTTATTAATTCCTTCATTCCCTGGATTGATATAACATCATTTTTAATTGCAGATTTGGGAGTTTGAGACTGTTGTGCCTTGCCTTGCTTTCCCAGAATTTTTAAGTATAGTAATGTGTGTTTATTTGCTTTTGCAGTGTTACGAACAGGTGTTTAATCCACTTGCGAGGCCTATCTAGTACTGGCAGCAATTTTTTAGACATTTGCCATTTACGGTTTGAAGGAAATTGCGGGTTTGTTGAATTGTTGCAATTGAATATGGATTTTGCATCTTTAGCACTGGTAACATTTGCGGGCTTGAAACATCAAAGGAGTAGATAGGATTTTTTTACAAGTGATTTTGAACTTGTTGCTCCCAAATGGATTAGCAAAATGAAGGCAATTAAATATCAGTAACTTTTACGGCTACATTACGGGCTCGAGTAATTACAATTCGGCCAATTGAATGGGGGCCTAGGTTTCCAAGCTTATACCTACTTACATACAGCCCTATTAAATTGGGGCTACGTGTTAAAACTTAGCCCGTAACTCCAGATTTAAGTGTTACGGCTATTAAATTAGCCCCGTTGCGTAGCTCGCAGTGGACTTGCGTGGTAATACGCAGGATGGCCGAAAAATGTCTACTTGCTGAACAACGTTGATCTTTGCGCACGTAAATCCTTTGATCTGACGAGTCCATAACCGCTATTCTTTCAAATCAGCTATTAAATTGCACCGTGGTCACTCGTAACACGCAAATGGAGCCCAAAGGCCACCCGTGCTCGAGAGCACCCGCAAGGGGGGTAAAGTCCAATACGTAGCACTTCGTAAGCAAATAAAAACACACTACTGTACAATTATTATAAGGGAAAGTGATGTTAGGTCTTAGAATTAATAGCTCAACATTCTCAAGTCCGCATATTTTGTGTTATATCGATCCCGGCAATTAATGTGTTACGACATATACTGTAACTCGCATAACAGGAAAGGACCGGAATGACTGGTGTTTAGGGATAATGAAGGTCTGGAGCCACACTTTAGGAGGGTATTGGACCTCACTCTTCTGAAACTGAGGCAACGGAGTTTGTGAGCTGCATGAAGCCCAAGTTCTGAAAGGGGCGGTGCTAGTTGAATTTACATCTTTAAAATATTTTCTTTGGTTGTTGTTTAGTCGTTCACTCATGTCTGACTCTCTGTGACCACATATATGGACCACATCACGCCAGGAACATCCTGTGTCTGGTTGTGCTCATCCATAAGGTTTTCATTGCAAACATACTAGAGTGAGTTTCCAGTTCCTTCTCCAATATCTGACCTCTCTGCTATGACCTGCCCATCGTGGGTGACTCTACATCAGTGGTTCTCAACCCTCTCCTCAGGACCCACAGACATGCCAGGATTTCTATTTAACACATGTGGGGCAGTTAGAGGCTCTGTTGAATACTAATTGCCTCACCTATGTTCACACACTGTTGAATAGACAGTCCAGTCCACGACAATCCAGATTTACTTTGGTACACTGACTTATTTCTAAATAATTGTAGATAATTCCCTTCCCTAAAACGCTTATCATAATAACTGAACATATTATTCAAATGATTTAGTGCTCCGTAAATCAATAATAATATTTTGGACATATTTCACTTATTTAATTGTGTTTTTCAAAAATCCATACAAATGCATCTAAAACACAAATGTGATATTTCATTAAAGTTCAACTGTAGTGGTCATATAATGGGGTACAACTTGTTTATTTAATTAGTAATTAGCAATAACATATCTCAATCAATATTTTAAATGTTGCTTTTGAAATTAGCATTGGGGCTTCCCTCAGATGCGCTTCTCTCCACCCCATATTAGCAGTCAAGGGTATGAAAGAGCATCTGCTCAGGAGCTGTCCTCCATATTTTTCTTAGGTTTGCCTAACATAGCCACAGAAAGGAAGTAGGCAACAGATAAAGACTCCCATTAGGACAGTCCCCTGGATAGACCCGCTCCCACCCCCTGGACCCCTGTTACTGCATGTCTGCTGAAGTCTAAAACACTTAAAGTTTTAAAAGCTGCATTGATTTTTTGTTCACAAATACATATTTTATTGCTAATCAGTCACGAAATAAACAAATGCAACTTTTTCTATAAAGACTACAGTGCCCCTTTAAATGTACAGCTATTGTACGTATCTATATCCATTTTATTGTTATTATTAGTCCTTGTTACCAGAAACACTAACAAACAAACAAGTGTATGTCTCTTTTAGGTACCCATATCTGTCTGCATTAATGAATGTTTTTTTATTATATGTATAGAAAGTATTAAGAAATCTTTAGGGGTATTTTGCAGTATAAATATATTAAACGGTCACTGACGTTAAAAATATTCTGTTGTGCATTTAGAAAAACAGTTTTCCTTCCATTAAAAATGAGTGCTGAAAACAAATGTACTTTGAATTTTACGTGTGCAAACTGCTTTTGCAACAACGTTAGCAACTGCTTTAGAAAAAAAGTGTTTATGAACAGCCAATCAGGCCTAGACTCCCAGAGGACTAAATGATTTTCCACAATTTGTCTCCTGACACATCCTAATTAGAGCTAGTCAGATGGAATTCCTGTTTTTGTTGTAAAACTTAATTTATGTAGTTTTTATTTTAATTTATTAAAAATATAACTATTTATAACTTAAACAAAAGTTTTAATGCAACATTTAAAACATTAGACAACAGCGTTATAAAAGTGTATTTCCATTTCATTGCGTTAACAATTTTTTAAAATACTTATAATTCATTTAGAGACTTGCAATAATTGGACGTAGAAGTGGAGAGGATTAGAACAAATAAGTGTGGCACTCCACTGGTATCCATCCCTTCCTCTGACTTTATGCCAATATGAACTACTCTTTGACTCCTATCCTTCAGCCAGTGTCCTATCCACGGCACTATGGTTGAACATAGTCTACTGAATATTAAATGTACAGGTTAGTTTATTATGTTTATTATGTGTTTATTATCTAGAAAAGCTTCCCCTATTTCCTTTATCTCCTATGTTACAGACTAGGAGGAGTCTTAACCCTCTGTTGGATATTCTGACACACACACACACACCTAACCACATTTGTATCACCTTCTGCACATCCTGTCTTTCTCAATAATTATCACTGTGTATCTCTGCTTGCCTTTTGCCTACAAACTTCTGGAACCATTAGTTATCTCACTTTCTCTCAACGCTAACTCTCATCTTGATCCTCTACAGTTTGTCTTCTACTCCTCTCACTCCACAGAAGGAGCTCTGGCAAAAGTAAATGACCAAGGAACAAAATGTATACTTCATTCTTATACGCCTGCCTAAGACACTGTTGACCACATTTTTGTTAACAAAAATTGGTATCTGGGACAAAGCTCTGGCTTTACTCTCCTCTTACTTAATTATTCTGACTTTAAGTGTCTTTTTCTCCAACACCTGTTTCTCACCTATCAATCTTTCTCTTGGTGTGACTTGGGCACCTGTCTTGGGCCCACTTCTCTTTTCTCCCTAAACCCTGCCCCTTGGTGAACTCTTCACATCATTTAGTTTTAAATACTATCTCTGAGCTGATGACGCACAACTCTACTTTTCCACCCCTGACCTTACACCTTCAGGTCGAGAGAAGGTGGCAGAGTGTTGGTACCATGATAGCTCTCTTTTATCTTAAATGTGACATGCCAAAAACGTATCTCGTAAAATGTCATCCCGTAACTGGCCCTAGTATCCTCTTTCCTAACAAAGTCAGTAGCAAAACCATCCATCCAGTAGTTGAAGCACACAGCTTAGGTGTCATGCTTGATTAGTCCATAACATTCTCCCATCATATCCAACCCACTAGAAAAACATGTTGTTTTCTCCTTAGGCATATAGTAAAGCTACACTCTTTTCTAACCCGTCACCGGCCAGGACCCTTACTGTATTCTATCTCATCTATACCACTGCAACATCTTACGTTCTGATCTTCCTCTGTTCATTTTTTCAAAATGTCTTCCTCCCATGCCAAAATCCCTCAACCGTCTTCCAATAAAGCCAAGAATAGCCTAACATTTCTCCTTCTCTTCTTAAAGATTGTTTACTCCTTAGCTTATCCTTATATTTCTCATCTCTCTTTGAACTCCATCTCGTCTTCTTCACTCTGCCTAGGATGTCTCCTCAATGTTTCATACATTTCGAGATCTCCTTCTTAGCTAAAACCTCTCACACTAGTATCACCACAACTCAGGAATACATTGTCCAATGTCAGAGACATCCATAATCTCACTGTTTCAAGACTCGTTCAAAGACTACACTTGAATGCAGTTGTAGATATTTAGTAGCATCCTCCTTTCCACATGCACTGATGCTTTTACCATATTGTGCCTGTATATGTCTTTTTTCCCATATGAGTAGATTGCAAGCTTTTCGGGTTAGATACAATTGATTGTCTTTATGTTAAATACACTTATATTGTCATGTAATTGGTCTGTACCTTATCTCTGTAAATCACTGTGCACATGGACGTCAACATACAAATACAATTAAATAAATACATACACATTAGAGTAAATAGATACATCAGTTAAAAACACTAACGCCTAATGGTATACACATTGCTTCCATTGTAGGAGCTTCGCATTAGACCTTTACTTTTATTGCTCATTAGTATGTAGCTGTCCTTTGCTTTTTTGTTATGTAGATAATGTTATACATAAAAGAAAAGCTTTGGACCCAAATCCTAACATCTCCATCGTTTGTCCAGAAATAGTAAAAAAAAATCACTATGAGCTGAGGTTGTGTGGCAGAGTCAATAGAACAACCCCATTTACTCTTTTGGGGGGTTAGATCAGTACAGTCTGGGTTTAACCACAAACCTGGTTGAGATGTATGTTCAAATAGCTACATGTAGCATTTTTGGGGTCAGCCTCCTTTTATTATTCTCCCTTGGGGGGCTCGATTTTCAATAGACACCATATAAATAACATTTAGAGAGTTGTCTACGTCACTGTTGTCGTGACCAATGTCTTCTTCCATCTATAGAAGATAAGGGGGCCTATGTTAGCAAGAGATAGAATGAGAATGTATGGTGGAAGCATTTGTGGACCCTTCTGTTTACTACAAGGGGCCCAGATCAAATGACTCCACAGGTCACAAGAGGTAGAGTATGGCCATCCAATACAACAAAGAATCACTTTCTTGGTAAAAGTCTATGATGACCACTTTGTCTGAAGTCAGTACATGAACAGTCTCCGAGAATACAACCCAACAATGAACCATATCAACATCCACAACATCCATAACCGTCTACCATGTAATATTTGGTTGGAATTGCTCTAGTGGGCTGTTATATGATGCTCAAATGGATTCATTGGTCTAAACTTCCCGAGCTCGGTACGTACACATGCTTAGACCTTCCACTATAACTCACAACACTGAAACAAAAGATATATAAGACAACTACATTGCATGTAGCTAATACAAATAAAGTGTGATGTAATGAAGAATGTTTGCAATATTTTTTTGAGAAATACTTTTCTGAAGATTCATTTACACATTGATCCTCTCCTCATAAAATCTTATATATCTCACTTTATTGTTATGAGGTTTTATATAAATAGCCAGCATAATTTGAAGCGCCACATTGGGGATATCACATTACAATACACAGATAATGCATTTCAGTTGATGTGGTCTGTTTATACTCTGCAGGTTTTTCCATAGCGCCACTTTAACAAAAGCAACCTAAAATAAACTAATTTTACTTTAAATAATTACTGATCTGAGCTCCATGGTGGGCCCACAAGCTTGGTACTGTATGCCACTGAGTGTCTGGTGCTGCTAAAATACAACAGTTATTTTAATCTGGTAGATAGCTAGATAATAATTCTTATTTGAGCTTTATCTGACTTAAAAAAAAGTAAAAAATCAAAAGCAAAAGGTTCTGGTAAGGAAAAAACATTTCAGCAACTAATCGTCAGATCTAAGAGCCTTGTACGGTCCAGAGAGAGAGAGCTATTGGGATGGTAAGGGTTAAGATCTGTCATTCAGATGATGCATTAATAACTCTATCAGGTCTAAGTAATCAGCCAGGAAAAAGTTGCTTTAAAAGCCTGCTCTTTACTCAGCTCTTACTGAGCCGGGGGACAAATGTGCTGCCTCAACAAAATGCAGACTCGTGCAAGGAGAGAATCTTACAAGACGTCTTGCAGGGCCAGGGGATGAATAATAATGTGCTGCTTGCAAAGCTTTGTATTGTGGACAAGGGAGATATCACGTATGAGGGCTGTGATGGTTGTGCGTCTGCAAGGCGGAGTTGTGTGATATAGTGTGGGGATGTGTAAAGATTTGTTATTTGTCTAGGGGAAGATTGTGTATATAATTGTGTTAGTGTACATTGGTGTAGGGACTGGGGGGCACATCTATTTTTCTATGTATGCATATATAAGTTATTTACGGCCTGTGTATACAATGAGCTGTATCCCCCCCACAATTATTCTGGCTCCTACAGCCCTGCTAGTGTATGGTGATGGTGATATTGTGTCTGTGTGCATTGTGTGTGTCTGTTGGGATTGTTGTGGACAAATGTGTGACCAGTGTCTGTACTTTGGACGCTGTATTGTGATGTGAGTCTGGTGTGGATAATGCTAATGTGATAATAAATCATGATGTGAGGCTGGTGTGCGATAGTGTGATGATGCAGAGGTGGGCGACATATACCCCGGGGACGCAAGGAGCTCAGACAACTCTCATACAGACCCTAACGAGAGAGCAGGACCCAGTCCATTACATCTCTCTAAAACACAGAAGTACCATCAAGTTGTTCTCCTATATACTTCTCCTCATTATCTATACATCCATTATCAATTAATTATTTTCCTACAGGGATTTTACCATTTTTGTTAAATGATTTAGAGCAAAGTGAAGCCCTTTTAAAGACTCGTCGTATCTAAGGCCCTTCAAGTGAAATAGATTGCTTGCCAAGGTATGTGAGTATAATGTGGGTTGTATGATAGTGTGTGATTGTGGTGTCTGTGTGTTGCATTGTAGATTCTGAGTGATATTGTGATGTAGAGTGTGCAGTTGGGCATATTGTGTTATTATTATTGTTGTGTACAACACGTCCAATCCACACACCCCTCCCGAGGAGCCTGGTGATTTGCTTTACTTTACTGCTGGGCGGCCCTATAAGTCTCCTCTATGGGAAGGTGAATCTAGTCTGCCAGGCACCGGTCCTGCTGTAAAGATCTGCTGACAGAAGAGCTCTGCGCAGGAGGGGGGGCACAGGGGTACATTAACACTAGTGTAATAACACTGCTAAGTGGTAATGCTGTGTCAGAGCTACATATACAGGAACTTATGAAAAATGCATATTGCATGGAAGTGCGAAGCTTATGTTTATATATATTTATAATTATATATTATATTATAAATATATATTATGTTATAAATAAATATAAATATATATATATATATATATATATATATATATATGTGTGTGTGTGCATGTATATTTATTTATATATATATATATATATATACCGTATTGGTCCGAATATAAGCCGCACCCGTAAAGTTGAAGGGGAAAAAATAGAAAAAAGATAGTAATCAAATATAAGCCGCACCCGTAAAATTGGAGAGAAAAAGACTCTCAAAGTGATCAGCCATTGCAAGAAACAGGCTTTCTAACTAGCACTGTATCACTAAAACCGTAAATGGCTATTCAATACCGCAGTCTCAAGCACGAAAATCGGCACCCTTAACTCGCAATCACGCAAATCGGCATTTTGCGCTCGCGAATATAAGCCGCACCCGTAACGCGCAAGCTCAAAAATCGGAAAAAAGGTGTGGCTTATATTCGGACCAATACGGTATATATATATATATATATATATATATATATATATATATATATATATATATATATATATCCTGACTACTAAATGCAGTCATCAGTGATAGATATTAATATATACACAAAGCCCATATTACACACATACTGAGGGAGAATAATTTTTTAATATTCATTTTTTATTAATAATAATCGTTTTTTTATTCATTACTGAAGAAATCCATTTCCTTTCAGCAGCTGACTCTTTCTGTTACTATCTCAGGCAGGTGTGTCCTTCCAAACGAATAACCATTACATTTGACCTAATAAAAGCACTGGCAGTTGTAAATGACACATTCCCAGTGTGCAGTTTGAAACTTCCTGTGAATTAAAAAATTCCACTACAAGAGTAAAGCAACAGAAAACAAAATAATAGATCGAACAGCATCATAATTAAATATTATATTTTTTATTTTAAAATCATTTTGCCCCTATATCAAGTGTAGTTATTCAGTAAATATATGACCGTTCAGGGACTTTGGACAGATCTGGTTTACAATTATAAAAGATTATCCTTTTAAATACAGGGAGTGCAGAATTATTAGGCAAGTTGTATTTTTGAGGATTAATTTTATTATTGAACAACAACCATGTTCTCAATGAACCCAAAAAACTCATTAATATCAAAGCTGAATATTTTTGGAAGTAGTTTTTAGTTTGTTTTTAGTTTTAGCTATTTTAGGGGGATATCTGTGTGTGCAGGTGACTATTACTGTGCATAATTATTAGGCAACTTAACAAAAAACAAATATATACCCATTTCAATTATTTATTTTTACCAGTGAAACCAATATAACATCTCAACATTCACAAATATACATTTCTGACATTCAAAAACAAAACAAAAACAAATCAGTGACCAATATAGCCACCTTTCTTTGCAAGGACACTCAAAAGCCTGCCATCCATGGATTCTGTCAGTGTTTTGATCTGTTCACCATCAACATTGCGTGCAGCAGCAACCACAGCCTCCCAGACACTGTTCAGAGAGGTGTACTGTTTTCCCTCCTTGTAAATGTCACATTTGATGATGGACCACAGGTTCTCAATGGGGTTCAGATCAGGTGAACAAGGAGGCCATGTCATTAGATTTTCTTCTTTTATACCCTTTCTTGCCAGCCACGCTGTGGAGTACTTGGACGCGTGTGATGGAACATTGTCCTGCATGAAAATCATGTTTTTCTTGAAGGATGCAGACTTCTTCCTGTACCACTGCTTGAAGAGTTGAGCTTGACTCCATCCTCAACCCGAAAAGGCCCCACAAGCACATCTTTGATGATACCAGCCCAAACCAGTACTCCACCTCCACCTTGCTGGCGTCTGAGTCGGACTGGAGCTCTCTGCCCTTTACCAATCCAGCCACGGGCCCATCCATCTGGCCCATCAAGACTCACTCTCATTTCATCAGTCCATAAAACCTTAGAAAAATCAGTCTTGAGATATTTCTTGGCCCAGTCTTGACGTTTCAGCTTGTGTGTCTTGTTCAGTGGTGGTCGTCTTTCAGCCTTTCTTACCTTGGCCATGTCTCTGAGTATTGCACACCTTGTGCTTTTGGGCACTCCAGTGATGTTGCAGCTCTGAAATATGGCCAAACTGGTGGCAAGTGGCATCGTGGCAGCTGCACGCTTGACTTTTCTCAGTTCATGGGCAGTTATTTTGCGCCTTGGTTTTTCCACACGCTTCTTGCGACCCTGTTGACTATTTTGAATGAAATGCTTGATTGTTCGATGATCACGCTTCAGAAGCTTTGCAATTTTAAGAGTGCTGCATCCCTCTGCAAGATATCTCACTATTTTTGACTTTTCTGAGCCTGTCAAGTCCTTCTTTTGACCCATTTTGCCAAAGGAAAGGAAGTTGCCTAATAATTATGCACACCTGATATAGGGTGTTGATGTCATTAGACCACACCCCTTCTCATTACAGAGATGCACATCACCTAATATGCTTAATTGGTAGTAGGCTTTCGAGCCTGGAGTAAGACAACATGCATAAAGAGGATGATGTGGTCAAAATACTCATTTGCCTAATAATTCTGCACTCCCTGTACATGGCTAGCTGCTTCATCACATAATATAAAGAGATCACCTTATCAGTAGGGGAGTATATAACTAGGATAGTGCATGCATTGTTCCTCTGTGGTTATGTATATAGTAAACTGGAGGAAGCCCGTGAGACTGCGCCATACCAGAAAACGTTCTCTGCTTTAATTATGTATCAGCTTCTTTTGGACAAACTAAATAAATGGAGCAGCAGTTAAGATAATGGAAGGACGGGAGTGTATATATCCAAAGCCCACGGACCGGAGAGCTTGTTATTATAGGGACTTGGTATTTTCTATATCACTCGGTAAAAATATAAAGACTCACTATTGTTCCCCACATGGTCATTTAATGCCATAATATTTAGAGCGGCTCTAGCCCGTATATGTAATTTAATATTCAGTAGAAAGCTGTAAGATCCTAACCTTTGCCCAGACACAAAGGTTGTGCAGGCTTAACCTTAGAGTTATTGAAGCGTAAGCCTCTTGACTCCAGCCCTGGAGAGTGATGACATTAGAAGAGGTCCCAGAGGTGACCAGTGGTATGTGATGTCCTTGATCACCAGAGATCACACAGCTGACCGAGACAAAATAAGGCTCAAAATATGTGAAGCATCCTGAGCATGTACAAGAGCCTGGGGTATTCACACTAATACAGGATTTAAGTAAGGTATTAAATATCAGTCAGCATATTAATCACTGATATATATTATATTATATATATATATATATATATATATATATATATATATATATTAATCGTTCCACAGCAAAGGATAGGAGAACAAATACAGTGGGGGCATCATACATAATGACTGCATGCAGAATGGTGAAACCTTTAGATCTAAAGAAGCCCTGAAAAATGCATTATATTAATAATTATACTTTCAGAAGCGCCCCTTTAAACTTAAAGGGACCTGGAATATAATTATTTTTGTCATGCATTTAAATGAGCATGACAATATTTTGCATGAAATAAATATTAAGTTCATCCTGCTAAAAGGATCATTGTAGTTTGGGAAAAACTTACATGTTTGTGAAGTACATCATGAACTAACAGCACTGACTGCTTTAATAGCCATGAACATAAAATCAGAGCACCTGGTTCTGCCATCTTGGACTGCTAGTTGGTCTGGAGCTTTAGGAGGACAATTCGTTCCTCTAGTCAGTCCTTTTATCAAATGGATGTTCATTGTGCCAAACATTTAAAAGAAATGAATAGAGATAAATATGATTCAAAGGATCCTTTCAGGTTTCTAATCCTATTAGAAACTATCTCAAAATGTCTGCTGAATGCCATAGTTTACAATTAAATGCAGGTTATTGTTCCAAGCATGAGCTGGCAGGGCCTTTACTGCAGTGGTTCCTGTTTAATCACTTTATTTCAATCTAAAATCATTATTTGAGCATTCCTGCTTTCATTTTTCTTCATGTTGGTAACCGTTGGTAAGCGACAAGTATATGTAGTATTTGTTGTAGTTTGATAACTCATGGGATCATCTAATATGCATATTATATCTACCTTCTAGCTGTTCTTGTAGTCATATTTTGTGAACGATACTGGTTATCAATTCCCTATTTTGTTTCTGAGTCTCCTGCTCCAGTCTATACTCTTAATAACTGCCAAGCCTTTCCTTATAAAATCTAACAGAATAAACACCATATCTCGCCAGACTTTTTATTGCGCAGCATCAGGGCTCAATTTTAACAGTCCTACTTCAGTACAAAGTATGACCAAACAAGGAACCAAACATTGGAGCTAAACCAATGATAAAAGAAGACAACTTCTTCCTATTTAAACAGTTGTAATTATATATATATATATATATATATATATATATATATATATATATATATATATATACTGTATATGTATTGATGTATATATTTATATGTATGCATTTATTTATTTATATTTATACATGTAACACACAAAAACCCCATGTATGAAGCCCTAACTAGGTAGTTTGTTTGTACCTAGGAGGAGCCCATGTGGTTGCGAAACCAGCGCCTACCACTTATATACACTACATGTAGGTGAACCCCCATGCTCTGCAACTCAATCCATAGTGGTTACTAAGGAGCCCAAAATCCATTGACCTACCCCCATACGGAACCACATTTTCCCTTACCCTATTACAGATGGGGGTCCATAGGGCTCTTAACAAAGACCCCCGTGGCTCATAATCTAACATTAAAAAAATAACATTTAACTCACTCTAAAATCCAGAACAATAATGTACTAAGTAATCACAGGATTTCTTTTACAGGCTGTAATTATTATTATTCATTGTGTAATTATTTGTTACTAGCGACTTGCCCGTCAAAAATGACGGCAAGAAAATTATAATGCTGGGAATGCTGTTTGCCAAACAATGTGAGTCTCGGACACTCTTAACCTTTTTGTTATCTACGAAGAAGGACAGCAATTATAGTAAATGTGTTTATTTTTTCAACATGCTACTTGTAGTTCAAGTACTGGTCAACAATTATTTTTGAACAATATTACCATTTTCAATTGTCAGCTATGCAGTAGTAATATAACAATGGGTCAACTTTGTATGAATGAGTATTGTAAACCATTACATAAAACCGTTTAGTTAGTGTTGTAAAATGGCGGCGATTGTGTATGTCTTACGCGCCTCGCAAGCATTTTCCGTCTTTCCTAATAGTCTATTTTGTAACTCGTACGTTCCTGGCGTTGAGTTGCGCGCTACGGCCTCGTTTTTGCCTCGTTTTAATTTTTTTCAGCCGCCATTTTTTTTCTTGCTTAGACGATTTTTAATCCATAAAAAATGACAAATATGCCTCGAATTAACGTGAAACTTCACTCACAGACTTCCTGGCTCTCCTCATGTGCTCTGTGTGACTTTGTAAGTTAATTTGAGATATATTTATGTTTTTTGGTTTGTTTTTCGACTTCCGCGTTTCGGCTGTTAAATTCATATTTTTCTGAGGTTCCGAGGTTGGATTTATTTTTCTAAGTCCCGCGTTCCTCAACTGCTTGCAGCCTAAGTCCCGCGTGCCTTTGGCGCTCTTTTCAGCCTAAGTCTCGCGTGCTTCACTGCATCAGTGCTCATCTCGCTTCACGAGGCTCGCAGGGCAATGAGCGCCTTCGGCTTAAGTCCTGCAAGCTCGGAAGGCTTCAATGCCTCAACTGCGAGGATCGCAAGCGTGACGACAACTTGCAGTTTGATAATTATAATATGTGATTTATTGATAATTATTTTTATGTTTTAATGTATTTTTTTCTTTATTTCTCTGTAATTTAAATACTATATTTTGTATAATGTTAGTGGGGTTGTGTTTCTAATGGATAAGTCATATGTATCCATATAGTGGGTTCACTTACATATAGGTTAGATAACAGCCCAAAGACAAGGACAACCCTAGCCCATACTGACAGTGGACTTTATACTAGAGGTTAATATCCCTAACACACAAGGGAATTATAGAGGGATTCTGGGGAGCACCCAGAACGTTTTTAATGGAGGCTTTGAGGGGGGTGGTAGGCAGATTGGGGGTTAATCCTCTTGCATACATAAAATATTACATTAACACCATCCCTGCTGCAAATGTAGGTCATCAGTCCCTTGCTCTTTCCTGTTTACACACACCGCCTCTGCAGCCATATGAACTTATTTGGGTTTGAATATCACTTGTACGTGAATGACACCCCAACCTACCGATCCTCACCAGACTTACCACCCTCCCTGAGTCACAACCTGCGTACACAAAATGTCTTCATGAATGTCCTCCTTGAAGCTCAAGACCAGAACTACTCCTGTACCCCCCCTTTGCCACAACCAACCAGATATCATGTTTGGAGCCTCCACTGTTTCACTTAACTTAATTTTTGGGATAGCTTTTCCCATACATTGTAGAGTAATTGGCTCTACTGTTACCATTGGGAGGCTGTTCCACCTATCTGCCGCCATTTCTGCAGTTACTCTGTCACTTCAGATCATTGCCATTGGTTATTAAACATACCATAACTTTAATTCTCTTCCTTTCTAGTCTCCTCTTGCTGGGCGGGCTGTGTGGAGGTGGATTCAGAGACAGAAGCGGTGTTGGGTAAAACTATGAGGATACAGTGCATCTCCTGCAAGAAGAGAGGAGAGACCGAGGCCACCGCCTTTGTAGAGTGGTTCTTCAAAGAGGACGGTGAAGAAAAATTTGAACCGGTGAGTTTATATCATAATTACATAGTAATTGAGGTTGAAAAAAATACTTTTAGTCCATCAAGTTAAATCTTTTTGGATCTTCCCTGATCCTTATAATATGTGGATTGCTTTTAAATTGATCCATACGAAGGCTAACAGAAAAAAAAAACATTAAAACATTGCCAATTGTCTCATAAAGGGAGAACATTTTTTTCTAACCCCAGATATTGGCAATCGGATTCGACCTTGGACCAATACTCCTGCTTCTCGAGTTGTCCAGGATAACCCTGAATGTCCTTATTCACCAAAAATATTCCCAACCTTTTTTTTTAAAGTGATCATTAATAAAATAATTTTTTAATTATGTAAAAAAATACAATAATACAGTAAGTAGGATCTGGGGACTGCCCACTATAAGTCAATGAGGTGAGGCACTATCTAGCAGGCTGTGCTAAATTATTTAGGCACAAAGTTATATCATCATAATGCTGTCCACTGGTTAATGACCTGCTGTGTTAAAATGTTTTCCTTCAGGGACAAGATGTTGCTAAGGTGGCAACTCATGAATGATTGTTTATCCTCTGTTTATACAAACTGACAAACCTGCCCGTTCCTCCTTGTTGACCTTATCAGGGTGGAGTAAATCAGGAAGCTGTAATCCTTGAAAACAAAGTAACTAATTAATATTGCAATTAGAAATAATTACATTTTGTTAATGGTTAATGCATAATTAAACAAATAACCCATCCTGTCTGGACATTAAATTAATCCTATAAAAGAATATTGAGCTTAAAATAGTCATGCAATTAAAATAAAAGAGCATGCTTTAAACATTATAGTAGTTTCTGCCACTTGGAAAATACATTAGAAATAATTTTTAAGCTTTCCAGAAATGCACTAATAATACCTATATATGATATTTTATTGATGAAGCTGATAAATCATATGGTTCTACTACTGATGATTGGCTAACAGGTATATATATATAATATAGATTTATTATTTTCTGTGGAAAATACATTATGTTTCTGCCTCTTTGAAAATAAAGCACATTTTGTATTTGTTGCATCTGTTGTATCTCTATTTGCACCATAGACTTGTGACATCACACATGCCAATTGCATCATCAGCAACCAATTACATCATCAAAACTCAGCAACACTCTACAGAGAGTACTATGTTCCCCCGGATGACTCCAAACACATTACTTACATTTTAAATCTACATAGTAAGCTCTTTGTAGAGGGGTGAAGAAGCGCGTACAAGATGAGGGAGAGGGGGCTTTTCTGTTTAAGTTTTCCCATTTTTTGGTTACAGTGAAATTAAAAGTTGTTCAACATTGGCGACATTTTCATATTGCTGTAGAGATCCTATGGCCCTTTAAATTGCCATCTTTAATAATCGGATTATTAAATAAACTGTCCTTAATTTTTTTCTCTAAAGCACCACTGCAGTACAAGAAAAAAACAACTTGTTTGTTAAGTATGTGCCAAACTAATAATGTTAGCAGCTGTGCGGGGCATAAAACACTTTTTGGGAAAATCAGAATTTTTGAAGACTCTGCTTATAAGTACAGGAATCCATTTTGTGTTTGTTACATCACTTACATCACTTACATCAGAGCTGGTGCTGTGATGTTTTTGCAGTGAAAAGAGGGTGGGGAAGGAGGGAACATAATTAGATAAGATTGAAAAAGACACTTTCACTGGCCCAGAAGCAGCCCCTTGCATCATTCACTGCAACCACATCTATGTAAGCACCCCTCACACACGCACCACCGATATTATGGATCCTTCGGGGGTTCTTCAGAGGAATCAACATGTATTTTTTTCTAATTAAAAACTAGTTGTATGACTTTTTCCTGCTCATTTATGCTCTGAGCCAGCTTCCAAACATTTTTTTTTGTGCGGTGGTCCTTTAAATCTGTACATCTTATATATAAAAAATGCAAGTAAAATTAGTAAAAAATAACTATATTCAATATATCCTGAGTCAGACAAGTCTTCATGCCAATTTAGGAAGGTATCCTGGCAGTGAAAGGGAATGGGCAACCGAAAGCTAATATATACGGGTAATGATACCACTTGGGTTGTACCCAACACATAAAACTTGAGTTTGCCAATGAGAGGTTCTGCAAATTGTAGAAGCTGCCTTACACACAGATTAAAAGTAATTTTTACTTTACCTTTTCAGCATCTGTTTTTTATGTACCTGAAAGAACCGGGTTCTTTTAAATACATGATGGACATTTTGGGAGTTTTTAATCTGGATTGTTTTCCGTGAGCCCCGCAGCAGTGAAACAACTTCAAAGACGTCTCACTCAGTAGATGTAGAATATTTAATCTGCAAAACCAAACCTATAAATATTCAATTACTTTATTTTTAAAGATTTCAGTAACATTTCAGCTGCATGACATGAGTTTTATACAATATGTCAGTGAGTTTTGCTTTTATATAAATTAACAGCTAGGAAGAGGGGCAGGGGGAGTAGGTCTAGTGCAAATCTCCAGTCCATTTAGAGGAAAAATCACTGGACACAGACACATGATAGAGGTACACCCTGAAACTGATATACACAAATTGGCATTGACACATGCAGACCCACACGGACACACATACACCTATACAAACACTCAGACTGACACCTAGAACCCGGATTCACACTTATCCACAGATACTGACACACATACTCACACTGAGACTCATATTAACACTTAGATATCTCCACTGACAAACACACACTGGCATACAAACCCAAACTGACACGAAAACACATGCTGACATACACAGATATTCATATTGACACTCAACAACCTACACTAATACCCACACTGACGCCCAAACTTCAACTGGCACATACACACCAAACTGACAAATACATATATAAATTGACATACACAGAGACTCATAGTGACACCTACATTGACCAACCCATAGACGAAAACACCACTATATACCAACACACTAGAGCAGTGGCTGACAACATTTTTGGTTTGGAGACCAGCTGGTGATCTTCTAGTGCTTGTGGGAACCACATTTGAGAAGAAAAATGATCTAGAACATTGATACTACATAAACTCATGGAATTTTCCTTCAGTTTTCTACTGGTTTGCATAGAGTACATCTTATCTACAATACGTTCCTTAGTAATCTGTCGGCAACTACAGTGCCTTGCAAAAGTATTCACCCCCTTGACTTTTCACCTATTTTGTTACATTACAGCCTTAAGTTCAATGTTTTGTTAATCTGAATTTTATGTGATGGATCAGAACACAATAGTCTAAGTTGGTGAAGGGAAATGAGAAAAATATATACATAAAACTATTTTTTAGAAATAGAAAACAGAAAATTGGCACGTGCGTATGTATTCACCCCCTTTGTTATGAAGCCCATAAAAAGCTCTGGTGCAACCAATTACCCTCAGAAGTCATATAATTAGGGAAATGATGTCCACCTGTGTACAATCTAGGTGTCACATGATCTGTCATTACATATACACACCTTTTTTGAAAAGCCCCAGAGGCTGCAACACCTAAGCAAGATGTACCACTAACCAAACACTGCCATGAAGACCAAGGAACTCTCCAAACAAGTAAGGGACAATGTTGTTGAGAAGTACAAGTCAGGGTTGGGTTATAACAAAATATCCAAATCTTTGATGATCTGATGGTCTGATCAGACTAAAATTGAACTTCAAAGAAAATCAAAGAAAACGCTATGTCTGGTGCAAACCCAACACATCACATCACCCAAAGAACACCATCCCCACAGTGAAACATGGCGGTGGCAGCATCATGCTGTGGGGATGTTTTTCAGCAGCAGAGACTGGGAAACTGGTCAGAGTTGAGGGAAAGATGGATGGTGCTAAATAAAGGGATATTCTTGAGCAAAACCTGTACCACTCTGTGCGTGATTTGAGGCAAGGACGGAGGTTCACCTTCCAGCAGGATAATGACCCCAAACACACTGCTAAAGCAACACTTGAGGGGTTTAAGGGGAAACATGTAAATGTGTTGGAATTGCCTAGTCAAAGCCCAGACCTCAATCCAATTGAAAATCTGTGATCAGACTTAAAGATTGCTGTTCAAAAGCGCAAACCATCCAACTAGAAGGAGCTGGAGCAGTTTTGCAAGGAGGAATGAGCAAAAATCCCAGTGGTAAGATGTGGTAAGCTCATAGAGACTTGCTGTAATTGCCGCAAACGGTGGTTCTACAAAGTATTGACTTTACGGGTGGTGAATAGTTATGCACATTGACTTTTTCTCTTTTTCTGTTAGAAAAAACATCTTCAAAGTTGTGGGCATGTTCTGTAAATTAACTGATGCAAATCCTCAAACAATCCATGTTAATTCCAGGTTGTGTGGCAACAAAACATGAAAAATGCCAAGGGGGTGAATACTTTTGCAAGGCATTGTATATCCAATGGTGGAGTTGTGTTTATAGTGTTAGGTTTTCCTCATTCCTCTTTGTTCCAAGCACCAACAAATAAAGTTTCAGGGACATACACTTGTCCCAGAATTGGGTGATGGAAACCACTGCTCTGTTGGGGCCAGAATTGACCATGAGGTTAATGTAACAACATATAATATTCAATAATACTCATTCATCTTTAATTTTCTTATATGTTGTAGAGTATTTAAATATTGAATTGGTTTTATTGTTTGTCTTTGCCAGATATATCTATATCAGGACAAGAGCGGCAATGTTATAGATAATCGTTTCTACGAAGTACTGGTGTGGAATGGAAGTAAAAACACATTAGACTTGCAAGATATGTCTATCTTCATCACAAATGTCACCTACAGACACCGTGGAGAGTACATGTGCAGAGTGAACCGCACCCTCTCGTTTGAGAGCCATGATTATAACACCAACGTTACCAAATTCATTCATGTAACCGTGGTGGACAAAGGTAAGAATGAGGAATGGGGGGAGAAACCAGAAATCGGTTTATATTGGTAAAGAGAAAATGTAAACTGTGTTCTGTGAACCTCTAGTGGATGACATAATATGATATAATTTAAAACTATAGGTAGAAGCAAGTACTTTATTAACTGTAGTTTAGTACAAATTACAGTTTATTGCAGTATTATTATTATTATTATTATTATTAATAACCTTTATTTGTAACGCACCAACATATTCCGTAGCGCTGTAGAGGGTATAAGCAAAATGAAGAATACAATGTTAACAAACTGCAGAGAATTGGAGGGCCCGGTTTTGAGCTTAGAATCTTTGTAGAAAGTGCTTTTTTTCCAAAGCACCCTACAGGATTGGAAACTTGCTACTTACAATCTAAAGGGAATGGAGGAGGCAGAAACCTGGGGAAGAACAGATAGGAAATAGCAAGGGTGAGGAAGAAAGTGAAAGTTTGCTTAGGTAGGTAGGTATGTGAGATTAGTGACTCTAATGTGTAATATGTTATCTGTCCCTAGTGGTCAGATAATGTAACCTGCTAGTGGAAATATCAGATCAGTCCCTGGGTTATATCTTCAGAAGCCAGAAGGAGAGAGAGAGAGAGATAGGAGATGGTAATGGGACTTACAGAAGTGTTTCTGCTTATGAGCTTTAGAAGAGGGAGGAGATAGTGAACGGAGGAAGGAGAGTAGCTCATGGGAGCATAAAAGAGGAGAGGAAAGCATTGAAGGTGACATGGTTATGTTGGAGACACAATGTTGAAAAGTTGAGAGGAAGAGCCCAAGGAATAGGCAAGAGGTTAAGAGGAAGGAAAAGGCAGGAGGGAACATTGTGTAAGGGTGTAATTAGGAATAGTTAGCCGGTGTTCCTAATCAGCTGAAAGAAATTTGCGTGACTCAGTAAGTTAAGAGCAAACATGGGCGGGTGGGTGAGGGGCAGGGAGGGGATTTTTGTGCAGTTTGGATAGATCAGAGCAGGGCATGAGTGAGGTCTGCTTAGAGAGGGAAAACTGTTAGTAAACAGGAAGATATTCAAGTGGTAACAGGATCTTATTAGAGTGTGATAGGGAGGGGTTGAGGGTAGGTTTGAAGAAAGAGAGGAGTTGTTGTGCAGTTTAGATAGATCAGAGCAGTGAAGCATATACATATGCTGTAAGCATATACTGACGTTTGAATCAGAATTTCTTATCCTGTAGCAATCCTTATATTTGTTACACATGCTCAGCTTGATTTAAACAAGTTAGATGGAACCTGAGACCACAGTGTAGCTTCAATGACTTTGAAACCATTACTCTTCATGAAATAAGGATAAACAACATTAAATATAAAGAATGTACTGTAGAAATAAAAAAACAAATCAAGGCTCAGTTGACCGTTCTCCTTTTACAGTCAGAGTCCGTTATGGTGGGTGTAAATTTCCTGGGCTATGAAATGTGAATGGCTAAGAAGCCCTCATGGAATTCTCAATGTAAAGGAAAGCTGGCAAGTGGAGGAGGAAACTTTTGGACTTGGCTACCATATTGGACATATTAAGTTTTAGTGTACATAATCTTAAATATGTTTATTTTGCTCTATTCTATTACATGCTGTCTCTGATTCCGTGGGGTGGAAATATAATTACTGTTTCCGTTTAACAAAGGCTGTGAGCTACATACTAGGATTATACTAGGAGGTATTGATTTGTTTCTCTCACCAGGAGACCTGTACGTGATGAAGTAACATTGCACCTTGTTGTGTCTATTCCCAGGAAACAGAGATGTAGCGTCCATTGTGTCTGAGATCATGATGTACGTCCTCATCGTGGTCCTTACAATCTGGCTGGTCGTAGAGATGATTTATTGTTACAGGAAAATCGCAGCGGCAGGAGAGGAGACTGTGCTGGAGAATGCGTGAGTGTGGGATGGACAGCATGGCAGCCCAAGGAGATTTTGTATCTAAGGCACAACCTTGCGAACCCTACATTTTCTATCATGCATTTTAAACAGTATATATTAAGCCGGGGACAATTTTACCATTAGGCACAATAAGCAGCCGCTGCCATGTTTTTGCATTGAAAAATGTGTTGAAACATACTTAGAACAGGCATTTTGGTTAATGTGGTGCTCTCCTTGCAGGAAGTGCCATGGCATATACAGCACTTTCCTGGGGTACTTAATTCACACTTTAATATTACATATGTGTGTATGCAGCAGTTGAACCTGAGGAGTCTTTCCCTAGGGGCGCCTTAAATGTTAAACTGGCCCTGATTATAAGTCATTACAAGACTTTCTCTTGCAGTGAAAATGAATATTTTTTAGTTTAGAAAACAAGGTTGGTTTGTTTGCTTTTCCTCTTCTCCTTACCTCTCAGCTCCAGTTCTCGAGGACCAAAAAGTCCAAATGATACAAAGTAAAAAAAATGGGTGACAATGCCCAACTCTAGTCGCGAAAAGCCAGGTCAGGAGAAGAGGAAGAGCAAACAAATCCACCTTAAGAAAATGTATTTTTCATGTTAAAGAAGGTTTTGTAGTGACATATACCACAATATGTAGCAATTCATAAAAGACTGGAGAAGCACCAGAAAACCATCTATTTTCAGTGTAAGTTTTCTCACAAAAGATCAATTTTTTTTACAGAATTTTTTAGTTACTGAAGACCTTGCTTTTGGATAGAAGGTCACTAACTAAAAACTTCTGTAAAAAAAATATGCTCTGTGCTTATATAGAGCCCTTTTAAATTTGCCGAATTGCAATTTTATAAGGCTGTATATGTATAATGACAACAAACCATGAATATTATCAGCCTTTATTCCATAATAGCCTCTTACTCATATAATCTGTTTTTTTCCCCCAGCTCGGACTATTTAGCAATAACATCGGAAAGTAAAGACAACTGTCTTGGAGTACAAGTGCAGGAATAGACAGCGCTCTGGCCAGTGACTCGGGCAGCCCAGGTAAGTGGATGGAAATGGGCATGAACAGGTTAAAGGCCTACTAAAATGCCACATTTATAACCTGGTGAGGACCTTGACCTCATAGTGGCCAAAATGTGTATAGCAAGTAAACGAGTATTGTATTTTTAACTATTATTTTTTTTTTCCTGAGACACCTTGATCTGGATTCAGTTTGATTAAAAGGCTGCCACAATGAATTTACAATAGGATTATATGTAAACTGATCTTATCACCTCCTACAAAAATGTACCCCTGTTAACCCTTTCACTAGCAAAGGAGCCCTGCAATACATTAAGAAACATCCCTGCCAGTGAAAGGATTAAAAAAAGATTAAAAAAAAAATATATATACACACATATATATATATATATATATATATATATAGGTGCCCCGACTTTTGGGCGCACGAGACGCGCGCAACGTCATGTGTGCTCTGACAAATGCGCGCACCCACACCGGCGTGGCCAAAAACAGGGCGTCCACTATTAGAACTGAGTACTGGGGGAGAGAGACCTGGGGTTAGAGGGTGGGTGCTAGGGGGATAAACAGAGTGAGTAGTGGGGAGAGAGAGAGCTGGGGAGAGAGGGTGAGTACCGGAGGGACAGAGGTTGAGTACCGGTGAGGGTGAAATGGGGAGAGGGTGAGTACTAAGGAGGGTGAATACTTGGGGGGGGGGGGTAAATACTTGGGGAGAGTGGGATTATTCAGGGTTGGAAAGCTGGAGAAGGAGGGTAAGTGCAGAGTGCTGTACTGCTGTGCTGGGTGCGCACATTTGTCAGCCTTTGTGGGCGCACACTTGACGGCGCGCATGTCTCGTGCTCCCAAAAGTCGTGCTATTATATATATGTATATGCATTAAGCAAAAGCATGTAAAATGATTTATAGTGGCATTTACCATTTATAGGGCTAAATAATAAACTGGAAAGTAGATCAGTAGACACCTGTGTTTATGCATGGACAGTGATTGTATATTGCACTGCGGCACTCTATAAAAGCACACTGTTTCTATCAGCACAGTGCGTTCTCCCATTGCAGGCGGCATGTGCTTTATCAGCAGAATATTTGCTTGCAGAGACTCTCATCAGGAAGACATTATGTCCGGTGCTCAAGCATGGAGTGCAGGGGCGGAGCCAGCTGATTAATAGGTTTTGTGGTTTAGTTTCCTTCCTTCTCTCCTATTACCAGCATACACTCATTTATTTCTTCTTCTTATCCCTACCTCATTCCCCCTATCACATATCTCTAGCCCCCAATCATTGCTTGCTACACTATCATATCTCACTATACAGTTGATCGTATCTCTCTACTCCCCCTTATTATATCTCTACAACCGAATATCTATTAACAAAAATTCTTATTTGTAAGAAAAAATATGTAACGGATTCCATCTTGATTTAAAAGGGGCGGCCTCCTTGGATATCTTTTCAGTGTCTCAGCTGCATCAGCTGTGGCTTGAAAGAATCCATCGTGCTGTCTCAAGACTGGGTGAGATTTGCAGACACATTCCTATTTAAATAATAGCAAACTTCTTGTGATCCATTATACCCAATCACGAAAACATTAGTGAGATTTGTGAGGGCCCTGTATAGAGAAAATGTTAGTTTTAACGACTGTTTGTAGAAGATTTCATCTTGTTTGTCTCAGCACTTTCTCCAAGCTTGGTGCCTGATGGCATGTTTTTATCTACTGATCAGTGGAGGGAGTGATGGGGATGGAGGAGAATTGGATGGATATTTGTTATATCACTAGTGTGCCTAGCGTCTGACACCTACTCCCAAACATGAGCGGAAGCTGGTACCTTGCAAGTTTAACTGCAAGCACTGCTCACACATAAATGAAAGTAACCCTCAAACCTGCATGAATGCACGGTCAGAGCGACAGCTAGGGCAATGCACCGAGGCCCTCCTGGGGGGCCCAGTGCACTCTATTTTTTTATATAATTTTTTAAAAAAAATCTGTAGTGTAGGGTCCGCTGCCCTCCTTGAGACTCATTGCTCCTCCTTCTCTTGAGGGCTTCCTATGGCTCCTATTCTAAATTCTAAATCACGTCATGTATATGCGTGACATCATTCTGGAGTAGAAGCCCTCAAGGGGGCAATGAGGTCGGGGGCGATACGTTTTCACTCTAGCTCCGCCGCTGCATGGATACAAGAAACCAGAAGAGACATCAAAACTTGTGTATTTTAATTAAAATGTAGTTTTATTAGTTAAATATATATTTTTTTTATCAAGCAATGTTCCTTTAAACCATTGAAACCTCATGAACTCTTCATTAATTGCTTGTTGTAATTTCCAATTCCAGAGGGAGAGCAAGCGAGCAGAGAGGAAGGAGCCTGGCACAGTCGTCAGCGCCAGGGGGGCCGCGAGCTGTAATGGGTCAAACTTAACACAGACGAGCAGACTCTTCTCACCTTAACCCTTTCACCGTCAGGGACGCTACAGACGCTGGGATTCTTGTGTTTTCAGTTGCTACTCACAACACCCAACCTTGCACCGAGACCTAAGGGACTGCCTTCAACGAGCCCGGCCGTGTCGCAAAACGCACCGCGTCTTCCTTAACCTCTTCATTTCCCCCTGTCTGGCAGCGAAGGGGTTAATGATGCCATTCACAGGAAAAACTGAACCATATATATTATTTTTTCCGGCTGCTAATGTTATACTTCTTGGATTTTTTCTTCTCTCCTTCCTCTCTCGTCTGCATTTGCTTAAAACAAAAAACAATTCATATTTTGGGGGTGCAACAAATCGTTGTCACACAGTAATCCCGCAATAAATAATTGCTAATGAGGAATTAAGAAAAAAATAGCGCTGGGAAATTTTATATTCTTGAGTTTTCTTTTTTTTCTTTTTTTTATGATATGTTCTTTTTTTTCCCGCATGCAGAATCGATTGCATGCTTGGAACCCCCCCAAAAAACTAATTTATTTTCACTATTTCTCTTGCTCAGTATTGAAAAACAGCATTTTTTTGCTAAATTAAATTTAGGGCTACCTTCACTAGACTTCTTAAATTCCTAGATTATTCTATCAAGACTATTTTTCAAGTTGGGTACATTTTGGCGGATATGAATAAGATAGGAATTGGTACTATTTCTCCCAGCATGCGAGAATCACCTCAGCTTAGTGAATATGGCCCTTGATTTTTGCCCGGCCCTTGCAAGAGCTGCCTGCCGTATTTTGCTGAGCAAGATGCTGCAGGCCGCTCTGGCATCAGGAGGGGATAATACCTCTATGTATTTGAAGCTTTAAATAATGCCAACTGTAACTATAATGGCAATAAGGCACTGCAGGGGCAGGGTTATCATAGTCCTTAGGAGCAGATTATCTAGTAGTAACCCAGCTCCTGCACTGCACCCAGCCTGCAAAGCTCGGGGGCGAAGGGGTTAAAGAACTTTTTAACAAAGCATGTTATTTATTTTGTAATACAGAATAAAACAGAGATAAATTAGATTATATTATGTATGATCGAAAGAGGAAGATTTGAACTGGACGGCTCTCTATAAAGTTTCGTGACACTGAATTTGACTTCCCAGGTAACAAAGAGTTAATAACCCAGATTTCTCCAGGTCAGAATTCCGAGCGATCCCTCTGGCAGGGGCGGAGCTGACAAGTCTATAGAATAAATAGGGTCAATATAGTAGGAAAAAAAGTATTTGTGTAAAGAAATACAGGGATTTGGAGAGCGGCTTCTTGCAGGAAGAGTATACTGTAGGTAAAAGGGGACACTGAAAGGCCATCATTACAGCAAGTCACTAATAATACTGGAATTTACAAAAACTTGACCTATAACTTTATATATATTTCTTGGGTTGGCTACATTATGTCCCAGGTACTATTGAGGCCTATTCCTGCTTGAGCACAAGATGATCAAATGACTGAAGCTCAAGCAGTGATATCCTTAAATCCTGACGTCTTGAAGATTGTTTATCTTAGATCAGGGCTAGTCAAGTTTGGTACTGGAGATGCTGGAGCTTTTGCTCTCCACAAACATGGCGGAGCAACTGGCAAACTGGGGACGAATCTACCCTTTATATAGTTAATCTTCTATAAGTTTAATATAAAAGAAACTTAATTTAACTGACACTTGCCCTTTAAAGGATATCATTTTGCCTCAGAACGGTTCTTTTTAATGTGAAGCTGTAAATAACAATCCCATTAAAATCCTGGCTAATGAAGATAACTTAAAGGGACATGGAGTACATATTTAAACATTATTTTACATGAAAAAAATTAAATACAACCTGTATAAATGTAATGGAAATGCAGAAAGCATACTTTGGTCTGTAGATATAATTGGCCAAGGGTATGCCCCCATGTGCAGTTAAACTTCTGAATGAGTTTTTTGTGCTCTGAGTACTTTATTTAAAAAAAAAGAAAAACACTGTGGCACATTATCAAATACTGTCTCTGATGCAACAATGAAAAGTATGTTCCATATCCCTTTAAATAACATTTTAACTTGTCCAAATCAGATCGAGCTCTAAATCTCATTAGGGAGTTCACTTGCAAGGTATGGGGCTAAAACTTAGAATAATACAGGAGCCCATATAGTTTGCATATACTAGCTACCTAAATAGCAGAAACTTCATTAACTATGAAATTGCATAACCTAGATAATTTTAAATTGGTTTTATGATATGCGTTCCTACAACTTCCTTTGGAAAGTACCACTTATCCACCATCCTTTTTGTACTTTTATATGTTACCAATTAGGCTTCTACTCTCTGGATTCAAATCCTGGCCTATTTTACATATATATATATAAAACTTGCACCAATCCCTCACTCAGCCGTTCACTGAAGGATCCAGTGCCTCATTAGTAGTCCAGGGAGTAATACAACTCTACAAATCCTAACTAAAATGCATTTAACTCCATGAATACAACAGCAATTTTAAAAAAACAAACACTTTTTGCAGATGCCATTGAGCCCTCTATATGATGCACAAAGCCCAACTGATGAGATCCTTTAAATCCCTTATATATTTAAAACATGAAACCAATCCAAAAACTACTATATCATATAATAAACCAAGATATATTAGTGAATACATATATTTATATTGACATTAATTCATGTAATTAAGGTCTTTCCGTGTCCCTATAACAATATGGAAATGAATGTATATCCTTCCTGCCTTTATATCACTGTGTACAATCGACTAATGCACTAATCACTTTCCCCTGTCCTGAAATGTCCTTGCTGGAAAGGGTTAACCCATTCATTCAGTGGTGGGCCTCATAGAGAGCGCGCCCAGCCTCAATTATCTTCCTCAGTAGCATATGATTTAGTAGGGCTACTGAGTAGCCGAAATTACATACAATGCATGCTGGAATATACTGTACCAATATGGCTGCAGCCTTGCAATGCAAGCTTCTAATGTCTTTTATTGTGCCTGCTTTTTAACCTTTTCTGAACCAGTCGGCGCTTGTGCAGGTTTCACACTGGGAATGAAGGAGTTAAACATGTATGTTTGTCTGTCTGTCTTCATTTGCTGTGCCACCCTCTGTAATAACCTTCGCTGTAAATGCCAATTTTTTACCTTTTTCGGGTTGCCTACAATGTATGCTTTTTTTATATTTTTATTTAAGTTTCTTTGCTTTGGAGGGGGATTGGGGGCTGCGTGATATTTTTTCATTTTTTTTTTTTGAATAAACTATTCTAATGATTTGATTGGAGGACAATAAAGATGTCAGACCATCTAAACCTTTTAGAGTGCTGTCTTGTTTTATTTTATTAAATAAATGCAACATTTGAGCTTCTCAATAATATGGGAGGAAGCTTGCCGGTCCTGAGAATTAATTAGAGGACCAATGGTACAACCCAGTGGGACAGACACTAAGGTATAAAAGAACAGATCTCGCATCGCTCAAGCAGAATGCACTCTGAGGTGGCACTGTAGCTGGGGTTAATGTTAATATCACATGGACAAGATGGTGGACAGGGGCGAAATTGTTTTCTGTTCCTCTTGTCCTGACCTATTACATGAGAGAGTAACAGGCAACCTTACCATCACAAGAGAGAGGAACTTGCTGGGGCTTAGATAACACCCCTCCAATGTTTGCTTTAATTCAAAAGCTAATACAGATCAAATATTCGTCATCTATTTTTGAGTTGCTTCTTGTTACTTTTCATAATGGACGGATTGTGGCAGGATAGTAACGCAAACGGCTGGTCACTGCACCCATGTGGACTAGGGTTCATCGCCAAAAACGGCTTCAATTTGCACAACAGTACCTAAATTGGACCTCTTCTGATTGGCAAAAGGTTGGCTTCTCTGATGAGTCACGTTTTTGGCTCCATCCCTGGACCGACTTTAGCGTGTCAGGCGTGAAACATCAGAGAACAAACACTATGCAACAATTGTTGGAAGGACACAAGCTGGTGGCGGTAGCGTTATGGTCTGGGGAATTTTATTGTGGCATTGTCTGGGTCCACTCATACCTCTGGAAGGCACTCTAAACTGATTGGGTTATCTATCCATCCTTGTAGATCAAGTACACTCATGCATGTTGACTGTCTTCCCTGGGACAATGTAACGTCATATGGCCGGGAGTGGTTGGAGGAGCACAACGAAGACTTCCAAGTACTTTCCTGGCCTCCAAATGCCCTGGACTTAAACCCCATCTAGCATCTGTGGGACCACCTCGATTGCCATGTTCGCCATATGGAGCCTCCACCACGCACTCTTCAGTGGCTGTCAGATGTTTGCATGGCCTCAGATACCCTCGCCAACCGTCCAGCATCTTATTGACCCACTACCACGCTGTCAAGCTCGGTTATTTAGGATATTAGCTGTGACTTGACTGTGTGGCTCCCAATTGTAAATATCATTGATATTTATAGATAGAAACTGCTTTATAATATCAGTAATAATATCATTTATTTTGCATTTAAAGTGACATTGCTCATTTCTACCCACCCGTAACTTGCTTTAAAATGGGCTTGCCTTCAATGCCCCAGTATCTGCCCTGTATTGAATACCACTAGATGTCTAGATGTCTAGATGTTCATTGGCTGGTGAAAACAAGAAACTAAAGATCTGGAGTAAGTGTAGACATATGGGCTATTTGTGCTACATAGCAAGTAAGTATCATTGATCAACTTGAGGCTTGAGGGAGAAATTATTCTAGTTACCCCCAGGGGTCTGAGCACACTACAATACAGCCAGAACCCTGGAGGGTAATTAACACTTACTGATAATAATAGCAGTCTATGGGTAGGTTAGACAGGGTGTTTGACATGTATAAAATGCATACTTCAATGTATGTAACCTTTAGGAAATGCCTTTTTATTGAATATAATTCATTTTGATAAAGTACTTGTTGCCTATAGTTAAATTAAAGCCAGGACCTCTGCAAGTGAAGTTACACCTCAATTTAAGTTCAAATTCCCGAGATTAGACACCCGAAAATCACCTAAGCAAGAGAAAAAATGGCCGCCGAAAAAAACAAAAACGAGGCTACAGGACCCTAAACACGCAAAACACCACCAAGCACATACGGATTTTCCAAAAAGCCATATGAGGTACAAGATACACTTTTAGCAAGGACGTTAAATCATCCACACCCGCGTACCACATACACAATCGCCGCCATTTTACAACACTAACTTACAGAATGCGGAAGTACACAGCTAAACTAACGGCTTTCCTTTGCGCACGCAGCCTATTTACACTACACACTGCACACATTGCTGACACTTACACCTCAGCTCCACAACAGTGCAAACCTACATTGTATGCTGCAGGAACATCAAAACAGATTGTCAGCTCTTCAGCACAATGCTTCCTGCATATATGCCTTAATAATATAATAGGTAAAGTATATTAATTTATTAATTATTTAATTAGCATACAAAAGTACATATACACTAAAAACCCAAAACACTATCTTAATAAACACAAAAGACATTCACTGCGCGCCTCAGAACGAGCGCCAACTCTGGTTATAGCACACTAAGCCTTGCAATAAGCACCAAAAGCAGATCAGCGCCGACCTCAAAATGACAGCAAAAGTCCCTCTAATAAAAAAAAGTACAACAAGCAACAGCCTCGCAATGAGCACCAAAGGCGCTCATTGCGAGCCACAGGAAGAGTGCTGATGGCGCTCAGTGTGAGGCTCGCAATGAGCGCCGAAGGATCTCAGACCACCAAAAAAATTAATGTCTGTGCCAAACAGCATTACCTGCCTTACAATTTTATTGCCCCGTCATTTTTGATGGACAAGTCGCTAGTATTTTTAGATTTACTATACGCTGCAACAGTAGACAAAAATGTGTGTAAGAATTTGATGTTTCAAAGGTCACATGAGGTTGACGTGTGGTAAGTCTCTATGAGCTTGCTACATATTACCACTGGGATTTTTGCCCATTCCTCCTTTCAAAACTGCTCCAGCTCCTTCAAGTTGGATGGTTTCCGCTTGTGAACAGCAATCTTTAAGTCTGACCACAGATTTTCTATTGGATTGAGATCTGGGCTTTGACTAGGCCATTCCAACACATTTACACGTTTCCCCTTAAACCACTCAAGTGTTGCTTTAGCAGTGTGTTTGAGGTCTCCTGCTGGAAGGTGAACCTCCGTCCTAGCCTCAAATCACGCACTAATTATATCCCTGTATTTAGCACCATCCATCTTTCCCTCAACTCTGACCAGTTTCCCAGTCCCGGCTGCTGAAAAACATCTCCACAGCATGATGCTGCCACCACCATGTTTCACTGTGGGGATGGTGTTCTTTGGGTGATGTGAGGTGTTGGGTTTGCGCCAGACATAACGTTTTCTTTGATGGCCGAAAAGTAAAATTTTAGTCAGACCAGAGCACCTTCCTCCATACATTTTGGGAGTCTGCCACATGCCTTTTCGTGTACTCAAATTGTGCCATTTTGTTTTTGGCTGAAAGTAATGGCTTTCTTCTGGCCACTCTGCCATGAAGCCCAACTCTATGGAGCGTACGGCTTATTGTCGTCCTTTGTACAGATACTCCAGTCTCTGCTGTGAAACTCTGCAGCTCCTCCAGGTTACCTTAGGTCTCTGTGCTGCCTCTCTTATTAATGCCCTCCTTGCCCGGTCCATGAGTTTTGGTGGGTAACCGTCTCTTGGTACGTTTGCTGTTGTACCATGTTCTTTCCATTTGGTTATGATAGATTTGATGGTGCTCCTGGTGGGGATTATCAAAGATTTGGATATTTTTTTATAACCTAACCCTGACTTGTACTTCTCAACAACATTGTCCCTTACTTGTTTGGAGAGTTCCTTGGTCTTCATTGCAGTGTTTGGTTAGTGGTACATCTTGCTTAGGTGTTGCAGCCTCTGGGGCCTTTCAAAAAAAGGTGTGTATATGTAATGGCAGATCATGTGACACTTAGATTGCACACAGGTGGATATCATTTCACTAATTATGTGACTTCTGAAGGTAATTGGTTGCAACAGAGTTTTCTATGGGTTTTATAACAAAGGGGGTGAATACATACGCACATGCCAATTTTCTGTTTTCTATTTAAAAAAAATAAAAATAATTTTATGTATATATTTTTCTCATTTCACCTTACCAACTTTGACTATTGTGTTCTGATCCATCACATTAAATTCAGATTAACAAAATATTGAACTAAAGGCTGTAATGTAACAAAATAGGTGAAAAGTCAAGGCACTGTATGCCACTGGCTGTATTTGCCCCAGCCGGGTCGTGTAGCCTCATTTACATTTTTTTATGCTGCCATTATTTTTGTTGCTAAACCGATTTTCAAGTTCTTGAAACTCCTTAAATTCGACTTTAATTTGCGTGCATTCTCACTTGCAGGAGTCATGGCAGTCCCCCCATGCTGTGTGTGAGGTTTTTTTATTTTATTTTTTGTAGAAGGGAAAACTGGAGGACGTGAACCATGGACAAGAAAACTAAAACAGGCACGGACAAAGTGGATTGGAGGTGTATATGAGGACTGGATAGGTTCAGATTGTTGACTTTTGGATTTCATTACTTTAAATCTCCGTAATTGGCACTCACACTTGAACTCGCATTAACAAATGATATGACTCTCATTTTGTGAGTGAGTCAGCAAAGATGACTAACAGCTTAAAATGGCAAAACTTTAATGTTAGTTTCTGTAAGAAAATGCAGTTTTGTTTAATAATATTCAATTCTGTTGATAATATACTTGTGCCACAGTCTACAGATAACCCCAGTACCTTGACCAGCAGTCATTGTATTATTAACTGAGTTACTGTGGATAAAAGGGTCCAGTCGTCCACCCATTGTTAGGGGTAGGCTCAGTGGCCCCTAGCTAACCCTAGGGAATTCCCAAATTTGCCCAGCCATGTTTGTTTATGTAAAAGTTAGTATTGTTTTATCGTATTCTGTGGGATAACCACGTGTTTATTGAGTAAACATTTTGGGCTACTTGTATCCTATATCTAACCATTCTTGTGAGGGGACATCGAACCGCAGAAGTCCTAAGGGGTAGGACTGGTTGCTAAATAATTTCAAGCCACATCAGAAGACTAAGTTGTGACCCGCAAAAATATGCCTCGGATAGTGGTCTGGACTCCAGAATTGGATGTTGCCTTCTTTTCCCTGCAAGCTGCACTCACACGATCCCCTGTGCTGGCCGCCCAGATTATAGTAAACCTCATGCACTTAAAGACTAGGGGCTGTGCTCAGCCAAGAAGATGATCAGGGCTGTGAACACCCCATCACCTACCTAAGCTGAAAATCGTCTAGCCATAGAGGTGGTCTACACATCCATAGAGAAAGAATGCTCGACTGTGGTGTGGGCACTTAAGAAACTACAGCATTACTTATATCAGAGGGAGTTGACATTGATCACTGTTTACAACCCTCTGTGTTGTTTGCACTGAATGGCAGGGGACAATGAGAGACTGTTTCACTGGTGCATGGCTCTACAAGCCTTCAACTTCTCCATCTAACATTGCCAGGGTTCAGGCACATCAGAATGCAGGTGGTTTATAACGCCAAGTAGACAAGCAGACCCACATGTCAGGGATAGTCCTCCAGGCTTTCCCGGTGATATCAAAGGGTCAGTGGCTGTCACAATTTACTGATAATCCCATTCTTTGCCAGCAGTAATTGTATTATTAATTGAGTTGCTGTTGATAAGGGGGTGAGGTTGTCTACCGATTGTTAGGGGTTTTCTCAGTGGCACCCCTAGGGAATTGTGAATTCCCAATGTTGCACAACCAAAGTTGTTTTTGTAAAAGTGGGGTGTAAAGTGGGGTTGTGGAAGATAAGGTTTGATCACTTTTTGAACACATAACCACAGTGTGTTTTTTTTTTTTTTCTCAATCATTTTTTTTTATTAGTTGTAGAGACAAAAACAATGCAGGTAACTTTGCATGCATAAACATCATTACAGAAACCATGTGAAGTTTGCACAACGTTTGCGAAACATAGGCATTGTAGAATATTCTTAACATCAATACAGCGGTCCGCCATACAGATATCTGTCAGGCTTATATTCCAGCACCCAATGCATTTTTTACCTATTATTTGAGTATATACATATAACAGAGATAAGAAAAGAATCAAAAAGCACAACAAACAAAAAGGGGTGGGGGGGGGGCGCCAAAAATCCTGAGCTAAAATGAAGGCATTTTAGATCAGAAATTAAAGATACGCTTACCTACATCCCGAGGGAATTTATCTCCCAAGGACACTCACGACCCCACCTCCTCCGTGAGCCAGCTACTAATGTGAAGTCCTTCTATGGGTCATATACGTTACACTAAGATTTGAGTGAAACCAAGGGCTCCATATGTCCCAAAATTTAGAGAGGGAGTCCGTCAGAACATGCGTCAGTCGTTCATTCACTGAAATATAATTACATTTATTAATAACTTCCTGGAGACTAAGTATGTCTGTTTTCCACTGCTTTGCTACATGGCTTTTTGCAGCCAGCATTAGGAATTGCAAAAATGTATTTTGCAAAACAGACAGGGAGCTACATGTCGACCCTAGTAGAGCAACTTCTACACTTGCTTCTAGTGGGGTATGAAAAAGAGAGGATGCTAATTCAACAACCTCGTTCCGGAGACACTGGACTAAGGGGCAAGTCCACCACATGTGAAAAAAAGAACATACATCCGGAAATCCCCTGAAGCATGATGGATTCGCAATAGCTTTCCACTTGTGCAGTCTTTCCGGTGTAATGTACATTCTATGTAACACCTTGATGGATGTTTCTAGGATGCTGTGGTTATAAGATCCCTTTGACAGACTTCTCCAAGTAGAGGACCTTTCTCTCTCACATTGCCAAGGTCCCTCTCCCAATCAGACATATACTTGTCTTTGCGGTCGGACATGTCCTCATTAAATAAAGAATATAGCAGACTCACCACATTTTTAGAAAGAGGAAATTACTCACATATTTTAACAAACCAATTCGCCCCTGGGAGACCATCACCCCTTTTTATTACACTCACATGGTATAAAAGTTTACAAAATTGAAAATGTTCCTGAGAGCGGTACTCAAATTTGTCTCTCAGTTCAGTGGCTTGCAATATTTTGTCAGCACTACACCAAGACTCCAATCTTAGAAACCCATTTGATCTCCACCAGAATAGGGACTCCAATGAAAGGGTCGAGGAGAAGTTGGATGGGAGATCAATGTGGTAAGTGTAGAGGGTGTGGGAGATAGGGCGTGCTTTGAAATAGCCCAAGCCCATATATCTAATGACAATTTAATAAAGGGGTTTGTTATTTTACCATTAGTAAGCTTCTGTCACAGCAATCTCTCCCAGGAATACGGATGCATAGACTTTTCTTCTATGAACATCCATAACGGTTGATGCTGGGTTTTAATGGGATATGGGTATGAAGACCACCTGGGATGCCTTATAATATAGTTTCAAATTAGGGCACGATAATCCACCTTCCACCAATGCCTATACATCTTCTGTTTAGAAATTCTAGGATGTTTATGATCCAAGATAAATTAAAAAATCTGCCTTTGGCAAGTTTCTATGTTTTGTGAGATTAAGGAAATGGGAAGAGTATGGAATACATATAACAGGCGGGGTAGAATATTCATCTTGACCGCATTGATATGCCCCAGCCACGAGATTCTGCCTCTCGACCAGGAAGAGATATCCTTGTGGATTTCCCTGAATAACGGCAGATAATTAGCTTTATAGATGCCTGAGACTGAATGAGCAATATTTACCCCCAAATACCTAATATATGTTTTGGGCCAGGAAAAACTATACTGCCCCTGGAGGAGACCTAAGTCCTGTGCTGGAAGGGAGATCGCAAGAGCCTCAGTCTTTTCCATGTTTAACCGTAAACCCGATACTATGCCGAAGTCCTCCAAGACTTTAAGAAGGTTAGGAACCGAAACAACCAGGTCTGCCAAGGTACGCAGTAGGTCGTCTGAGAAAAAACAGCATTTCAGGTGGTGAAAGACAACCTGCATGCCTTTAATATCAGGGTTAGCCCTGATTATTTGAGCCAATGGCTCAAATGCTAACACAAATAATAATGGAGACAGAGGGCAACCCCGTCTAGTCCCCTTTTTCATACTGACCGATGGCAAGTTTTTCCTTGGAAGCCTTAGAGAAGCTTTGGGCTCATTGTAATAGATTTTTAAAAGGTTCATAAATTGCTCTGGAAAACCACATTTCTTCAGGACTGCCCAGAGGTATTTCCAGTCAATAGAATCAAAGGCCTTCTCTATATTGAGTGACAGAAGGCATAGAGGAGTTTGATTCTTCTGAGAAAGAAGCAATAAATTGAACACTCTCCACACTGCCTGTTCGGGACAAACCCCACCTGGTCTTTGTGGATTAGTCTGGAGAGGAAATAATTAATTATGGCTGTCATAAGCTTAGCCATGATCTTGGTATCCCCATCGAGCAGGGAGATTGGCAGATAATTTTGTACCTGTAATGGATCTTTGCCTTCTTTAGGTATGAATACGAGATTTGCTTGGTTTAGCTCACAAGGAAATATATAGCCACTGAGCATACCGTTAAATAGAGTAGTTAAATGTGGTGCCTGGTGTCCAGTGAAATTCTTGTAGTATAAGTTCGAGAATCCATCCGGCCCCGAGGCCCTACCAGACTTCAGGGAGTCAATAGTCTCCAGAGTCTCCTTAACAGTAATAGGTGCTATACGATGGTCTTGTTCTTGAGATGTCAGAGCAGGCAGGTCACAGGCATTTAGAAATGCCAGCTGGCTACTTGTGCCATTTTTAGAGGAGGAGTATAACTTCTGAAAAAAGTCTACAAAGACCTCCTGAATTTGGAATGGGCTGGTGGTTATTGCCCCTGATGATTATTTTATCCTAAAGATTTTTGATTGATCAGACTTTTTCTTAAATTTCTTCGCTAAAAGTGTATCGGGTTTGTTAGCCTTAGCATAATAAAGATGGTTAGTGCATCGCATGGCTTTTCCTGTATGATCCGAAAGAACCAATTGTAATTCTGATCTGGTTTTATCTATCTTCAAGTGTACAGCATCAGACTAAGTGTTTTGGTTTCTGCCTCTAGTTTTTCCCTTTCTCGCTTTCCCTTTCCTTTCATTTGTATACGCTGATCAAATTTAGACAGGTACTTAGGTATTTTGTAATGCACAAAATGTGTTTCTTGTAAAAGGATGACCGAGGGGCGAAGTGGCTAGTATGATAGAAAGGCTTTGAGATGTTTAAACTGTGAGTCAAAACCTCTTACATAATGGGTTATAAAGGTGATTTCTGTGTCAGTCATGTTGATGTGTTAGTGTAATATGCATACTGTCTGCTGTAATTAACTTATTGCTGGGAGGAGGCAGTTTTGAGGGTCTAGACCATTCTAACTTAAACATTTTGTAGGCATGAAATGAATGACAAATCTCTGGTGCTGTGGGGTGAGAGTGGGGACAAAAACTTTAATCATTAGAAACCAAAACATGAAATCAAAAAGCACAGATAACACTTCTTTTAAAATATCTGTGGGCACTTGCGTGCCAAGGGGAGAGAAATATCTCATTCCCCACGTTAAGAGAGAAACTGTAGTAAGTACAAAACAAGTAAAGAACCACAAATGTGAGGCCAAGGCCCAACTGTCAGTTATAATTAGAAAACATTTTTTTTCTTTTTTTCCCCCTTCATACCACACAAAAAAACTGTTAACACATATAGTAGACTCTGCATATGTATCTCTGCCTACTATTCTGGCACCTATGCCCCCTGGTCATGTATGTAGTGGTTATGTACTTCGTTCTAGCACACTATCTTAATATCTTACAGTCATCTTAAATAGCCACATATTGTAAATATTAATTAACCATATTTAGCGATGATACAATAACTCCCATCAGGCTCAATGGCCATTTGTAAAAAGTCCACAAATATATGAAAAACTTCAAAACCTTACAGTAGACTCTATATATGTAACTCCGCCATCTACTTTGGCCTATATCCTCCCTGGCTAATGATGTAACATTTTTATGCTGTGCCCTAGTACAATATCTTAGCATGCGACCCAGCTGCCTAAGTAGCCTTATCTAAAACTACAAATTGTAACTATTATTTGACTTTGTTTAGCGGTGATACAAACCAAGGTCTAGATTCTTACATGTGGCGAGATCCAACTAAACTCTCTGGGGTAGAATATTCACCCCTGAACTTAGGCATTACATATAACATACAGCAATGTCAAGAGTCTTGAATATAAAGTCAACAAGGGTAAAGCGGTGGGGTTGGTTGTCTCAGCCGACCATAGATCCAGGCTCAGCCACTGGTAAGTGGGCTTCTCTGCCCTAGTTGTTTCACCTCTGACACTTTGGCAGAGAAACCTCTGACCATTCGTTTTGAGACCTTTGTAAAGATGGACCCCCCTGCTGGGCAGGTAAGTCCCCATCGTGCAACAGTTCTAGTCGAACCAGGACCCCCCGGCATTCATCTAGCGTATGAACTGTATGCGTGGTTGAAGCGTGTTGAAACACCAGACAGAAAGGAAAACCCTATCTATATATTATCTGGTTTCTTGCCAACACTAGAAGGGCAGGTTTCAACTGTCTGCGTTTAAACAAAGTGCTCGGATCCAGATCTGCATACACTTGCAGGGGAGCCCAGTCTGGGCCTGCGATGTTGGAAGATTTTCTCGCCGCTTAAAGTAGCAAGTCTCTTGTTTTTTGGTGTAGGAAATGCAGGATCATGTCCCTGGGCTGATTAGATGAGGCTTGGCCTCCCATTGCCCTATGAGCCCGCTCATTTTCCCAGGACTCCGAGGGGGAAGATGGTAATAAGGAGGTGACGACCGCTTTCAAATATGTAGGCAAGTCCAGTACTGCTGTAGGAATGCCTCTCAAGTGGACGTTATGCCGCCTTGACCTATATCATAGGTCCTCCAGCTTCATTTCAAAATTCAAGATTTGAGTAGAGTTAGCCACAATTTCCTCCCTGTCCTGGGTTTGTTTCTCAATAATCTGGTCTGTTACAGACTCCAGAGCATGCGTTCGCTGACCCAGGTCCAAAATATCTTGCTTTAGTTCCTTAACGGCTAGTGAGAGGTGAGACTGGGGCAGCTGGTCAAATTTGGCTAGAGAAAAATCCGAAAGCTTTACATTAGGAAGAGATTGTCCAGCTTCTCTTTCATCCTCGAAGTCCGAAGGGGAGCTTGGCGTGCTTACTTGCCTGGGAGTGGGATTAGGGGTTTGCTTAAGGTAATGGTCAGAGATAATTTTGGATGAGATACTTTTCTTTGGTTTTCCCATTCTGATTATGATTGAAGAAACAGCGACACCCCGCCTCTGTATTTATTTCTCAGAAGGCCAAGACAACTATGCTTTATTTAATGATCAATATAGAACCATGAAGAAGGTAAATTGTAGAAACTGATGTTGGCTACCTTTAGCCTAAGCTGACATAATCTTGGTTTCTTTCATACAGTCCATGCTGGATGGCCTACCCTCTGTGGCTTCCAGGGCATAGACAGACCCGGGTGCCAATTTTGTAGCGTGTATTCCTGTATAAAGATAGTTTATGAAATGGGGTTGCATGCTGATGATCTTGCGCTTATGCTTGAGGGCTATCAAGTTTACCAGCTCGGGCACTTCTCCATTATGTAGATCAACTGGAGGTTAATATCTGACAGTCTACATCAAGTGTGGGATATTTTTAGCAACCTGCCTGCAGAATATCTTGCATGGGAAATACTGATCTCAGTTGAGCATATGGCAGCTTTGCCTACTTTAATAGTACACTCTTCAATCAGACAGATTTAATGCAGGATGATATCAACCTATTCCAGCCCTCTAAACTGAACGGTTTTAAGTGTGCATGTAGGTGGGAAACTTGCAATGCAGGTAAAATAGTGGTGATGCCCTTCTTTGTGACTTTTAGGAGTTTTCCCACCACTTATAGTATGGTGCCCAAAATGGTCTCGGCACAGCTGTTCATTTCTGGTTCCAGCCACATTCAGTGTATGCTTTTGTTGCCTTTTTATTATCTCAAGGGTACACCCGAGAGACACAGGGAACGCTTCCCTGTATTTTTATCCTTTCCCCCTCTTGCCTCGTAAGAGGTAATCAGTTTATATGTGACTCTGCTCCCTCACTTCTTTAATGATGGCGGCATGGCTGGCTCTCTGGGCTCTAGTGTTGGGTGAATTCTTAGGGAGTGGGTTAAATGGAGTTTACTCCTTCGATTCGGAGGTCGGGCTAGAGGGGCACTCCCTTCCCTCTCCCATTTGCCTTATAGCACCTGCTCAGCGTAGTCCACCCGGATCTCCGTCCGTCCCCATGCTGATGCCTCCACTGCTCCTCCACTCAGGAACAGCAGCCCGGCAAGGCCGCCGTCAGGACCCTGCTCCGCCTGGGAGGTCTCCTCCAGCTCCACCACCTCCGGCCAGCTCCAGCCAGATCTCACTGGTCTTCTCCCCAGGCACCATGTGGGGAGCACGACACTGGCCTGCCGGGAGGTAATCTTGATCTGTGGGAGATCCGGGTGACTTCGCTTGTGGTCTGGATACACTCAACTGGCAGGACGACGATTGGCAGTTTGCCTTTCTCTACCAGTAGCTGAAGGCTTGCCTGATCCGGAGAAGATCCGGCTAGGTTAGAATAGATGCAGTCCTCCTCTAGGCCTCAACCACGCATTCTCATAAATATAAAAATTTGGGGGGAATATGATACTGTTCTGCTCCTTTAGTTTAGCACAGTTCAATTAGGAGCTTTAAGGAAAGCTCGTTCCCCTTTTTGGGGCAATAAACACCAAAAAACACTGTGGTTTTTGCAGAGCTCTGTATGTGTGCGTCTGCTCTCAGCTCCTGGTAGCCGCGCCCCCCCATGACTACAGTGTTTTTATTGAGTTTGAATCCGCTCTGTAAATCGGTGCACAGTTTTCTGTCTGTTGCAGTAGTCAGTGATACAGGTGAGAGTGGGTGTGGCTTGGTCTGTGTAAGTTATATCTGTGTGCATTTGTGTGAGGTCCTGTTTGAATCTGCTCTGTAAATCAGTGCACAGTTTTCTGTCTGTTGCAGTAATCAGTGATACAGGTGAGAGTGGGTGTGGCTTGGCCTGTGTAAGTTATATCTGTGTGCATTTTGGCGTGTTCTGCTGAATCCGTTCTGTGAGGCAGTGCAGTGTTTTCTATCCTGTGCTCATTTATCATTGTACAGGCGAGTAGGCGGGGTCTTTTTTAACAAGGGAAGAGCGAGCTTAGGAGCTTTCAATCATTTCTAGTATAAGTGTATGTAACGGTACCCCCCACACATAGAAGGGGGCGCCCAGGCCTTTTTAGCCGATCCGCCCGTCCAGTGCTATAGGGACAGCTACTGCAGGACACCCATTCCCCCAAGCACGAGACACACGCTCTGTGTTAGAGGGTCAAGCAGTGAACTCTCTTCTTTATTAAAAACCAAGACATATATAAAAACCCATTTCCACATACACCGTAGGGGCAGTGACTACCTTTGGTCAACCCCTAATTACCTATGGCCAATCAGACCGGGTAGGAACCATGAGACTCCTCCCATGGGCCACCCCCCAGGCATGGCTACCATGCTCATTCTCACCCAGACTGTCCTCATGGAAACTTCCTGTTTGCTCCTTGTCTATGCCCCTGGGAAACCCCATACACTGGCCCTTTGTTCAAGTCCTGGCGACACCCTGTGTTTACCTAATGGGGGATGGTCAGAATCTGTAACACATATCTACACATTTTTCATAACTTTAAAAGTATGCATCACATTCACATAAAACATACATTTTCAGAATCAGCATACTCCAAATACAAACATGTGTCAAAATGATACAAATTGGTCCAGTGGTTCAAAAGTTAGATCACAGTCCTTTCTGACAAAATGGAGCATGGCTTTGTATGTCTTTGTAGGTGGAAAGTCAACATGGGCCGTAGTCAAAAGGCAGAATGTGGGCCTCCAAGCTTCTCCAATTCGCATTGACGAGACTGATCTCGTCACAGTGTAGTTAGTGTGTAGGAGATTAAATAAAAGGAGGAAATCCAAAATAAAAGGTGTATTATAAGAAAAAACAGAAATCAAACGTATATATTTTTTTTCTGTTTTGTTTGGGTTAAGGTGTAGAAAAGCAATCTTTATACAAATACCTTGATTTGTTTTCTCAGTGTATTTTTGTAACTGATAATCATGAGTCAGTCCAGTGGTAACCTCACTCAGTGTACATCCTGCCAAATTTATGCACTACTGGAACAGATGATCCAGGGTCCATACCTCTGTGGCAGGTGTGAGCATGTTGCCTCTCTGGAAGCTCAAATTAAAGATCTGGAGAGAAGAATTGCAGCACTTAGTGATACTGCTTCACTGGAAAGGGGGTTGGTGCTCACGGAGCACAGTTTAGCTGGGCCTAGTATGGAGGGAGGAGCTGGGGCTAGTGAGGATGTCCAGGGAGGTAGCTGGGTTACAGTTAGAAGGGAAATCAGGGGGAACAGGAGGAGGCAGGCCAGTTCTGAGTTGGCAAACACCAACAGATTTGCCAGATTAAGTGAAACTGTTGGGGATGTCCATTCAGGAATGGCAATGCCAGATAGAGTTGTTCCCTCTAACAGCCGGGAGAACAGTTCTACTGGAGGAGAGGGAGGGCAGCATAGGCAGAGCAACAGACATGTTCTGGTGGTAGGGGACTCTATTATTAGGAAGGTAGACAGGGTAATTTGTCACCCAGAACCCAGCAATCGAACAGTTTGCTGTCTCCTTGGTGCTCGGGTTCAGCATGATGGATAACTTATTGGGAGGGGCTGGTAATGAACCGGCAGTCTTGGTACACATTGGTACCAATGACAAAGTTAGTGGAAGATGGAGCGTCCTAAAGAATGATTTTAGAGAACTAGGGAATAAGCTTAAAGCAAGGACCTCCAAGGTAGTATTTTTGGAGATACTACCAGTGCCACGTGCTAGCCCAGGGAGGCGGGAGCTTTTGTGCTAGGGGATAGGATGGTAGAACGGCTGGGGGAGTTTTTAAACTTGTAGGTTGGGGGGGGGGGGAGGGACTATATAGAAGTATTGGGGTAAATAGGGTAGAGAGAGAAAGGGTTGAATTAGTTACCCATGGGGGAGAAGAAGAGTGAGGGGTACAATAGACAGTAGGGAGTTATTAATAGTTGCCTCAAATACAGTGGCAAGCACTTCACAACGGCAGAGCCATAGCAACATAAAGTGTATGCTTGCTAACGCAAGAAGTTTTCCTGGGAAAATGGACGAGCTAGAAATATTAGCAGTACAAGAGGAATGGGGCTTAATAGGCATTACTGAAACATGGTGGGATGAATCTCATGACTGGACTGTTAATCTGGATGGTTATAACCTATTTAGGAAAGATAGGGGAAATGGTAAAAGAGGAGGAGGGATCTGTCTTTATGTTAAGTCTGAATTTAAGCCTATAGTCAGAGAAGATATTTATGCTGGCACTAACGGCATCATTTAATCTTTGTGGGTTGAGCTAAATAGTGGAGGAGCTAATTCTAAACGCATATTGGTGGGAGTATGCTATAAACCACCAAATATAGCTGAAAGTGAGGAAATACAATTATTGTTACAGATTGGAAATGCAGCTAAGCATGGGCAAGTTCTAATAATGGGAGACTTTAATTACGCTGAAATAAACTGGATAAATGAGATCAGCAGCTCAGCTAAGGGGAGCAGGTTCTTGAGTACACTCGGGGATCATTATCTGGCCCAGATAATACAAGAACCTACTAGAAATGGGGCCATCTTGGATTTAGTCCTCACAAGTAATATTGATATAATATCAAATGTTAAAATAGGGGAACCCTTGGGGAACAGTGATCACAACATAGTATCATTTGAGATTGAATACAAAAAACAGAATTGTAAGGGGCCAACAAAAACTCTAAATTTTAAAAGGGCTAACTTTAATGGGCTACGGGCAGCAATACTACATATAGACTGGGACAAAGAACTTACAGGGAAGAATACTGAAAATAAATGGACAACATTCAAATCCTTACTAAATAAACATACTCATCGGAATGTACCATGTGGAAATAAAATGAATAGGAGTAAATCACATCCCATGTGGCTTAACAATGCCTTAAAGATCATGATGAGGAAAAAGAAACATACGTTTAAATTGTACAAGAAGGAGGGAACAGAGGCAGCTTTATGTGACTATAAGGAAATCAACAAGGCTTGTAAAAGGGCTATTAGACTGGCTAAAATAGAAAATGAGAAGTCAGTAGCAATGGAAAGTAAGACTAACCCTAAAATATTTTTTAAATATATTAATGGGAAGAAGGCCAGGAAGGAAGCTATAGGAACTTTACAATGTGATACAGGCCATCTGATAATTAGTGACCAGGAAAAGGCAGATGAGCTAAAAAGGTTCTTTTCGTCGGTATACACAAGGGAGGTACCAGTGGTTGGGACACCGCAACATAATGGGGCCACACTACCTTTACTAAATAATTGGTTAACGCAGGAAGAAATCAAAAAGAGATTGGAGAAAATAAATGTTAATAAAGCCCCAGGTCCTGATGGAATACATCCAAGGGTACTGAGGGAGCTGGGTTCTGTAATAGCCAAACAATTATATCTAATCTTTCAAGACTCACTCACTACAGGGTCTCTACCAGATGACTGGAGAAAAGCAGAGGTGATACCTATATTTAAGAAGGGATCTAGAGCAAATCCGGGGAATTATAGATCAGTGAGCCTCACTTCTGTAGTTGGGAAGCTTTTAGAAGGGTTAATAAGGGACAGAATACAAGAATATGTCTATTTGAACAAGATCATAGGTAGCAGTCAACACGGATTTATGAAGGATAGGTCGTGTCAGACCAATCTAATTAGTTTTTATGAGGAGGTTAGCAGGAACTTGGATCAGGGCAACTCAGTGGATGTAGTCTTTTTAGATTTTTCAAAGGCATTTGATACAGTGCCACATGGAAGACTAGTGAGCAAACTAAGGGATACAGGAATTGCAGTAAATATCTGCTCATGGATCGAGAGCTGGCTAAAAGACAGGAAGCAAAGGGTTGTTGTGAATGGAACATACTCCGATTGGTCTAATGTTATAAGTGGGGTTTCCCTACAAAGGTACTTTCCCTACAAAGGTATTTGCATAAATTAGAGAAATGGGTGGCTAAATGGCAGATGAGATTTAATACAAATAAATGCAAAGTTATGCATTTGGGAAGGAAAAATAGCCAAGCAATCTATAATCTTAATGGAGCAAATCTAGGTGTATCGGATATTGAAAGGGATTTGGGAGTGCTTGTAGACAACCACCTAGGTAACAGCGCTCAAAGCCAAGCAGCAGCTGCAAAGGCAAGTAAAATATTAGCATGTATTAGGAAGGGTATAGAAGCCAGGGAAGAAGATATAATTCTGCCACTATACAAAACCCTAGAACGCCCTCATTTGGAATATGGAGTACAATTTTGGGCACCACTTCATATAAAAGACATTTTAGAGCTGGAAAAAGTACAGAGAAGGGCTACAAAACTAATAAGGGGAATGGAGGGGCTAAGTTATGAAGAAAGACTAACCAAATTAAACTTATTTTCGCTAGACAAAAGGCATCTACAAGGGGATATGATTACCTTATTTAAATACATCCAGAGTCAGTATAAGGCTTTGTCAATTGAACTTTTTGTAGCAAGAGATTTTCAACTGACAAGAGGACATCCTTTGAGGTTAGAGGAAAAAAAGATTTCACCTTAAACAAAGAAAAGGGTTCTTCACAGTTAGGGTGGTTAAACTGTGGAATTCTCTACCAAAGGAGGTGGTAACAGCGAATTCGATAGACAACTTCTAAAAGGGGTTAGATATATTTTTGAATAAAGAGGGCATTCAAGGCTATCCTAGATAACTAGCGAAGGAATATTGATCCAGGGAGAAATTTGATCGCCAGTTTCTGGGGTCAGGAAGGAATTTTGCTTTTTTTCCCCTTATGAGACAATTGGCAAAGTTTCAATGGTTTTTTTTTTCTGTTTGCCTTCCTCTGGATCAATTAACAATTAATAATAAATAGTACACATTAAAAAGATCAATAGAGATCTAAAAAGGTTGAACTTGATGGACTAACTCTTTATTCATCCTCCAATACTATACTATTAATAATTATTTAATCAACAAATTAATTAATAACTAATCCACATATTGCAGATCAGAGGAGATCTTAACAGGTTGAACTTGATGGACTGAAAGTCTTTTTTCAACCTTAATTACTATATAACTATGTAACTATAAGTAAACGTGTATGACTTCTTGTTGTATCCTGTATCCAGCCATTATTGAGACAGGACATCAAACCGCAGAAGAAGAACTCCTAGTAAGACTGGTTGCTAAATTGGTTCAAGCCCCATCAGAAGACTAGGTCATGACCACTTGTTACAAAGGCCCTGGACTTCTGCCTCTTCCCTCCATTCCCACCCTTCCCTCTACCAATAACTGCATCATCCAGCTCTCAGGAAGTGATATAACAAACACAACATGGATTCCTGAACTCATAAACAGTGTCGTTAAAAAATCAGATTTCCCCCCAAAATGCTTTATGCCCAATGGCTTATGCATCTGCTAAGATTGATAGTTGTATACATACTTGACAAAACAAGTCTTTTTTTCTAGAACTGCAGTGGCCCTTTAAAGGGCTGTAAAATTTTTAAACACACTGTGGTCATATTTTTTAAAATATACTATTTTGAAGAATTAAACTTGAAAATGTGCAATTTCTTTTTAGAATATAAAGAAAAATTATACAGCTTATAATTTATTACTTTTTATATGCATTTCTGCTGTGGTGGAGTCGGCCATTTTGCTCAGCATCAAAACTTCTTGCGATAGGAGGAGACTTTGAATACACAGGAAGTTCGTACCTGCACAGTGGGAATGTGGCAATGACTACTGCCAGTGCCCCCAGCAAAAAAAAACAAAAAACATTTTAAACATTACAACAATGTTATCTTTTGTATGATAAATAATTGATCTATAGTGGAGAAGATTACATTACATATACACAGTGTGGAATTATTTTCTCCTTCTAAGTCCTGATATGCTACAGGAAACACAAAGACTGTGAGTCTTATGGATGTCTGTACAACAACATATGGTGCTTTTGTCTCCATTTTAAGGTAAATTAGACAACAACATACTATTAACAGGATCCTCACGGATCAAACACATTGCTTTTTATCTGGTTGTATTTTTTAGTGCTTATTTTCTTATTAATAATTAATATAATTTATTTTCCAGGTAGAACACTTTTCTAAACTATAAAACCTGTATTTAAATACATGGATTACAGTAGCCTCTATACTTTAGTTTCTAATATATGACATTTTCACGTAGAATAACCTTGTGAGAATATTATAAATAGCTGTTATTTTGCCTCAAATTTTATAAACATGAATTAATTAAATACTGTTTATATGTGTAGGTGTGGAGCAAACTGTGGAAATGCTGTTACTATGACAATATATAGATATGTGTCTCCTCCAGAACTATAACGCAATAATATCCATTCAACGGAAGGATTTATTTAATGCAAATATGTACAATTTTCTCTGTGGTCTGTGACAATGTGTCAGTTACAATCATTTTTATTCAATTTAATTCCTACAACCTGCAATTTGAACCCCCCTCTGTGATCTATTAAATATCCATTCAAACTATTCAGTAGGATTCAGGTGTAAGCGTAATTATAATTATTTAAATGTTTCTGCATTTGTATTACAGGCATTAAGCCGGCGGTTTTGATTAATTTGAGATTCAAATGAAAGGTTCATGAATCTTATACTCAGCCAAGAGGACCCCATATGGAGTGGGACACAAGCTATTCATTTCCTTAAGGGGCTACTACAGTTCAAGAACAAAGACACTTGTTATGAGTGCAGCCCCCCTGGGCCTCCTTGGCTGCACACCCGCTTGGTCTGATATTGGTGTGTGCATACTGAAGCTCCAAGAGGTGGCAGTGTGGAGCAGTTCAGCAAGCTGGGTATGTGTAATAAGGAAGAAGGTAAGGGAGCAATGGCCTCAAAGTGACAGCAAAGTACACAGGGAATAGGTCTCTGAGGGAGGAAGATGGGGATGGGTGCTATGCAAGGTGGGTGCCGAGAGGGGATAGCTGCTGACAAGCACTGTGTGAGATGCATGTTAAGAAAGGTGGGTGCTGTGTGGAGTGCTGTTTATATTTATACTAGGGGCAATAACATTTTAAGCCATGGCAATGCTGTTTGACACACAATGTAAAGCTTTTTTGGCACCTTCTGCTTTCATCGCGTGGCTCACAATGAGCGCCTTCGGCGCTCATATCGAGCCTCTCCTCTCGTTTACTTTTGCTCCTCTGAGCGCCCTTGGCTCTCATCACAAAGACAGATACATATGTCTATTTTTTTCAATAATAATTAATTATTATTTACTTAATAAATTAATATACTTTACCTATATGTAATCATTATATCCAGCAATGAATAGCCTAAAGAGCTAACAATCTGTTTTTATTTTTCTGCAGCATAGAATGTACAGTTGGACTGTTGCTGCCCTGAGGAGAAAGTGTCATCAATGTCCCAACTGTGCATTAGAAATATGCTGCGTGCACGAGGTCAAACGGCTGGTTTAGTTGTGTAAAGCGACATTTTAGATTCGTAATGTTATTAGTGTACGCATTTCGGCCGTTAACTTCGTATTTTTGCATCCTCATATTTTTTTTTTCTTTAAGTTCCGCGGGTTGTAATTAAACGTCTTATGTCCTTGCCAGTGTTTTCTGTGCTTCGGGGTCCTGTAGCCTCGTTTTAATTTTTTTTGGCCAGTATTTGTTTTTTGCGCTTAGCCGATTTTCAAGTGGCGAAACTCGTTAAATTTGACTTTAGTTCGCGTGCAAACTCACCCACAGATGTTCTGGCTATACCCCCGTGCTGTGTGTGATGTATTTTTTATGTTTTTTTGTTATTTTTCAGTGGTTTTAGTGTTTTTTGATGTACCGGTTTCGGCCGTTAAGTTTGTATTTTTGTGACCTTGTATATGTATTTTTTTCTAAGTCCCGCGGGTTGTAATTTTTTTTTTCTAAGTCCCGCAGTGTGGTTTTTGTTTTCAAAGTCCCGCTTTTCTGGGTTGTTTTTTACCACGAGTGAGGTGCCGTAGAGCCTCCACCTCTGCAAATGCGGTCCCCTCGCCTTGCGAGGGTCAGCATTTGCGGCCTGCAATGAGCCTTTGGCTCATTGCAGCCGACGTTGGAGCCTCCACTTCAGCAAATGCGTCCCTCACTTCGCGAGGTCCGCATTTGCGGCCAGAACTGCGTCCCTTCTCTCAGTTCTGCGAGCTTACTTCGCGAGCTCGCAAAGCGTGACGACGACTCACAGTTTGACAACTATTATATGTTATTTATATATATAGATTGGAAAGGGGTCTTGGGGTGGACCAGCAATGCGTAAGGTTCTTTTGGTGCTCATTGCAAACTACTCCCCCGTCTACTTTACGGGGCTCGCGATGAGTGCCTTTGGCGCTCATTGCAAGCCTCTCCCCACTCTCTGACACCTGTGTCTGTTTCCCTCTCTCTACCTCTCACACCCCCCCTGCCCTGGGTCTTTTGTCTTTCCTTATCCCCCCCCCATGTCTTTTCCTCCATCTCTCAGCCCTGTGTCTCTTTCCACCCTTTCCATCCCCTGTGTCTCTGCTGAATTTTTGCGTGTCTTGGGATGAGGCCGTTGCTTGCGTGGTTCGGCTAAGTCTTACTGGCTTCAAGTTAGTTTTTACTTGCTTCAGAAAAGTGTTACTGGCTTTGGGGTTGTTTTTACTGTTTTCAGATTCGTTTTCATCCAGTTAAGTTTTTTCATCCGCCATTTTTTTTCTCGCTTAGCCGATTTTCAATCGGCAAAATACGCCAAATATACCTCAAATTAATTTGCAACCTCACTCACAGGCTTCCTGGCTCTTCCTCCTGTGCAGTGTAAGGTATTTTTTTAAAGTAGTTGGCGTTTTTTGGTTGTCTTTCCAAGTTTATATTATATTATTACGTGCCGTAAAGTATTGCGTGTCTCAGTCCAGCTAAGACCCGCTGGCCTTGCGATGAATGCCTGTGGCGCTCATAACCACCCCTGCAATGAGCGCCTTTAGCGCTCATGCAGTGTTAGGAACAGAAGGGCCCACTGGACTGTTTGGGGTTAATCAGTTATTATATGTGTGGTTAGAAGGTACTAACAACTTGCTTAATAGTTATATCATAGGTGTAATGCATACATGTAGTTATGTCATGGATGTAATACGTGCATATAGTACTGTCATTGATTAACATTAAAATACTGTATCTGTATTAGAAGTAGGATAATAAGCTATGCTCAGATAATAAAGGTAATGCAGTCATATCTGAGATATACAAAGGGTTAAAGATTCTAAAGAATTTACATGGCTTTGAGAGGCAGCCACACACAAATCCTCTGGCTTTAGTCTGGAGGGGGAAGTTTAGTTTTATAACCCTGTAAGTTGAGATCTTGCAACTCCGAGATGGGGGGTGTATCATGGGATAGACATCTCCCAGTTGGTGAGAGTGTAACAAGCTATTGCCCACAAGAGGAGGGGTTAGGCATATTGGGGGAGTGAGTTATTTCTGTTTTTTTCTTATATCTCTGTAACAATAAAGAAGTGCCAGTCTGATTTTGGACACACTAAATAAAGGTGGTGTTTGAGTCTGCTTGTACTAATCAAAGGTACATGGTGTGTGATTCTGAGATCCTAAGAAAAGGGGTCTAATGGTGCTTGCCTCTTCAGAAATGATGCTGTCATCTGAAGTGTCTGCTGGTGTCGAGATCTGAACAAACAGTTGCGACCCATAGAGAGAATTGGGGTGAGTGTAGTCCCCCAAACCTGGCGGGCATAACATGAAGATAAGTCCTGCGGGCCTCCCCCCCCCGCAGTTGCGGCATTGCAGCTGTCCCATGGGCCTCCACCCAGCAACTACATCCGTTGCTTTGCGCGGGCAACAGTTGCGAGCTGCAACTGTGTCCCTTGCTTCGCGAGGGCTGCAGTTGCGAGCCTCGCTTTGCGAGGCCCACAAGCATGTCAACAACCCGCAGATTGACAACTATTATAGTTGATTAAGAAGTTTTTATATGCTCTGATGGGCATAGGAGCCAAAAAAAATCTGGAGGGGATGATTCAACCCTACTCTCAGGACAAGTATCCATTTAAATTCACAATTCCCCCCCCACCCAACATGGGTGTAGGAACTGGAGGGGGGACGAGAATGTCAAATCCCCCCCCCCGCAGATTTTTCAGTGTGTGTGTTTATGTGTAGTGAAACAGTTGTGTGGTATTTTTATACTTAATGCAGTATTCACCCCAGATTTTCTTTCACTTACACCCATGCCCCCCAATTTAATTAAACACTATGGGCCTCATTCAATTATCGGCCGTAAAACGGCCGCAAAGCCGCGATTCATTGCGGCCGTCTTACGGTCCCGTGTAGAGCTACCTTTACCTTGCAATTCAAATAGACGGGGCCGCAAGGATATCCCCCTTACGGCCGGCCGCATATCATGCAACCGGCCGCAAGGTCTGTAAACTTTAAATGCAAAAATAAATTCAAGATGGCACTGTAAAGCTCTGTAAATGCTAGGGATCATAATGGGGGAGATAAGGATTAATAGCAACCCCCTCTCAAGCTTGCACATCAGCCCAAATCCGATATTTCATTAACGGTTTATTTTCCGTCCCGCAGCCTGGGCGGGTCTGAGGTGCTCCAAGCCCTCTAGACTTTGTCCACGGATATTTGACATGAATTAAAATAAAAATTATTTGCGGATTTGAGTAGAGGGGAATGTTGTGCTATGAATGCTAACACCCCCAATCACTTTATCGTCTTATAAGAGTGCAGGATGGCTTTATTATGTGCCTAATTGTGTGCTTGCGGGACCTTTTTGCTGCAAGTAAGCTGCGGCTCAGTTTTAGCCTTGCCGAGAGGGTTCCCGGAGCAATTGAATAGCAACCAGGCTTTTCTTGCGGCCGAAACTCTTGCAAGGGAAAACAAGGCGCCGGCCGCAAGCCTGCCGGAGTCCCCGGCCGGAAGGGAATAGAATAGGCAAATAGCCTGCGGCCGGTCCTTGCGGCACCGCATCTCCTACGGCCGATAATAGAATGAGGCCCTTTATTTATATATATATATATATATATATATATATATATATATATATAATAAGTTGCAACTAATATCTGGTAAGGCATTATTAAGTTTAATTTTGCTATTTTTTGTGTCCCCTATTTATTTAATCCCCCAGTTCCACGCCCCTGCCTAAGCCCCAAGTGGCTCTCCTATAACTATTTAAAAAAATCACTATCACATATTTCCCATGATACCTGATTGTTCTGATGTTTACTTAGAAGTCTTTCTGACTACCCAAGATTTTAAAGTATGCGAGTACTGGATGCCTCAAACATTTTGCCCGACATTTTGAGGGAGTTAACACCTTAATTGTGGCGGACTTGTGGTTTGAAGGGTTAATATTAACCCTATGAGCCCGACTATCCCTATCAGCTTTAGTATTCCCAACTAAAGTATAACCATGGCATTAAATATTGACCTGTTGCCATTGGGGTCACTATGTACCCCAATGGTGCCTAATATTAAGCCCTAAAAAATCAAGTTCCTCTGTCCCTGTTAATGTAAAATCTGGTTTTGATACTAACTAAATAGGTCATCATTTTTGAGAACGTACATATCACTAGTTGGCCATTTGAAATGTAGGGAGGTCAGGCAAGCAGGTGATTGGGACGTACACATGTCAAAAAAAGGGTAACACAGATTTGATTGGTCACTTAGGCTTTAGTATGCTTCTTTGAGTGTATTTTTCTGGAAAAATAAGAGTCACTTTACTCCTGTCTTAAAAGATTATGCTAACATTTGGATTTTTCTATAACAAGCTACCTTAGAAATTGAAAAGATAAATTATCAGAATATACCCAAAAGTTATAACCTAGCAAAAAGTAAAAATCAGGCATTATCTGCATGAAGTAATGTAAAGATATACAGATAAACAGCCTTATTAAATTGCAATTCGGCAAAATCTAAAGGGCTCTATATAAGCACAGAGCATATTTTATTTACATCAGTTTTTAGTTAGTGAAGACCTTGCTTTTGGATAGAAGTTCACTAACTAAAAACTTCTGTAAAAAAAATATGCTCCGTGCTTATACAGAGCCCTAATCAATCGGCCGAATTGCAATTTAATAAGGCTGAAAATCTGCAGATAAAGGTGGGAACATAGTTCTAATGGACAATATAGAATATAATTTAATGTGCAAAAAAATCTTAAATGATGCTAACACCTATGAAATCATTGAAAAGAATCCAACTCAAAAATACAAAAAGTCACTCAAATGTATCTTGGACCAAGCAAAAATTTAAGGTCTCATTGATGATCAAACATCCCAGTATCTCTTTCCAAAACATCCTACGATTTCCACTTTTTATACCAAAAATTCATAAAAAAAGTGATTCCCATCCCTGGAAGGCCTATTGTGTCAGGAACTGATAATTTATCCCATAAATCCAGTGTGTTTTTAGACTATCATCTAAAAGATATGGTTGAAACACTACCATCATTTGTAAAAGATACAAATTATATTTTAAAACAACTTGAGGATCTCACAATACCTACTAACTCTTATTTGGCAACTGTGGATGTAGAGGATCTGTATAGCAGCATGCCTCACAAGGAAGGTATTGAAGCAACAAAGTTCTTTTTACAGAGTAAAGGCACCAATTTCCAAAAGTTCAATGAATTCCTTTTAGATTTACTAGATTATGTACTCAAACATAATTATTTCACCTATAATGGGAAATGGTACCATCAAATTAAAGGAACAGCCATGGGCACTCCATGCGCCCCAAGCTATGCTAACTTACTATTGGGGTGGCGGGAAGAGAAACTAGTTTTTAATGATTTTCTCGCAGAATATACTAGATTTACAAATTAAAGGCCCTTTCTCCTCATGGCCTAAATGAGGGGTTTAACTTTACGGCCTTCATCTAGAAACCGGGTTATGACTGGAAAAGACTAAATATTAAATGATGTGACATCTAATTAAAATATTTTGAGTAAGTAATGATATACATCTAAATCTGGAGTAAAATCTCCATTGGGATATATATGAGAATAGAGTCATTAGAATGACAATCTAACTCAATGATAGTCACCTTTATCACTAGAAAATATTTTTTTGTATTATTCTCATTAGATTTATTGTAGAATCATTATGAGTCATTTATTTGAACTCTCTCACTTCTATCTTTTATTTGTCATTGGGGACTACAGCATTAGTCTGTTAATATTTTTCTTCACATTTTATGTTGTACACCTTTTAAGAATTCGCATCTGGTAAAGATAAACTTTATTAATTTCACTATAATATAGTTTTTTACACATTTATTGTATTTGTGTATATTTTACAGGACCTCTTTACCTTCTAAATAAATGTTAGGTCCTTTTCTTTGGTGTCACTAATTAGTTCACTCAAAGATTATAAAATTACTTTAGATGTACAGTCACTTATGACACTTTACATATTCACTTTCATCCTTGTTTACACTAGATCTTTTCTTTCAGCAATCCCTCCATATATCCCAGTTATATATCATTATATGTATCTGATTTAAATTCTATGTAGATCCATTCACTTCATAAATGCATTAATACACTTGTCTCAAATTTCAACTGTGCACTCAAAATACGTTCTTTATATGCATTATAACTTTGTCCAAATTTGCCCAATTTCTCTTTACTTGCATCCAAAACACTTTGAATTAATTATGGTTGCCTTAGCAACCTCTGTGCATAAAAACCTCACATAGACGCCACTCCCCTGTTTGCCCTTTGAGAAAGACGTCCTCTGTGACGTCGAAACGCGTCAGGCGTAGGTGGGGCGTCTCATGCGGTCCACAGTGGAACGCAGATAGACGCAGGGTGCTATGTTACTTCGCGCTCTTTGAAAATAATCTCTGAATAACCCCTCCTAAATAAGACTGTTCTATCCCATATGAATTAGCACAGCATTATACTATTATAACGGTCCTTGTGGATTCTCTATAGAAATCGGTTCACTATACCAAGTGTGTTACAACCACTTTTGGACATGGAAAATGCTCATGAATTAGAAATATTCTGAGAAAAAGTAGAAGCCATGGGAGTTCTATAGGGGAAGAGATAGGAGTAATACCTTATACAGTATATATAGATATTTATCAATGATAATGGTAATTTTGAGCGCTGAATAAGAACAGAAGCACTTTAGAACCTTATGTTAAACAAAGTTGATATAATAACATGAGATATTGATTATCCTATAAACTAGGGTTCTTTAGGCCTTATGGAAGGCATTGTTTTTATTTTACCTTCCCTATCCTTGGTTTTAATGTTTTAATCGTCGTTGTGAGGCACAAGTACCTAATAAAGTGTAAAAAATATATAAACTTTTCCCAATATAACTATATAACAATTTTGTGATATGGTATACCAATACCAGAGTGGAAAACACTCATGGGATTTGAAAAATCCAATTTCATCTAAAGCTGTATTTTATACAAGCAGACGTCACTACAGGAATCTGAAGCACCCCACACATATACAATAAATAAAAAAAAAATGTTGTTGTAATAACCAGAATAGGGTCAGTGTTCTTTCCTCAGGGGAGATCCACTCTTACCAAACTGAAGTGGGACCATCATGAATTGTAAAAATAAAAAGTTGCATCTTCAATTGCAATTTACAAGAACAACCACTGGAGGGAGACATACAACATAAAAAAGTCTGTATACATTACACAAACAAGCAGATAACAAAAAGTAGTATTTAATCATTCTGGAGGAAATTTACTGAACATCTCAAGGGGTTGAGATGAAGTGAAAGGGGCTGCTTGGTAAATCAAGGGATCCAAATCTCAACCACTTAAAGGGATATGGAAGGTTTCTGGATTGTACTAGGTATATAATATACTTGTGCATCTATTTACTTTTATGTACTTTATTTGAAACCTTCCATATCCCTTTAAGATGCTTAGTAAATCCTCCCCTTTTCTGTGCCTGATATAATGTTAATGCACCCACCAGTCTTGTTATGTCGTACACTCAGTAGGATACTATAAACTCCCACATCTTTTTGTTCTGCACCTCCTCTAATTTCCATTTTCCATCATTGAAAAATCCAGAAATAAGGAAAATTCATAAGTGTTTTTTATTTATACCTAAAACGCAAGGGCGTAATCGTTTTCACAGTATGCTATTTTGGCCCTCATTTGGGCACCACTGCAAAAAAAAAGGACATTTTAGAACCGGAAAAACATTTAATGGGAATGGAAGGACTAAGCTATGAACAAAGACTAACCAAAGTTTGATCTCTACCCTTTCTTTTTTGTTCTGTAGTTCAATAAAAAGAATGTAAATCTGAAGTCATGTGCTCATTTGGATCGCAGCATATGAAAGATCGATGGAATTATGTTCATACATCTCCAGTCTACCAGGGACATTTAATAATCAGATAATTGCTTCACTATATGGTGAATATGTACTATCTACATATATGTTTGTTTTGATATATTGCACCCCCTTTGTTCATTTTTCTTTTTTTGTCGTACTGCTGCATACTGTCATACTGCCGCCATTTTGTTCACACCCTCCCATCAAGTTCATCATTCTCAAACTCCCTAACTCATCCTACACCAGACATATCTATTGCATGGGCGTAGTCCGGGGGATAACCAGATCACAGGGGGTCATAAACCTCCTGCATTATTTTTTATTATTATTTAACCCCTTCCCTGCCATATACCATTCCTTACCATGTACCATTCCATAGAGTTGCTATAGAGACTACCAAGATTCAGTCTCCTGTGAGCGGTCTGTGAGCACATGTTAGACCTCGAGAGCTCTGGGCAAGACCCCTGGGTGCCAGTCAGTACATTTTACCTTTTTGTTTGGGTGGGAGCCATAAAATAGCTCCAGAAAATCAGCTTATCAAAACTCCTATAGCTGCGAGTCAGCCTTCTGAGAGATCTTCTGGGAGCCATGGCATGGAGGCCGTAGAAACGCTTGGGTCCAAGCAACCAGATGTGTGGTAGTCAGGCCATTATGGGTTGGAATGAGCGAGTGATTTACAAGTCACACCATAACTTGGCACTGATGCAATCACATGACTCTGAGTCATTGTTGTAGGTACAAAGTGGCACGTCCATAGCTCCTCAGAACATATGAACATATTTAAAGACTTATCCAATTATCTTCCGTGCTTAAGATCTCCAAAAAGTTAAAAACATTCATGAATGTAAAATGTTAAAAATCCAGTGTGCTGAAAGAATGTGATATAGTGGATTGCACAAACTAAAATATATTTTCCTATGAATTATAAAAGCCTATTTTCCAGCCCATGTCCCATTTTCTCCGGTTCCTCCTATTTTCTCTCAAAGTCAAGAAAAAAGAAGCATGGAGGTCTACACAATATATGACGGTATGGAGTATTGTGTACATGTTAAGGTTGTGCATTACTGAAATGCAATGTGTACAGAATGGTGGTGACACTATCTAATAGATTATCATTTAGAGAATGTACATACCACTGGTTGGCCATCTGAATAGAGGAGATGTCAGGCAAGCAGGTGATTGGGACGTACACATGTAGAAAAAAGGGTATCACAGATTTGATTGGTCAGTTAGGCTTTAGGATGGTTCTTTGAAACACAAAAACTTTACTGTAGAAAAATGTCAGTGGTGTTTTTATACAGTAGAGATCCACTCTTACCAAACTGAAGTGGGACCATAAGAAAATCTCAAAATTAAATGGGGGTGTCCTCACTTGCAATTTAACAAGAACAACCACTGGAGGGAGACAACAACATGAACATGTCCATATACATTATACAAACAAGCAGATAGCAAAGAGTAAAACATTCTGGAGGAATTTTACTAAACATCTCAAGTGGTTGAGATAAAGTGAAATGGGCTGCTTAGTAAACCAAGGGATGTAAATCTCAACCACTTAAAGGGATATGGAAGGTTTCTGGATTGTACTAGGTATATAATATACTTGTGCATCTATTTACTTTTATGTACTTTATTTGAAACCTTCCATATCCCTTTAAGATGCTTAGTAAATCCTCCCCTTTCCGTACCTGATATAATGTTAATGCACCCACCAGTCTTGTTATGTTGTACCCTCAGTAGGATACTATAAACCCCCACATCTATTTGTTCTGTACCTCCTCTATTTTCCATTTTCCATCACTAAAGAAAATTTATAAGTGTTATTTATTTACACCTAAAACACAAGGGCATCATCATTTTCACAGTATGCTCTTTTGGCCCTCATTTGGGCACCACTGCGAAAAAAGGACATTTTAGAACCGGAAAAACATACAATAGGAATGGAAGGACTAAGCTATGAAGAAAGACTAACAAAAGTAAAGGTATTTAGAAGTGTCCTGTGTTATGGAGAATCAGTAGTGTATGGAAAAAATTTTACATGAAAAAATCCCAAAATAAACAATAGCAAACTTATCCTAAAGTTTGCAAATTTCTTCAGTTTTCTGGCAGTTGATTTTGAGAAGGAAAGCCCCGGGAAATCCAAGCTAAATTATCATAAAAATCATAATTTGTTTTGGCCAATCAGAGGCAGCTATAACATTGTTGCAATGTTTGAAAGTCACTCTCTGCAAAGCATCATGGGATGTGAAGCATTTTTTCATGGAGCAAGGAGGAGCTCAGACATTGCTGCTCTGGATCTATGTACTTGTACTGCTGTTGGCTTGAAGGTTAGTATAGGTGTCACGACCCACTCTCTGGCTGGGGTCTGCTGACCTGATTTGGGTTACTCTGGACCTTGGAGTAGCTTTGAGTACAGGAACATCATGTCTCAGCCCTTGGTTTAGACTGAGCAATATTAACAGTAAGTCTGATGAATCTTACTGCAAGCATATGTCCCCGGGTAAATAATACATCTACACACCACGTCTTGATGAAAATTATGAACCACGTTTTATTTTGGAACCACATATTTAAAACATTTCACACACACACACAGTGGAGGGAGTGGCTACTCTTAGTCAAACCCTCATTCCCCTCTGGCCATTCTCACAGAAGTAATTTGTGGGAACTTATTAGTCTCCTCCCCCAGTGCCTCCCCCAGGCGTGGCTACTAATTCATTTGGTGGCTGGCTCTCAAGGGAGAAACATCCTTTATTAGCTCTTGAACTATGCCCCTGGGCTTGTGGTTGGGAAATCCCATACTATACCATTGTCCTGCAGTGCCTGGCAGTCTGGCCAATCTATTTGTTTAGGTTTTATCCTTTGTTTACACTAAGGACCATATGGCCAACCCCTGACTGAGAGTTTATACAATGGGGGAGGGTTGACCAACCAAAACACAGCCATCACTCCATAATACAATATAATACTAACATATTATAACCCATAACACAATATACAGTGGGTCTCCTAAACCCAGAACTCTTACTCTCCATATGGCACCAACTGTGGATGATATACCAGCCCCAAGATGGCGGCTATTGGTATATAACAGTCCAGTCCCAATATAGGCCACTGCTGCCAGTCTCAAAATGGCCCCAGCATAGTTCACACCAAATCCAATATGGCCACTGGGTGATTCATGACAATAGGGTTAAAAATGTACCTGAAAGAAGTGTTTCTATTGGTTGGTACAAGGTGCCTATCTAGGCACCTCTTGGGGTGTGGGAACCGTTTTTTGGTAAATAAAATAAATCTGTGTATAGAATGAATCCATGTAATGTGTGTCTGATGTAAGTAGTAAGTGTTGGATTAATTTGATTAAAAAATAGAAAATAATATATATAAACTAGCGTATTGCCCGTCAAAAAATGACGGCAATCAGATGTGTATGTTTTAAAAGTTGTTTAGTTATTAATATACACATGGAACTGTAAGGTAGCTAATGTTTTTTTTGTGTACTACTGAAATATAGAATTCAAATTAATAAATGAATTTACATATTTTTATGCATTGTGTTGAAGAGCTGGCAATCTGAGTTGATGTTGCTGCAGCATTAGTGGTGTGGAGGTGCTGTGTAAGCGTGATGAACGTGTGGAGTGTAATAGTGTGCGTGCGCAAGCCGAAACCGTTAGCGTAGTTGTGTAGTTCCGCATTATCCTAAAATGGCGGATAATGTGTTTTATGCGTCTTCGCAGATTATCGGTACGTGTTTTGCGTGGTTATAGTGCTGTAGCCTGCTTTCCGTTTTGTTCGTCCGTCATTTTTTCTGCGTTGCTCATTGCCAAAGTACTACGGTTTAACGGCTCGCCTCGCTGCGCGAGGCTCGCCAGGCGATGAACGCCTGCGGCGCTCATCGCTAAGCCCGCTAAAGTACTACGGTTTAACATTAAATTTGTTTGCCACACAACATGACACTACATTTGTCCCTTTTTTTTTTTCTTCAAATAAATACAATTTATTTTTTATAAAATTAATATTTTTGTAATTTGCAACTTATATTTCATCAAATGCGTTGGTTTAGGCAGGAAATCCGATGTTGCGCGAGACAAAGTCGTTAAATCTGTGTTAATGCGTAAATCTGTAATTTCTGATCGTAAAATGTACTCGCTACTGTCTTTTTACTCATTGCGCGGTTAATCCGCATCCTTTATCTCGTATTTTTTCTAACACCTACGTCTATGGCTGTGTTTTACGCAGTTCGTAGTAGTATAGCCTCGTTTTCATTTTTTTCGGCAGCCATTTTTTTCTCGCTTAGCCGATTTTCGATCTTTGTAACTCGGCTAAATCGCTGTAAATTGGAGTTCCAACTCACTTCCAGACGTCCTGCCTGCTTCCCCATGCTGTAAGTGACCTTTATTTTATTTTTTAGTGTGTATTTAGTGTTTTTTTTAGTGTTTTGTTTCCGCCGCTTATGTCGTAATTTTTTTCAGCTCGTATTTTTTTTGTAAGTGCTACGAAGTTACGGCTCGCCTCGCTACGCGAGGCTCGCCTGCAATGAGCGCCTGCGGCGCTCATTGCCAAAGTGCTACGAAGTAACGGCTCGCCTCGCTACGCGAGGCTCGCCTGCAATGAGCGCCTGCGGCGCTCATTGCCAAAGTGCTACGAAGTAACGGCTCGCCTCGCTACGCGAGGCTCGCCGGGCGATGAGCGCCTGCGGCGCTCATCGCAAAGTCGTACGCACTGCGCAACGGAGCGTGACGACGTCTCGTAGTTAGACAATTATAATATGTGATGTCATCATTTATAATATGGTGGGCAAAAGAGCAATAGAAGCCCCCAGCGTACAGTAGTACCGTATATAAACAGCACATTTGCAGTGTAATAACTGCATTTCTCGGAATTCTGCTTATCAGCTTATCAAAACTCCTATAGCTGTGAGTCAGCTTTCTAAGAGGTCTTCTGGGAGCCATGGCATGGAGGCCATAGAAACGCTTGGGTCCAAGCAACCAGATGTGTGGTAGTCAGGTCATTTATGGGTTGGAATGAGTGAGTAATTTACGAGTCACACCATAACTTGGCACTGATACAATCACATGACTCTGATTCATTGTTGTAGATGCAAAGTGGCACGTCCATAGCTTCTCAGAACATATGAACATATTTAAAGACTCATCTAATTCTCTTCCGTGCTTAAGATCTCCAAAAAGTTAAAAACATTCAGGAATGTAAAATGTAAAAAATCCAGTGTGCTGAAAGAATGTGATATACAGCCCTATTAAATTCGAGCCCCGTAACTCCAACTTGAAGCTTGCAACGGCTTGAAATTCTCCTGTGTTACTGTGCTACAAATTAGAAGGCCTGCGAGTCATTAGCTTGAAACGCAAACCCGTAAACCAGTTGTCGGCTGTCGGATTTGCAGTTTTGTGGATGATCAATTAAGCAAACCCGTAGTTATAGAAAAAAATGGCGAATGAAAAAAGTAAACAAAATAATCTGAAACAGGATGAAAAAGAGGCTGAGCTAAGCCAGGAACGCAGGACTTAGAAAATACACAACAGCAAAGACAGTAACACTTACTCCAACAACGGCAGGCATGCGGTACTTTGAAAATAAAACAAACGTCATACAGCGCGGAATCCAGCAGACACACAGAGGAGAAACACACAGGGAAGGGATTGGGGAGATGGTGGAAAGAGACACATGGCATACCCATGCACAAAACTTGCAGGTTAACGAATCCTGCAATTAACGCTCCGTACAGTAGGTTGGAGGAAAGGCTTGCAATGAGAACCGAAGACGCACATTGCGAGACTAGCTATGAGCACTGAAGGCACTCATCACGGGGCTCGCAATGAGCACAGCGAGTGGAAGAGGCTTGCAATGAGCGCAGAAGCTTATCATTGTAAAGCAGGAAAGTTTAAGTACACGGGGGGAGAGCCTTGCAATGAGCACTGGAGGGGCTCAGTGCGGTGCTCGAGATGAGCTCCAAAAATAGCATTGCGAGCCTTAAATTTTTATTCCAGTCATTTTTGATGGGCAATTTCTTAGAAAAATATAATATCCAACAATTTTATAAAACATAGACACATAACATAATTTAGTAAATACATTTTACATGTGTGAATAACTATCAATACATTACAATGAAAAAAGAAAATACATTTAGAAAGATTGGGGGGAACATACTGTCTAATGTTACAATTGTCATTATATTTGTATTCATTTTTTGTGTCAAAATGTAATTTTAAATAGTTTAGTAGTTTAAATGTAACTGCAGATAAATTATAAAAGGATTTGTTCTTCCCCCTTATTTTTAGGACAGAGTATCATTCAAGATGGAACACACACCCTGGTTATGTGTAACAAACAGAGCAATACTTTATTTTTTTACACATATTTAACAAATATGTTATTCAATCTTCTTTAAAATTCCCTTTGGGCAAATGATCCTACCCCCATGGGTTGAAGTTATGCTCTCTATCACCCCTTGAATTTTAGGTGCCCACAATCTGGTGATGTTTATTATGATCAACCTATTACAACCCTACATCCAGCAGACTTACGCGACTGCACTAGATAGTAGCAACCTATCTAAAGACACTTGGTATAAAAGTGTCATATCTTAATATATTCTGACCACAACCTGAATACTTTAAACATTACAAACAACTGTGAGCCTAGTAGGCCGAATACTCACAGACAAGGCTCTTGGGGATCCAGGGTACATAACCAGAGACCCAACATTAAATCAAACATAAATGAAAAACAAAATGTCACAGTCCTTAAATCAAATCTCATGGCCAGTGTAATAGCCTTTTGAGTTGGTAACTACATGGGCTAGTGTCCCAAAAACATGACTCCATGAGTTCAGGGGCTATGACAGTACGGTTTTGGGCCATAAAGGGCCCTTGCTTCTGGGGTTCAGGGGATTCCTAACCTGGCCCCAAAAATAGGGTTGTGGGATTATACTCTCCATGTTTCTGCAGTTTTCATATCCTGATACCACACCATTCGCCTAAATATAAAGCAGATAAGGGGTAGAATTTCTAAAGACTGATTGATTAATTTCTATTATAAGAAGCTTTTAACATGTACTAAGAATACATAAGAATTTCTCATTACATTTTCTCACTAAAAACAAAACCTTTTTTTAAAATTAATTATCTTGTCTGACAGGCAGATGAGCCAAATAAAACAGCGATAAATTAAATTTGCACCAATCTGTGCACTGACAACAGTTTTGTTTAATTTGGAATTAAATCAGTTGTTAATGTGTTTTGCCAATATTCTGTTTCTGTGTAAATAATATTTATTGGAATGGAGGCAAGGCTTTTACTTTACAGTGGTAGTCGACACTATGAGGAATATTTGTCATAAAAAGGTTAAAGGATCACTTCAGTGGTCTTATGAAGGGCTCTTTAAAGAATAGTTAGAGTTTTATAAAAAACACAACAAAAATTAAACTTTTACAGTGAATTTAAACATGTTTTTGAGTTAAACCAAATTTTTTTAAATCATGATTTTGCTCGTATAAGCTCCAATCTTTCCACCCTATGACTGATGTATTGTTTCTGGAGTAGGAGCCACCCAGTGGGAAGTACCAAATCAAAAACCTTTTGACACACATTAGTATCAGGCAGTATAGTAAGATGAGCTGCTAGCAATATGTACAAATACACTTTATAGTCACCTCCCATATCATTCTCCATGTACGGTATGTCTGTTTGGAGAGCATTACCCTCTAGGTGGCTCCCACTCCAGAGACATCACATTGATCAGAGGGTGGAGAGATAAAGAGCTCATACAGACTGGGGCATAAGAAATAGTCATTTATTGCTTGAATTTACAGTTTAATACATGTTTTTTTCTTATCAGATCATAACTAAACTATTCTTTAGAGAGCCACTTATAAGAACATTAAAGTGGTCCTTTAAAATGTAGGGTTAAATTAGTAAAAAGGACCACTGAATGATGCAATAAAGTGTAGTTTGATAAACATTTTAAGGAAGATCATAATTTGACAGGACATTATCAACAAGTTAGGTTTGATTCGAAAAATAATCGATGAGGCCTCTACTGGACCCTATATGAATCCTTGATACTATTGTATAGGTTGCCAGTATGCAAAGGCATGGATGTAGGAACTGGGGGGTATGGGGGGGACAACCCCCCCCCCTTTATTTTTCTATGTTTGTATGTATGTAGATATAAGTAATTTTCCGGCCAGTGTATATAATGAGCCGTATCCCCCTCAGAATTATTCTGGCTCCTACACCCCTGTGCACGGCATTTGATTTAGCGTGCAGTTTTTGTTGCAGGTAGCCTGCTTCTGAGGTACATGTGAGGGACATGGGCATGTTTCAGACAGAAAAAATGTGCATTGAATTAATAAAACCAGATTCAAGCAATCAATAGTTTTAAACAACAGCAGCCATCTTGCTACTTCCAAATAAGATTACATGTCCTCCTGTTAGTGCTAATGTTGGCAATTTTGCTTGATTGTACAATTTTTGTGTAAAATACCTGCTCCCTCAATGGACCACAGAGCTGGGATTTAGTAGGAAGGCGCTGTAATTGTTCATCTCTACATCTTGACCATTTCTGTCCTGTATGAGACCTCCATGAAAGCTTGACCTAAGCAAGGCACAGTGGTATGAGCGAATAAAGGTTATACCTAATTACCTATTAAATATAATGATTAGACACAGACCACTTCTTGGGAGTAAAACTGGCCACAGCGTTTATTGGTAAACACAAATAGGTGTATATATATACATAACCATAACACCAATACATGAACATGACCACGTGAGGGGATGAGCCTAGCCAGAGACAGTATGCCCTACGCCCTGAAGCCTCGTCCAGGGCCTACCGTGTTGTAACATCCATACCACCGTAGGGTTGGATCTTACCCATTTTACCACTGTCCCGGCGACTCCCCTTAACCACCCGCCACGGAGAGGACCACAGAATACCTTCTGCGGTCTCGACTCCCCCCAAAAAACACCAAGGCCAGCCGCATACCCTCCTAAAACACCAGCACTCCGAGCTCCACCTCTACTCATGAAGTTGAGCCTGAGCGGAGCTGAACTCACATCCGACTGCTTTCTTACAGGTAATCCTGCTCCAGATCACTCATGTAATTGACATCTGAGGCAATTACGACCATGCCTGAACCTTTTTTGCTCATGATACCCATCTGGCAATGGGTGCATGTTACTAGGATCTTAACCACCACCTGGATCGATACCAAGGTAGGAAGCAGCCAGTGCCACTCGCTACCTGCTCCTCCAACTGATGTCACTATCCCTTCCAGAAACAAACTGATTAAACTCATCTGTCCTGGGGGCCCCACCAGCCCTGGATCGTGATAGCCACCGCGGCAAAACCCTTTTATGGACATATTTTACCAATAGCCACTGACAGCAACGCATATAACGTTCCGATTCTCTCAACCATACTCTCCAAAACCCGTAGGACTGTTACGGTGGCTGCTTTTGCACCAAGCGAGTGGTTACCAAGTTCCAATGATGAATATGCCCAAACGCTGCCTGCCGTCTCCAACGCAGTAGTATCATAATCATAGGGAACCAATCCTACTCCCAGGGAGAAAAGGCCCAAGAGAGCTAAACCCAACGGAGGGGGAAGCGATCAGTGTGCCTTTTACCTTGTAACTTCCAACCTTTGCTCACCCGCTCCGTCCTGGTTACCTTTGATCACCCAATTGATCACCTGCGGTCGACATACCTCATTCTTTTTCCAACCAACCTCTTGCTACCATCCGACCCGTGAGAAAGAGATGGCTGCGCTGCACCGCAAGGCTCCCCAACTATCATAACTTCCTCTGTGACAGTGATATACAAACTACGTGCTTCTTTGCAACTAGCCATATGGTCACATGATCACCTTTTTGATCCCAAAACCAGACATATGGACACATGATCCCTTTTGGATCCCAATACCAGGCACCTGAGGCCACCACACCTTGTCTGTATACCAATCACCCTCTCACTACTGGCAAACCCGCGGGAAGGAGAGATGGCTGCACAGACCCCAAGGCTTTTTCACTTGACACACAGCTCCTTCTCCAACAGTGGTATCCCAGGCCCTTGGGAAAAGGCTACCATTTGCCTGCCGTCCCTTTGCCATACCTTTTGTTCACCTCTTCCTGCTTTCTGGTTCCTTCCTCTCTTCGCTAGGAACCATTAACCGGACCCGCTTCAGCGTGGCCGCGCCTGCTACCTGACACTCCTTCTGAGCCTCGATTTTTTGAGAACTCCCCACCTTGCCAATACATCACTTGCATATCTACACGCGAACCCAGCGCATACAGACTGCCCATCGCTATACTTAGTTCATCCGTCTGAGGCGCATCTAGAACCGATACTGAAACCGGCTTATCGGCATCTTCTCTCCAAGTGGGATGATGCATAACCGAGCGACATATCCCACCACACCGTAGTTTCATCCGAACGAACATTTTACTGCTACTTTGATCCTCCGCTGCCAAGCAGTGCGTAACTCCAGAATGAGACCCGAAGCCGAGTACCCTGTAGTACCGGACTCCATTACCATAGTTTATACCACTTCCCTGACTGATGACAAGTGATACCACCGAAAATGTTAAAGGAGAGATCCCACATAAGACAACACTCAACCAACTAGTCCTCCCCAATCTGGGACGCACCCAATACCACCAGCATACTTGGAAATACTGCCACAAGAGATACCCTAACTAAGCCTCCCAACATATTGTAGGAAATACCAAACTTCAGTTGAATACAAAACACAACCATGATGACATACATAAATCCCTTACGTAGGAAGAGTACCATACCATGGGTCTCAAAACAAAAATTATGAAAACCATAATCAGAAACATGGCAATTAGGAACTCCTATAACTACGCCTATAAAATTAAAAGAGCGCCTATACCATAATACCAGGCACAAACAACACTAACTATACCACAGAATAGGCCACACCTACCCAGGAACACTCAGAAGTCTAAATGAAAGAATAAAGACATACTGGGAAGGAGATACTAGCCCACTGAGCCTAACCTGTGCACTGATGCACCAAGAAAAGCGCAATGGAGAGAGACTAGAAGTACAATTTAGGAATACTAAAACCATATACATAACGGAAATACTCATACAAATACATATATATATATATATACACATATACACATATATACATCTATACATATATATATATATATATATATATATATATATATACATATATATTTACATATATATATATATATATATATATACACATATACATAAACACACACACGCATGCAAACACATATATAAACATACATACAATATACATACATACATGCACACACATATACAAACAGAGCACCCCAATACACAGGATACCCAGAGCATAAGACCAACTACGCAAGACTACGAATAAGAATTAAGGGCCCCAAAAAATCACCTCCCTCAGGACAACTACAAACCCAGGAACATATAAATTAAGAGCCCTATACAACAGAGAAAACAAGGAATATTAAGGGATATCCAGACTGAGAGATACAATTAACTGTTTATTCTGACCACTAAAATGTATATACTCGAGCTAGACATTTTATGTGCTCAACACAAAGTTGAGGGACTAACGGAACATAAGGGCAACAGCGAGAGGTAGAAACCTACACCTATCCACATAAATTGGATAAAAACCCATTTAGAAAACTATAATGAAAACTGTGCAGCCAAAACGAATCCTTATCCTAACCTGTGACAGCCACCCAGGCGGCACACAAGAAGAGAAGGCTCCAGCTCAACCAAGCCCCCACACAACAACCCACCGTGTGCATACCCCTTACCCCAGCCGAAGCCCCCACACTGCAATTTCGGGTGAGGAGACCCCTTCCAGCACGGGGGGGGGGGGGTTCTATTTGATGGGGGCGATGTTAGACTACTGCATAGAGGAACCAATTATGCCCAGAGAGATACACATGACCCTACTGAGCCCCACACGTCAGCACACAGCATTGCTGACCAACAGCACACACGTCCACATGCATTGCACAGCTGCCGCAATAAAAGGGGAACTCATCTCCCAGCCCCCCGCGCAGTGCAGCGGGGATGCTAAAATACAATTTTTCAGAATTAGCTGCCTGTTGCCGGGCTTGAACCAGCAGCTTCCAGACATTAGAGTCTAGAGCATAAATCCCCAGAGCCACAAAGGCTCTCCTATGCCTATTGCACTATCATGGGGTTATGACCCACTACTCTGAGGCAGGTACCCCGCCGCCAGCTCCCCAGCGTCTGCACTCTTACACATAGGCCCTCCACTGCGTGCACGAGGGCAGCCCTTTTGGTACCCCGCTGCACAGATACACGAGCTGTGCTGGTAGACAGGCTATACCTTCTTCCTCAGTGCTCCCCCCAGCGCTCCTCACACCATATTCTCTCACTACATAGGGGTTAGCTGCTCTGGGACGGCCACCTACCTTAACTCCGCAGGAACCTGCCCCGCCAGCTCTCAGCGTCTCCGGCGCACTGCCTGACACAGGCCCTACACTGGGTGCCTGAGGGCAGCCCCTATAGACTTGAACAGGGGAGCGAGTTTTCTGCTACTTTTTCCACAGGGCTCCTAGCCTTCCCCACAATTTCGTTTCTTCATGGGTGAGCCAAAATCAGCACCCTGGAACCCACAGCACCCACGAGAAGAAGCTGTGACCAGCAGCTGTATCCTCACCTCATGGCTAGCTGGGAGCCTAATGGCAGAAATGGTGTCAAACAGCCTATAAATGGCTACATCCCTTCCCAACTAGCCACTCCTATCTAGCCGGTCCTGTGGTCCCTCCTGCCATCACCAGGAGGCCTGGTGTGGCCCTCGGGTCTTTCAATACAGCTGTTGCTAATGCTGCTGGCTCGCGAAGCGAGGGCCGCAGTTGCTGGCATGGAGCGCCAAGGGCGGACCTTGCAAAATTTACGGAGTTACGAAACAAAAATACGAGACGCGTTACGACCCATTACGACCTCCCAAAAAACGTCCGAAACCCGCGCACATGAAAACATGCAAAACACAATAAATACACACAACAAATACATAAAAAGCTTACCTACAGCAAGGGGGGGGGGGGGGGTACCCAGGACCTCGAAAACTGAAGTTACCCCTCAATTTAACTCCAAATAAAAGAGTTTAAACACCCAAAAATCCCCTAAGCGAGAGAAAAAATGACAGCCGAAAAAAAACCCGAAATCAAGGCTACAGCACTCTAAAGACGCAAAACACCACCAAACACCTACGGATTACGTACGAGATCCGAAAACAAGGAGGCAACCCGCGCGACCCCAAAAACATTAGAAACACAATAAATACACACAACAGGACCTCTGCAAGTAAAGTTACACCTCGATTGAAGGCCAAATTTTGGATTTTAGTCACCCGAAAATCAGCTAAGCGAGAAAAAAAATGGCCGCCAAACAAAACGAAAATGAGGCTGAAGGACCCTAAACACGCAAAACACCACCAAACACCTACAGATTTTCCGAAAAAGTCGGACGACATCCGAAAACAAGGAGCTAAATCAGCCACACCCGCATACCAAGGGCTCGCAATGGGCGCCGAAGGATCCTAAAACACCAACAAAATTAATTTTGCATGCAAACAACATTACCTGCCTTACAATCTTATTGCCGTCATTTTTTGACGGGCAAGTCGCTAGTAGCAGATAATCTTCAGCTGTGTGGGGGCTCAGTAAATGTCCTTCCAGTGACCTTTTGCCTTGATATGAATTTGAATTGTTAATATAAATGTTTCGAAATTTACATGAGTGTTTACCATTTAATAAAAGGTCATGGCCTTTTTGCACTCCTCATAGTGGTCCATGTTTTGTGTGAGTGTACCAATGTGGTGACGGTTCTACCAAAACTCTCTCCCACTGAGTTCCTTTTGGTTTGTGGTGTATGTATCCAATCCTGACAACTGAAACAACACAAAAAGTAATAATAATCGTATAGTAATGTTTTATTATATATTTAGCTTTAGAGGGGCCCCACTAAATCTGTCGGCTCATCAGGATAGGAAGGCACAGCACCTAGTAGAAATGTTCCAAGGTTGGAGTCAGCGCAGCATGGCAAGGTCCCCATATTTATAGCATATCATAAACAGGAAGTTATAATGATGATTATTGAACAATTTTGTTAAAAAAAAAAACAAGCCTCAGGCACCATTACAGGATGTGACTGTTGACAAAGCACTTTCTTTGATACAAACTCACATTGAGGAATCCATCTTCATGCACCATATTACTGGGTGGGGGATTAGTATTTGGTCTATCTATCTATCTATCTATCTATCTATCTATCTATCTATCTATCTATCTATTTAACTTTTACAGTGCATTTAAATATGTTTTTGAGATAAACTAACTTTTCTGAAATCATGATTTTGCTTGTTAAAGCCATCTTCGGGCCATCCTTGGAAAAGGCCCCTTTAATTGAAGAATCTCTTTTCTCATCTTCTTGCTTCTGACGTCAGGTAATGTGAATGGAATGGGTTTGGGGGAAATTTGAATGGGACAGGTACATGTGGATTGCAGTTTTTTGTCTTTTTAACCTATTTTGCGCACGCTTCTAGTTGGGGTGTTTTTTCTCTGGATTGGAATAGTTAGGTAGTGATCTAAAAATCCACTCATAAATTAGTAATTGTGAAGATTGGGATTGGGCCCCAAGTGACTCGTGCGGTTTCCCATGAATGCTGGCACTGTCGCAGAAGGGATCACTGTGGGTATTTTTTACTATGTAGTGTTCTGTAAAACTAAAGTTTATAAGAGGCAAAATGCTATTATAAAGTCAAAATAATAAACACAACCTTTACATTTTTTGACTTTAATATGGAAATATTCTTTACTCTGGGGTTCCATATTCTTTTCTAAGATTATTCTGTCAACTATTTTCCCAGGAAGGAATTCTTTTAATCTAATAATCTTTCCATTAGTCCAACTGAAAGTACTGAGGTCTTAGCTGCCATGGTCCCATTGAGCATATAGAAGCTTCCTTTGCTTTCCTCTGGCCTCAGAAATAATAGTGGTTTATAAGAAGATATAATTTATTCAGACAGGTTTAATATCCCTTAGATAATTTACACTTTTGCCAGCTACAGTGCAGTCTATTTGGGAAGTCCCATTGGGTATCTGATACTACAAGTATTATGATGTCATCCATTGAGTCACAGATAGTAGATCTTTGTCACCTAGATGCAAAGAGAACCTCTAAACAGAAAGACCTCTACACAAGAAGACTCCATATGTGTCATACTGCTGAGATTCAGGGACACAGATCTGCTAATAACATGCCATTTATCTAAGGTAATTTATTACTACAAACTAACTCAGTATAATTTGTGTTGTGAGAGTTAAAGAATTCACGTTTTTAAAATCCAGCTGTTAACAAATGTAAATATTAATTAGCTGTGCTTGTTAGATCATTGAGTTTCCAATGACCAATATTCACATATTTCTACAAATAGGGCATGGAAATTTGTAAAATATTTTTAGGTAATTAATGATGTAATAAGTCATGTGGTCTGTCTCAGTTGGTTTTATTTCTGTCTTCAAGACACATCATTGGGCCAGGCTTTGCAGATGTTTCTGCCTGAGCACAGGTTCTCCAGCCAATGGAGCTCTTATTTCGCACCTGTGTGGGAAATCCTCAAAATCCTGACTGGTTGGTGTGTCTTGGGCACAGACTTTTAATTTACTGATCTACATAGTAAAATACGATACGCATTGGTCAAACAAAAGGGTATCTAAAAAAATAAAAATATAATCTTAATGAAAATACAAGAGATTTAAAATACAAAAAAAACAAACAGTGGAGACAATTAACAATTATCGGCTCAATACGGGCTCAAGTAATTTGAGATTTGGATAACTGAATGGGGGTCATAGTGTCCAAATGTTCATTTGACCTAATGAATCTGATCTTATTTTCTCCAATTTACAACAACTAAACACCATGGTGACCAACATGTACCCATAATTGGTAAAATCAAGAGCAGAATTTGAAAGTTTGAACATCAAACAGGTAAAATCTATAGAATTCATAGATATCTAGAACAACCAAGGTTCAGTGATCTAAGTTCTTCTGAATACGATACCTCAGATCACAAAGAAGTCTACCAGCAAGCTTCTTCCTAACAAATCAATACTAATATTACATCAAACAGTACAATTTTGGGGGGTCCTACTACTAGATTAAGATTTAATCAAACGTCTCTAGGGTGTTTTTGAGGCAGGGAGCAAGGCTCAAAGACCAAGACCCCAAGCTCATACAACAGCAAGAACGAAACAATTATTTTAGATACCGAGCCAGAAAATAATCTTTACAGAATTCCACAGGTTAACAACCATTACTTTGAAGAACTTTTTTTTTTTTCTAACCTCAAGGGATGTCCTCTCGTCAGATGAGAACTTCTTGGCACAAAAAGTTCACTTGACAAAGCCTTATATTGACAATGGATATATTTATATAAGGTAATCATATTCCCTCTTAGACGCCTTTTTCTAGAGAAAATAGGTTTTGTTTGGTTAGTCTTTCTTCATAACTTAGCCCCTCCATTCTCCTTATTAGTTTTGTTGCCCTTCTCTGTACTTTTTCCAGCTCTAAAATGTTCTTTTCATGAAGTGGTGCCCAACATTATATTCTCTATTGCAAATTATAGTGGCAGAATTAACAGCCTTATTAAATTGTGATTCGGTAAATTTAAAAGGGCTCTATTTAAGCACAGAGCATATTTTTTTTACAGAAGTTTTTAGTTAGTGAACTTCTATCCAAAAACAAGGTCTTCACTAACTAAAAACTTCTGTAAAAAAATATGCTATGTGCTTAAATAGAGCCCTTTTAAATTTACTGAATCGCAATTTAATAAGGCTGTATATTTGCTTCCCTTGCTTCTATACCCTTCTTAATACATGCTAATATTTTACTCGCCTTTGCAGCTGCTGCTTGGCATTGAGCACTGTTACCTAAGGGATTGTCAATAAGCTGTCCTATTTTTCTTTGCCATGTGCATGACTTTACATTTATTTGTATTAATTTTCCTCTGCCATACAGTAGCCAATTTTTAAAATGTAAGCTGCATTTTTGCATGGTTAGACAAAGCTTTTACTTGTATAATAAACCATAGGGACTAGTGATCACTGGACCCTAAGCTTCCACAAACAAATACATTTAACACTATGGGCCATATTCTATTAGCTACTTGCCATATTCTATTAGCTACTTGCAAATGCCTTGAACTCATGAATTTGGCTTAGGGTGTTTGTTTTTTTTATAAATGTTTATATACATTCTATTGACTTAAGAATTCATTAGTGCCAATAAGTAATATTTGCAGAATATGTAGCAATATTTATAGTGATTTTAAGTGTGTATACATTTACGAATTGGGCAATTGAATCGGGCCCTAAGTCACCAACTGTGGATTTTAACATAGCTTCTTTGCCCCTTAAGTAATTGTATAAATTATTTTGCTTTCAAAGAGTGTTAATTATTAATGATAAAATGATCATTATTATTATCATTGTACAAGCAGAGACATATTGAATCTGACATCATTGGAAGAAGTTATATAGATGATTCTGTGAACATCCCTCTGGTTACAGATTATATTTGAATATGAGGATCATTTTCACCTTAATCTGTATCGTCTCTGCATTTATAACAGGAGGTAGGTAATCATATATATATAATATATATACATATATATAATGCCCAAAAAAAGGTTTGCTAGATGTACTGCACAGGTGTAATAGGGAAAGAATGTGGTCGTTTTTGTCTCCATAAAAAAAAGTTGATATTTTACACAATTTGCGATACTTTTTTTTTTGACAAATAGTTTTTTTAAGCAATGGCATATCTCACATCCCATTATAGTTTGTAAGCTTTCATAACATGCATATACATTCAACATCGAGATAATGACAGCTAATACATTATGTAATATGTAATAACTGCATCATTGTGATACAAGGCACCAAATTTCAGTAGGTTCCTTGAACTCCACCAATGCAATGAATTTGAAGTTAATTGTATTACTAGTAGTGGGTTGGGTACTAAAAGGGAAATGATCCAATAGCGACAAATCTATCAAGATAGTATCTATTCTGGAGTACGACCCATGAACTGAGGAATAAAAGGTATATCCCCTCTCACCCAATGCATCAGTCTCGGTGCATCTAACAAGTGTAGCTCATCAATTAAAGAACTGATCTGTTTTAATTTATTTGAGTATCTGCCACTCACGTCCTGCCCCGACCTGTCCCCAGGTCTGCTGACCTTAAGTATTTGAGTACACCAATGAAATATTTATTTGGAGTATTACTCTGGGAGTAAAATTATATCAGAGATAGTCTTTCACCCATTAGTGTACCCGCCAGAACCACAAATTTGCCCCCTGAGTCAATCTTCTTATGTTCAATGTTAAAGGGGACGTTCTTATATAATAAAATAGCCACTCCAGTTTTCTTAGTAGGTTGGGCTGTAGCTACAAAAGTAGGATACTGGTTATCTAAGAATGTGGGAATTCTATTGGGCGAGAAATGTGTTTCTTGTAAAAAAATCACATCGGAATGCAAGGATTTATATGATAAATATGCCTTGTGCCTCTTAAATTGGGAGTTAAAACTCCGCACATTATGCGAGACAAAAATAAAAGAGGTATCTGTCATGGTACCTCAGTATATATGGAGACACTCTTCCATTCCCAGTTTATATTGCTACAGCCCAGTGTGGCTAAGTGGACGGCAGCCCCGACGGTGGGAGGACTAGGCCCTGAAGGCAGCGGAGAGATCACTTCCTGTTTCCTGGATCCTGGAACCAAAGAAAAGAGGAGAAAAAGGCATAACAAAAATAACCATAACATGGTAACTCAAATCATTCCTCACACATAACCTGCCAGGGAAGGAAACTTAGATATTCCATTTCCTACAGTTCCCCTCTGATGAGGAAGATATATAAATTATATAAATTACACATATATCTTATAACAATTGGTTATATATTACTTCAAAATTACAGCATACAATACCCCACAAAGAGCCCATATCTAAGGGCCTGACCAACTCTTTACCCTCTATTGGAAAGTCTATATTTAAATTCTCTAACATCCTAAACTGGAATTCACTCACCCAATATCTCTAACATCCGCTCTTCTAAATGCGCTACATACATTATAAGATGGTGGATAATTTTTATGCTAAGTATAGTGCAGTAATCCCTATGTTTATGTATCCTTAAAGAGATCCCTATTGCTGTCTGTTATCCTTACAGTCTTTTTAGTACCATACCATGTGTCACCAGCAATTACCTGAATTTGTGGAAAATCTGATTTTGTATCAAATTTTAAGCAGTTTTATGGAGGATACTCAATAATAGTCAGGTGCTGAAATAGACTACTTATACATGACTCTAATATAATGTCTCTATAATCCAATGTGAGCATTCCAAATTAGCTATCTGAAGATGGGCCTGGAGGAGAAGTTGCCTGCTTTAAATTCTGATCCAGCCGTCTACGCGGACATTTGGTCTGTTGGGCCTCCATCCATTGACTCACCGGCGTCTGCGGTAGACTGGTTCCTTGAGGAATTTCCTGAGCATCTTCTCTATGTATAAAATTCAAATTTGAGAGAGCAGAGTGACATTCCTCTAAAGAGTGGACTACATGAGCAGTCGCGCCCACTTGAAAAGATAGGCTAAAGGGGAACCTCCGTCTGTATTTGATATTATTTTTAATCAAAATAGGCAGGGCTGGTTTTAATTGTTTACAGTTTAGAAGCGGGGAGGGAGCTAGGTCAGCAAAGATCTGTATCTGTACTCCAGGGCCAGCTACAGGCTGTGATTTTCTAGCTGTTGCAAAAATCAGGTCTCTCGTCCCCTGCCGTAAAAATCAAGCTATGACATCCTTAGGTTGATCTGGCGAAGCCGGACCACCAAAGGCCCTATGAGCACTTTCTATTTTCCTAGAGTCCTGTGGATGGTTTGGTAAAATGTTATGAATAACAGCTTTTAGAAAGATTTTCTGATCCACCAATGACTTTGGAATCCCTCTGAATCTTAGGTTGCGTCTAGACCTGTTTTCGAGGTCTTTGAGTATATTTTCCAAAGTAGCTATATGGGTAGAATTTTGATTTATATACAATTTATCTTTCTGTTGGGCCTCCACAATTTGATTGGTTACTGATTCAAGCATGTGTGTACGTTGCCCAAGATCCCGTAAATCCTGCCTGATTTCTCTAGCCGCCTTGTCAAAGTGAGATTGAAGTAAGTTGTTAAAGTCCGTTAGGGAAATATCAGACAACTTGAGATGTTGCTTAGATGATGGAGTATCCTCCTCTAAATATGAGCCTTCCGAGGAACCGATTACTGAGGTATGTGGAGAGGCTTGGGCTTGTTGTTGTACTTTAAAATGTTCAGGGATACTCCTGGCGGACAAATTTCACTTGGATTTACCCATTTCTATATCCAGCTCATGAAGTCAGCAATATTAGATATGTAGAAAAAAATTAAGATTTGCAATCCAAAAATATTGATATTATATTGTAGATCCTTCCGAGGGCGGGGGGGGGGGGGGATTTTTCCCTTAATTTAAAAGCCTATCTGCTTACAACATTAGAAGGCCCAGTAGGTCAAGCACATTGGTCAGTGTGGGGGTTACTTATTAGTGAGCATGATCTGCATATGCAAGCTGCCACATCTGAGTGTTAACCTCCGAAGTTAAACTTGTAAGGGATACCTATTTATGAGCTTATACACCTCCACTGTAATGGATACTGCTCTGTTTATATTATATATCCATGCTTCAATCTTATAAGAATGTAGTGAAGACCAATGTCTTGAGTATAAATGACTCTAAATGGTGCTGATTTTCTCTCTAATAATCTTATCTCAGTGTCATAGTTTGCAATTTCTCAAGCCACCATTGTCGTTGCATTGATTTACAGCCAATGTCTTATAATAATTTTGGCACAATGATAAAGTTGCATCAGTTGTGGCAAACCAGTCACCTTTTGCACGGGTTAGATGCTTTACTGCTTAGTCTTTAACCACAATTATGTTGCAATGTTTAGAGGTCATTTATTTCAAAATGGTTTCTCTGATGACTATATATATGACCCTTGCTGTACAAACAACTCTGACAGTTTGTGAAAAATGTTCCCTTCAGCTAGGCCAGGTTTAAGAGAGGTACACCGTGGTTGTGATAATGTTCAGGTCTGTACTGCCTTGTGATTAACACTCTCGTCAGGGAACTTAAAAGGGCTGCCGTATTTTTTGGGGGAGGGAAGCCCAGTAAAAGCCACCCCGAATTGTCTTTTTAAACCCCAACTGCCCTTGAGGGCAGTTGGGCCTTGTGTCACCACTATTCTTAGTTATTCTTAAAATAATGCACACTTTGCTTTGTGTGGGTGAGCCTTTACTTTCCTCTGTATTGTGAGTTGTCCAAAATGGCGGCCCGTAGAGGGATATTTTCCTGCCACTAGTGCTTAAAAATTGAGCTGAAACCTCCACATTCCCACCAATCTGTTTCTGTGGCGGTTTGCCTCTATGTTAAGTCCTAGAAATATTTATTGCTGGCTAAGTGGTTTATCCGCTGTATCTTCTCCTGCTGGAGGGCCTTGCTGTGGTTCTTATGTGTTACGGATCGCCTCCTCAATGGCTGTTGTATCTAAAGGGCCAACTCTGAAAACCTCAGCCGCTCTTCCCTTGATCTCCTGTCTGCCGACTTAGCGTCCCACCTGACCTCCCTCTTATAGTCACCTCTGGTGCTATCTCCGTCTATCCCGGGAGGCAAGGAGTTGTCACTGCACGCTGCTGGGCTGATTCAATCCACTACTTTCTTTTAGTTGGGGGTCTCCATCATTACCTTCATAAGCCCAATGTAATATGCTGATCTCTTTCTTCACACTCCCAGCTAGGAAGCTGCTCTCACCCTTATGCTTCCTCTGCCTGCATGGGCGATTCTCTCCACACTTCAAACAAAGGTTTAGAAGATCTATCACATGTCCCAGTGCGTAACCCTATTCAACTGAATTGTCAATAGAATAATACAAATTGGGAACTTTGGGACTCATTCAATTGCGATTTGGCCTAATGAATAGGGCTCTATATAAGCACAGAGCATATTTTTTTACAGAAGTTTTTAGTTAGGGAATTTCTATGCAAAAAGCATGGTCTTCACTAACTAAAAACTTCTGTAAAAAATTATGCTCTGCGCTTATATTGAGCCCTATTCAATTGGCCAAATAGGCAATTGAATGAGGCTCTTTATTTATAATTGTTAAAACATTAAATATGCCGCTATTGAATAACCATCACTGTGGATGAGATTTGGGCCTTGGCAAAAATAGAACTACTGCGGTCCTGCCACTACAATTATTGGGATTTTGGATATGTACTTACTGGAAGCAGATGGTCTTGGTTTGTTACAATATAATTCTTTATAAATAAATTCTCCTTTAAATTGCTCAATAGCCAGTAGCCATATACAATCCTATGTCCCATTTTAGAGACCTCCTATCTCCTGGGTGTGCTAGAGACCCTGCAGAAATGCAGTATTGTGCCAAAAAAAAAAAACAGCAACCAAAACTAACGTCATCAATCCACAGGTAGGCAATAATTAACTTAAAATGATTATACACATTCACACAGCTAAAAACAAAAGTTCTTTTAGCCTGATAATTGTCCAGTTGGAAAAACATAAACTACCGCTGCATTATAAGGGAAAACATTTGCCCTTACAGAACAAACCACAATGGGCTCCATTGTAGTGCTTAATCACAAATACTGTAGTGTGGTAGTCATTTCTGAGCAACATGTCGGGTGAAAACCCCTGTTTTGCCCAATGGGCTTTCTCAAAGGCTAAAAAAGTGCTAAGAAGCCAGAGCAGCGTTTGGAGTGACTTCAAATAGTCGGAGAGAGGAGGGATAGCTCAATTGGAAAAGATCATGACACCACACGTTATAGCACGCTCGTGCACTTCCGTGATGACGTCTCGTGCATGTGCGTGAATGCACGTGCGTGCATGCATATTTGTGTTTGCCTATACAAGACTGTAAGGAGCCATAACAGACAGAGGAGGCAGACTCAATTCTATGGGACACAAAGCAAAGGGAAACCTCATCTGAATTGATTTGTTGGATTGTTCAAACCAATATAATAGCCAAATACAATTTTGATGATTACATGCATATTCTAGGGATTGGGTTAACATAATCCCAGGATCTATAATAAAATAACAAAAATATAATATATAGGTTAATTGAATTATAAAAAGAAAAAACAAAATATAAGGTGAAAATTAAAAGATAAAAATAATAAAAAAAGATGGATAGCAATGTAGATAGATAGACAGATAGATAGACAGATAGATAGATAGACACATTCTAAGTACAGGCTCTGCAATACTTGCTGTGTTGTCTTATACCAACCTATCAGGGACCATCTCTCAGCAACATTCTGCAACTAGGAATTAAAGTTTATTACAAAGAAAAATATTTTTGATATTAAAAAATGAGTTCTACTGAAATCTATGATACTAAAATTCAAATGTATATTTAAATAAAAAAAAAATATATACTTTAGCGATAAATCAGTACAGATATAATATAATGTAGGATTTCTGTGTTTAGATAAGAATTTAATGTGATCATATTTTGATAATGAGGAAAAATGAGGAAAAATAAAATAAATATGATTAAAAGGTGCTAAGGTGCAGACTGTTTATACAAAAACAGTTAGAATCAGTTGAACTAGGACATTATGTAATGTGTTTACGTTTATTTGATAATCCAAAGAAGACCTGAAATGTATGCGTGAAACATGTACATATAAAATACCTTATTTTATCTGGGTGCAAAATAATAATTTTCAAAGAATTGGACAATTATCAGGCTAAAATAACTTTTGTTTTTAGCTGTGTGAATTTTTATCATAATTTACAATTGCCTACCTGTGGATTAATGACGTTGGTTTTGGTTGCTGTTTTTTCTGGCACAATTGTGCATTACTGCAGGATCTCTAGCCAGCTTGTGTGGCACACCCTTGAGATAGGAGGTCTCTGAAATGGGACATAGGATGGTATATGGCTTCTAGCTATTTGGCACACCCTTGAGATAGGAGGTCTCTGAAATGGGACATAGGATGGTATATGGCTTCTAGCTATTGAGCAGTTTGAAGGAGAATTTCTTTATAAATAATTATATTGTCACAAACTGAGTCCATCTGCTTTCAGTAAGTACATACAGTATACAAATCCCAATAATTTCAGTAGCAGGACCACAATAGTTCTATTTTTTGCCAAAGCCCAAACCTAATCCACAGTGAGGGCTATTCAATAGCGGCATATTTGATGTTTATAACAATTTTTATTATTCTAATTACACATTTATAGATCACATGCATTTTTAGATTTTAATAATGTAATTGGTGGGCCAAAGATAACATAAAAAATATAATTAAAAAAGGTCATACTGTATTCAGAGACAACTAAAAACACAGAGTTTAAAAATATAAATTCCCGACCAAAAATAGAAACCATTTCTAAGTCAGGAACTTGAAAGTATATTTTTAGAAACTTTAACTTTCTTATGCGTCTAAGTAAGGAACTTGAAAATATTTTTTTCAAACTTGTAACATTAGAAACAGTAACATAGTTAATTAACATTTGAACAGAATTTGTCAAAATAATGCAAGGCAAGTGTTTTGTAAGGCTAATCATTCATAAACAGTACTTCAATGAATTATGACTGAATTCTTTATTGATTTGTAGTTTTAAATGGTTGACCTTTGTTCGTTGGTGTAGTAATTGTTTAAAATGGCACATAGAGTTTCGACTGTGGAAAAGTGGTTCTTTAAAAAGAAAACGTGAGAACTTAAAGTTGTTCCACGATGTGTAACTACTGTTCTGTATGTGTTTGACAATTTTATGTAGTTTAATAGGAAAATATTGTTGTTGTAAAACTAATTTCTGTTGCGTAATAATAAACTTTTGAAGGAAACGGACAGTTGTGTGTAGTTTTTGTCAACATTTTGTGGTTATATTGTAGTTTTTTAGGTTTTTGCGTTTGCTTTTAAATTGGTTTTGCATGGCTTTTGTTTGTTTGATGGAAAGTTAGAGTACTTCATAGTAGACAATGTTTTTAGAAAAAAATTCATCAGTACTCTAAAAAAATCACCTTGACTTTCATTGTTTTCAATGTAAACTTTAATAGCCTGTGGATTTTTGCACCATGATAATGCAACGTATAATTGGCCATGTGCAAATACTGGTTGTTCTAAGAAAATACCCACAGATTTGAACGTTTGTCCTTGTGATTTATTAATGGTCATGGCAAATGCCATAATGAGGGGAAATTGTCTTCTTTGAAGTATAAAAGGGAGACTACTTTTAATTGGTGCTAAATCTATCCTTGGTATGAAAACTCTCTCTCCTTTATGGGTACCAGTTAAAATTTCAGCATCTATGAAATGGTCCTTTAATTGTTGAACAATTAATCTTGTCCCATTGCACAGGCCTTTCTTGGGGTTTATATTTCGCAGTAACATGACAATTGCACCTTTCTTTAGCTGCAAAATATGTGGTGGCATTCCAGAAGGAGTTAATGAGTTTATGAATTCAGTGGAAAAGTTTGCCTGACTTTCTTTGTCATCAGCAAGTACAGAATCAGCACTGTGATAATTTCTTTGGGGTGCATTAATTTTTTTAAAGATTTCATTATTGAGGATTAATGCATCCTTATTTTTCCAGGTTAGGATGACTTGGTTGGCAAGCTCTGAATATTCCTGGTTATTTATGGTACCTTCAAATATAGCTGACATAAGATCTTGGTGACAAATCATATGAGGTGGGATGTGCACAGTGTCGTCAGGTAAATTTGGTATTTTTTCTGTTCTGCCTTCTCCAATTTTAATAAGCCAATCATTGAAATCATTTTGGCCTTCTGATCTCATATTTTGGTGCAGTTGAAGATGGGTAAAATGTTTCCATAGTGTGCTTGACTTTATACATGTTTCGATAATGTCAGTTCGATTTCCATGTACAACGACAGGTAATGTTTGTCTAAAATCGCCACCTAACAACATTACCTTTCCACCAAATGAAAAAATATTATCCATGACTTCACAAAGCAAACGGTCAATACATAGGAGTGCATAGCATGACAGCACTGTGGCCTCATCTATTATAATTAATTTACTTTTTTTTGTTGTTGTTGCTTGTAATGATGTCATGCGAATATCTGACACTGAGGTTTCTAAAATAGGTACTGGCAGTTTAAACCCACTATGTACAGTTCTTCCACCTTCTAACAAAAGGGCAGCAATTCCAGTTGTGGCAAATGCCAGTGCTATTTGACCTTGTGCTCGTACAAAACTCATTAATAAATTATATAGATATGTTTTTCCTGATCCGCCAGGTCCATCAAGATAGAAATAACGCTCTTTGACCATGTCATCATCTAGTGCATTTTTGATGGCATTAAATGCTTGCAATTGTAACGTATTTAAAGTTGCAAGTCTTTCTTCTGTTCTTTGTACTTGTAGTTGAATGTCATAGTCTTCAAAGTTTATGTCATCTATAAGACCTGGATCAGGCAGATTAAAACTTGCACAACTTAATCCATGAGTTAAAAATACTTCTTGGATTTCCATTAATGCTTTTAAGTGTGCAATAGGTTCATTGTATCGTTGCATACAGTCTTCAGTCATATTACTTTTAAATGTGTCCCACAAAGCTAATGCATTTGGAGCATTTGAGAAGATACAAATGAATGCAAATTGTTCCGTGGCATTTGACATAGTGCTGCTTCTTCTAGACATCTTTCCCATTCTGTATCATCAGCTAGTAAGTTTCTATGTCTTGCAGCTAAATGGAAGGATTCATATACTATGTCATTAACAGTTCTTAAGTGTTCAAAACTTTGTGCTCCAGGAACATTTAAAAATAATAGTCATAAGCAGAAACGTTCAAGGTCTCTTGGACTGACTGTGTAAATTCTTGGGATTATTTTATTTCCTCAGCTTTTTCTTTGTCTCCATAATCCATTTAGAAAAACATAGTAATATGGAATTTTAATATATAAGAATTGTGTTGCTTGTGAATCTGTAGAATTTAATTCAAACCATGCAGTTAATGTAGTGTGACGATGCTCACTTTGGGCCAATGCATTACTTTCATTTCCAGCATGGAAATACACTAAATGTCTTTGTGGCAAATGTACTGCTAATCTATATACTGCATGTGATCTATCATGCATTTCAAATTTTAAAAGGCACCACATAGCTTCTGGTGCACTTACATAGCGAGCATCTACATGAGATGCAAGTTCATCATGTACTAACTCAGTGCTTTCGGGGTTGTCTGCACTTTTGATGGCTACAGTAGCTGCATCATAGCCTTTGTAAATATATTTGTACACATATTTATTGGATTTGATGGAAGTGCAGGCTTCTACATTAATGTGTGCATTATACTTCATGAGTAAATGGGGATTGTAGGGTACCACATATCTATTGTCAACCTTTTTGCCACGAATAATGGCACTATCTCCTTCTCTTCTTCTATAAAGTGGATAGCCATAACAATTGGCATAAGTTTTGTCTCTATAATCTTTTGGAAAATCTTTGGAACATTTATTATTTTCCATACATGGTGATTGTGGATTAAGCTTGCCACAGGGTCCATGAATCATGCAATAAATTACAATCTCATATAGTCTACCATATAGTTCTGGATCTGGTAGTTCAGCAACAATGACTGAATCCACTTTGTCACCAGTATCTAATTTATCTTTTTCTTGAAGGATTATGAGAAGATGTGCATGTGGAAGGCCTATTCTTTGAAATTCAATTGTATATACATAAGCAAGACATTTGCCAAATAAGTGACTTATAGTGATGTCACAGATTAATTCATTTAATTTAATTTTGAAATCTCTGGCTACTAAATCTGGTCTATCGGAAGGACTTTGGGCAAGAAGTACATTTTGTGTAATTTCTGGCCATTGGGGATTACATGTAAATCTAAGAAATAAATCGGGTTTTGCAAATTTGGTGACAATAGCCATGGCATCATTGCATCTTTCTCTCATATTTCGAGGAGATCCCTGAAAAGAAGATGGTAAAATGATGGCTTTGCCAGCTGTCATGTCTCTGCTTGTAGCCACCTCAGTAACATAGTCCATTAATCCACAATATTGTTCTACATGTAGTTTATCTTGTTGATATTTTATGACGTTTAAATTATTGGCCTCAACTTGCAAATAGGAATCAATAATCCATTGTTGTGTTAGTTTGCCACCACATAAAATTGGATTAAAAGTATTTCGAATGGCAATTTGAGCTACTTTAAATTCAAGCATAGAAACATTATTTCGTATTCTGCCTTTAGCATTTGGGTAACTGGGAAGGGTTAATTTTGGTTGCCAACCTGCTTCTCCATGCGAGAAAAAATTGGATATGTCATTGGATCTAAATTTGGACTTAAGATACTGATATTAATGAATGGTTGCTCCTCATTTCTGGGATATATTCTAATGTCTCTTTGAAATGGTGGTTCTCCTTCATCATTTTGAAACACCATTGCAACCTCATTTGATGTTGGCAAGTTATAACGGCGTTTATCAGTATGTCTATCTCTTTTAAGCACCATATTGACCTTTGGGATTGGTAATTGATGTCTTTCTGCATGAAGTTGTTGTTCATTTTCTACTTCTGCCAATTTTTTATAAATTTTAGTGTAGGGGTTATTGGCCATAATGTTATGTAGCTCTATAAAAACAGTGGTTAAGCATTTTTTATTTTCTTGCAGCTGCATACGTTGGTCAACAGCTTCCATTGTATCTAGGACATATACTGTAGTTGAGCAAATTTTCTTTGCTCTCCTTCCTCTGGATGTAAATGAGAAGTCGGATGGTAAATTTGGCCTTGGACTTTAAAACAGTAAGGACCATGTCCTGGTACATTAGCAGCTAATGTTGCCCCCATAGATGCAAAGGATATGGCACTATTGTAGGATCTTATATTTGTCTTGAAATTTTTGTAGTTTGGAAAAGCAGGTTCAGTCATAATGTTTTGTAAATAGATTGGGAATTGTTTTCTTTCGGGAAGTTTGACCTTGCCTTTTTGACAGCAACTAATAAATTGGCCATCTCTGGGTCTTACCTGTTTAAAATGATAAGCCTCACAAAACTGACATGTGAGTATTCATGTCCCCACAGTTATGAACCTACACTGCTAAAGACTTGAGTAAAGGACAATTTGCAAAGCATATATCAGTTTCAGTTTGAAATTCATAATTTGAAGTGTCATGTGATGTTTCAGGAACAGATTCTAAATGCTTTGTTTTTTTGTGGCTTTTTTTGATGTATCTTTTATTTTTGCAGTTGATAGTCTTTTGCTTGCAATTCTTTTGAGTTCTTTTTCTCGTCGAATTTCCTTCTGCTCCGGTGTCTGCTGGTTTGCCCATTTTTGTTGTCGTTCTCTAGCTTGACGTCTTATATTTTCTTGTTTGGTGTCGTTATCAGCCATCTTAATCTGTGAAAGAAAATAATGTATCATTAGTTTAGTTTGAGATGTTAATTTGGTTTATGAAATATTTTATTTGCAACAATTTGTATGTGATTGTAGTTTATTGTAGCTGAACTTTCTTTCTATTGTTAAATGAGTGTGTTTTATTTTTTTGCTCTTACTTTCTCTCTTGTAGTTTGTAATTTTTGCCTTAGATGCATAGCATACTCAAGGTAATTGCATTATAGCTTATTGTAGATTTAGTAGGTGTATAGTGTTAATTTAAATGTAGTTTTTGTTTTGTTTGTTAATTGCTTTTTATGTTCTACTTTTGGCTTACAGGCATAGTAGAGGCAAAAAATTGGTCTTTGTAATTTGGCCTGCAGGGGATTGTTGTAATAGTATTATTATATTTTACTTAAAGGCTTATATGTTGTGGCTGTGAAAAGAAGGTTTGTATTTGTTTGTTCGGTGTTAGTAGTATTTGTTGTAGTATTCTATTTTATGTGTGTGCTTAGGTTTTATGCTTAATATTGTACATTAGGGCTCGGAATTGTGAATTAAAAATGTTATTTAGTATGTTTTTTCACTATTTCTTGGACTATGCTGTTTTATGTTTTTTTTTTTTTTTAGGATAGATTGAAGTTTGGGTTTACTGTTAAACGTTCTTGTACGTAAAAGGCAATTAGCAGGTAAATGACAAATGTGTCAGTAATATTTTGTTAAAGCTGATAATTAGTGGTGCTTATTGTTGTTGGTTTATTTTGTTTTTTCTCTTGACATGGATGCAGAGCAAACATGTTTATTTATTTTTCTCTTTTTTTACTTGTTATACTGTACCTTGTTTGAAGTATGATTTCAAGCAGAATATTTCTTGACCTGCTGTTGTAAGTCTTCGTGCAATGGTCTTTACGCAGTGTCTGTTGTAAAAGAAAAAGCAACATTTTATTTGATTGCAATGTATTTCTAATGAATAGCATAGTTTATTTTTTTGGTGTACTCTATCTGTTATGGTGAATTCTTCTGCTATGCTGTTTTTTTGTGCACCACTTTAAAACACTTGTATTGTATTTGTATATTACAGTTATCCTTTTTTTCTTTAATTATTAATGTTTTTGACATTTTGTATATGATAGCAATGTTTTTTTGGATTATCCTGTTTTGTGTCCACCACTTTTGGGATGCTGTATTTGGCTTGTGTATGACAGTTAAAGGTTGTTGTAGAGTAAAGCTGACTATCAATGATCTTTTATCTTTGTTGTAACTATATTAACAGTAGTATCCTGTTTAGCGTCGGCCACTTTTGGTATGCTTATTTAGTCTTCTTTGTAAGACTTATAGGTTGTTAAACAGTAAAGATGAATATGAAGTAATTTTTCTATCTGTTTGTGTGATTTTTTGTACAATCCTGTTTTGTGTCCACCACATTTTGCTCCATTTGCTTAATTAGTCTTGTTTGTGAGGATTACATGTTGTTGGACATTAAAAGGAATGTTAATTGCCTTTTCTATATGTTGTTGGGTTTTTTGTTCTAGCCTGTTTTGTGTTCACCACTTTTTGGTTGCTGCATTTGGCTTGTGGGTGACGGTTGCAGGTTATTCTACAGTAAAGAGCAGGAATACGTTTGTTTTATGTATGCTGCTAATGTTTGGGATGGTATCCTGATTTGTGGCCACCCGTTTTTTTTTTTTTGTGTGCAACTGTGTTTCTTTGGAAATTATATACTGTAGGTGTTTGTTGAACTGTGTTGTTTTGGTCTTGACTGCATTTTTTATTGGGGCTTTTTTTTTTACTTTTAATTTTCATATTGGCGGCTATTAAACATATATATATATATATATTTTTTTTTTTTTTTGTACTTGTTATACTATAGAGAGTTCAAAGAAAAAAAAGGTATCCTTTAAATATTATAGTGCACACCCTCAGCCAAATAGGTAATATAGAAAAACTCAAAAATTAAAACTTAACATTTATTGTAGCCATATAAAATACTTTAGTTAAAAACTTGATTCTCTGACGTATTATAATTGTTCAAGGAAGTGGATGGAGGTAACCCTATTGAGACAAATCAATATTCAAAGTTCATATTATAGGATCCTCTATGTAATTGCTCCTAAAGTAAGTGAAATAAATAACTCAATATGCAGTGACCAGTAGATATGATTAATACTAATAAATATCCGTGAGTATCATTCTGAAGTCAGAATAAGGTGCTAAGTGCTAAGTGCTAACATATAAAATGTATTAGGAGGTAGATATTAATAAAGTTGCTGATAATATAAAGTGCCAGTGCTCTTTATAGTAATGAGGAGATCCTACTTTCTCATGTCTAATATCGTTTGCCCAGACGTAGACGCATAGGCGACGCACGGCTAGCTAGGAGCCTTGGCGCTCAAACAATATAGACCTACCTCCTATTCCCCCATGTTATCGCTACCCGAAATTCAATTTGCTGCTACTGTTGGGAGCGCTTTATAAATTATACTGGGCAAACGATATTAGACATGAGAAAGTAGGCACCAAGGCACAGTTCAAATAGAGGAAGTGGTATAATAGTATAACCCTGTATTGAAGTATACTATCTATTTTAGTGATTTACTTATAGGATCTCCTCATTACTATATAGAGCACTGGCACTTTATATTATCAGCAACTTTATTAATCTCTACCTCCTAATACATTTGATATGTTAGCACTTAGCACCTTATTCTGACTTCAGAATGATACTCACGGATATTTATTAGTATTAATCATATCTACTGGTCACCGCATATTGAGTTATTTATTTCACTTACTTTAGGAGCAATTACATAGAGTATGAACTTTGAATATTGATTTGTCTCGATAGGGTTACCTCCATCCACTTCCTTGAGCAATTATAATACGTCAGAGAATCAAGTTTTTAACTAAAGTATTTTATATGGCTACAATAAATGTTAAGTTTTCATTTTTGAGGTTTCTATATTGCCTATTTGGCTGAGGGTGTGCACTATAATATTTAAAGGATACCTTTTTTCTTTGAACTCTCTATTCATATTTCTATCCTTAGTAGCACCCCTCGTGTACCCAGTATCTTATTTACACCTTGAGCCACCTTGTCCTATATACCTTGCTATACTATACCTTGATTGAAGTCTTGTTCTTGTCCGAATGACAGAGGGTCCCTTCCGGCCAATCTTAATCCGCCAGTCTTCTTGTAGTGTCTGTTTGAAAAAGAAAGTTAAATGGTTAATTGTATATTTATTATTTTTCATTTTGCAAAGCATGGTCTTTTTCTGCATGTAATGTATTTTTCTGTCTTCTTTCTTTCTGTTCTTTAAAAGTAATTCTGTTTCACAGTCCACGGTGCAAATTGTTGAGTGACGTTGTTGATGCAGAGTCTGTTTGAATAGTGAAAAAAGGGGAAAGATTGAGCTGCAGGGTACATAGTGTCATCTTTTTTTTTGCATTAATTTACAGTTGCTGTAAATTAATGTCATTTGAATATACTTCTTTCATTAGTTTGAGTTAAGATTAGGTTGTTGTAGGGCCTTTACACATAAATGTGCGTGTCATACATGAATCACGCTTTTCTGTTTTCTATTTCTAAAAAATAGTTTTATGTATATATTTTTCTCATTTGTGTCCGGGGGTGTTGTACCCCTTCACAATATTTGGAGGTCCGTGGACAGATGGCATCCTGGAAGAAAAAGGAAAACATACTATTTCTATTTGCACTATACCACCTCTTACAGTAGAAGTTCCCAAACTTTTTATATGAAGGACCACTTAAACAGTGGCAGAGCTACTGCATATGCAGCAGGTGCAAAGGGACCCCGAATAATTTTGCAAAAGGGGCCCTCCATTCACTAGCTCCGCCGGGAGTAGGAACTGGTATATATATATATATATATATATATATATATATTATCTATATATCTAATCTTTAATCATATTGAGGAGTGGCTGGGTGGGTAGTGCCCAGGGGCATTGAGAATTTAACCAAAAAAAAGTTTTTGAGGGACACTGCCGCATTGCCTATGGTCTTCATGGACCACTTAATGACTTCTTTGATTGTTATTTAACAAATTAAATGACCTGGGCTGTTATTTAGTACTAGTAACTTGCCCGTCAAAATTGACAGGATAATATTTAATGTGTGTCTCCCCTCCCCCACCTCCCCTGTGTCTCTTCCCCTGTGTCTCTTCCCCCTCTCCATCCCCTGTGTCTCTTTCCCCCTTTCCCCCTCTGTCTCTTTCCTCCCCCTCTCATGTGTCTCTCCCCTCCCTCCACTGTGTCACTCCCCCACTCTCCCTCCCTATGTCTCTTCTCCCCCTCTCCCTCTCCTGTGTCTCTTCCACCCTCCCCTGTGTTTCTTTCTCCATGTCTCTTCCCCCCTCTCCTGTGTGTCTCCCCCTCTGTTTCTCTCCCCCCCTCCCCTGTGTCTCTTCTCCCCCTCCTCTCTCCCCTGTGTCTCTCCCCCTCCAGTGTGTCTCCTTCTCCCCCTCCTCTCTCCCCTGTGTCTCTCCCCCATCCACTGTGTCTCCTTCCCCCCCTTCCCTGTGTCTATTCCCCCACCTCCTCCCTCCCCCATTAACCCTGCTCCCTCCCCCATTAACCCTCCTAATGCTGGTGCTGCGAGTATGCACGTCTGGCTCATGCACTGTGTGCATGCGCGGGTGACTCCACACTGTGCACATGTGCAGCTTGCACCGTTCACTGCACAGTGCGGCGTGTACGGAATTTCGTACAATAATTTCCGTAGTGTGCATACTCTCCCACTGGAGCGTTACACACTACGGAAACTATTATATGTGATGTCCTGTGCATTTATAAACAGTGACATCTAGAATTACTTTTTTCTGAATTTTCTATTAATTATATTGAATAAAGCTAGTTGGCCAGTGATGGTTCAGGGATCCCAGTGTAGGACCTCTGGCTTACAGCATTGTCGTTGTTTGTATCGCCTCATGGTCCCTTTAACATAATTCGGTATTTTACATTATAACTACTTTATGATTACATGAGATTACATTTAGATTATACAGTCTGAGGTGGCTAAAGATAAACTGGTCAGTACTCTCCATTTATAAGTCACGTTTGCTAAACCAACAAAAAAAGAAAGAAAGATACAAACAAAGAACAAAAAATACTATTAACTTATAATTTATTAATACTATAAATCAAAACAAAACAGCTTTAGGTTGTATATCACCAAAATATTGAAAAACCAAATATTGAATATTACATGTCTAAACATTAACACGTTCTATTGCACATTACATGGCGGTGCATGCAGGTTGTTAATACGTATAATATTTTTTCTAGGGAATTGCGTGAAGTGCGCAGAGTGTTTAGGTTTCTCACCATGGCCTTGCTCTGAGCCAATTTCAGATTGTCCAGCTTCAGATGACCGATGCCAAACAATATTTTATGATATTTTTACACGTAAGTACTTGCTATATACCTTATAATATACCTTATATAATTAATGTATTTTCACCAAGGCCAGATACACTGGTATTTGCAGGGCCATATTTATTTTTATGTTGCTCAAGGCCAGAGATAGGCAAATTCAGAATTGGATAGCCATTCACAGGCCTGGATTTTAGGATTTCCTTTCTGCGTACAGGTGAATCAATCAGGATGACTGAAGAGGAGGAGATAGTCTCACCTGTATGCAGTACGGATATCCTCAAATCCTGCCATGTGTTTTTCTCTTGAGGATCATACTTGGCTACTTCTGTCCTTGGCAGCAGCGATTGGAGGGCCCCAGTGCAAAACAAAATTTTGGGCCCCCTGGGGCCCCCCTCCGGTGATTTCTACAGAAATATATATGATATTATGTTAAATAGCATATAATATAGATTATAAAAGTGGGTACATTCCTCAAATTTTTGTAAATATTTTATTATATCTTTTCATGTGACAACAATGAAGAAATGACGCTCTGCTACAATGTAAAGTAGTAAGTGTACAGCCTGTATAACAGTGTAAATCTGCTGTCCCCTCAAAATAACTCAACCCACAGCCATTAATGTCTAAACCGTTGGCAACAAATGTAATTACACCCCTAAGTAGAAATGTCCATATTGGGCCACCATTATTTTGCAGTACTGCCTTAACCCTCATGGGCATGGAGTTCACCAGAGCTTCACAGGTTGCCACTGGAGTCCTCTTCCACTCCTCCATGATGACATCACAGAGCTGGTGGATGTTAGAGACCTTGCACTCCCCGATCTTCCTTTTGAGGATGACCAACAGATGCTCAATAGGGTTTAGGTCTGGAGACATGCTTGGACAGTCCATCACCTTTACCTTCAGCTTCTTTAGCAAGGCAGTGGTCGTCTTGGAGGTGTGTTTGGGATCATTATCATGTTGGAATACTGCCCTGCAGCCCAGTCTCAGAAAAGGATGGGATCATGCTCTGCTTCAGTATGTCACAGTACATGTTGGCATTCATGGTTCTCTCAATGACCTGTAGCTCCCCAGTTGCAGGCCCATACACCATGACACTCCCACCACCATGCTTGACTGTAGGCAAGACACACTTGTACTCCTTACCTGGTTGACGCCACACACGCTTGACACCATCTAAACCAAATACGCTTATCTTGGTCTCATCAGACCACACTACATGGTTTCAGTAATCCACGTCCTTAGTCTGCTTGTCTTCAGCAAACTGTTTGCGGGCTTTCTTGTGCATCATCTTTAGAAGAGGCTTCCTTCTGGGACGACAGACATACAGATCAATTTAATGCAGTGTGTGGCGTATGGTATGAGCAGTGACAGGCTGACCCCCCACCCCTTCAACCTCTGCAGCAATGATGGCAGCACTCATACGTCTATTTCCCAAAGAAAACCTCTGGATATGACACTGAGCTGGTGCACTCAACTTCTTTGGACGACCATGGCGAGGCCTGTTCTGAATGGAACCTGTCTTGTGAAACTGCTGTATGGTCTTGCCCACTGTGCTGCGGCTCAGTTACAGGGTCTTGGCAATCTTCTTATTGCCTAGGCCATCTTTATATAGAGCAACAATTCTTTTTTTCAGATCCTCAGAGAATTTTTTGCTATGAGGTGCCATGTTGAACTTCCAGTGACCAGTATGAGAGAGTGTGAGAGCGATAACACCAAATTTAACACACCTGCTCCCCATTCACACCTGAGATCTTGTAACACTAACAACTCACATGACACTGGGGAGGAAAAATGGCAAATTGGGCCCAATTTGGACATTTCCACTTAAGGGTATACTCACTTTTGTTGCCAACAGTTTAGACATTAATGGCTGTGTGTTGAGTTATTTTGAGGGGACAGCAAATTTACACTGTTATACAGGCTGTACACTTACTACTTTACATTGTAGCAGAGTGTCATTTCTTTAGTGTTGTCACACGAAAAGATACAATAAAATATTTACAAAAATGTTAGCGGTGTACTCACTTTTGTGATATATACTGTATATATACAGAGGCAGAGCTACAATAGGTGTAAACGGTGGAAGCCACCAAGGCCCCTGGCCTCTGAGGGGCCCCTGCGGACCTCCTGTGGGTTCTCTGTGTCACCAGTTGCTTCTATGTGGCCCCTGTGGCCCCCATGGCCCTCCCGTGGCCCCACAGGTCCTTGGTGGCCCCCACGTGTCTTCTGTGGTTCCTGTGGGTCCTCGTTGGCCCCCTTAGGTCTTCTTTGACACCCTGGCCACCCTTTGGCCCCTGAGGCCCCCTGTGGCTCTGTGGAACCTCTGTGGCCCCCTGTGGCTGCCCCCGCAGGTCCCCTGTGGTGGCCCCTGCGTGTCCTCTTTTGCCCCCAGTGCTTCTTGTGGCCCCCTGATCCTCATCTGGCCCCTGTGGACCTGTCGTGGGTCCCAAGTGGCCCATGTGGCCTAATTTGGCCCACTGTTGCCCTCCTCAAGCCCCAAGGGCCCCCTGTGTCCTCTGCAGGCCCTGTGGCTCCCTGCAGCCCCCTGTGTTCCCCCTCATCCTCCTGTGGCCCCTGGCAGACCTCTGTGGCCTCCCTTAGCCCCTGTCTTTCCCCTCAGCCTCCTAAAGCCCCCTTGCAGACCTCTGCAGCCTCTCTCAGCCCCTGGTTGCCCCCTGCGGCCCCCTGGGGCCTACCCCCCACCTTTTGTCTCCCCCTGCAGCCTCTCTCGGCCTCTTGTGGCCCCCTTGGTCTTTGCTGGCCCCTAAAGCCCCCTCCCCCCACATTCCTCTGTGGCCTCCCTCTTTTGTGGAACCCTTGGTCCTTGCTGGCCCATGTAGCCCCCTGTGGACCTCTGTGGACCCCCCACAAACCTCTGTGGCCCCCCGGCCCATTGGCCTGCCATGGCCCTTATTCACCCTAGGAAGTGGAGTGCAACATCGGGCAGGTAAGAAAGTATTTACACCCATATATATGTTATATGTACACTTATATCTGTAAAGACACAGACCCACATATAAATATATATATATAGATATATATATATTTATATATATATATATATTTTTTTTTTAGTTATTTATTTATTTTGATAATTTTTTTGATATATTATATATATTTTATATATGTACTGTGTGAGTTGATGTTGGAGAGGGTTCGGGAAGTGCAAAAAAAATTGTGCCTGCACTGTATATATATATATATATATATATATATATATATATATATATATATATATAAATAAATAATATATAACATATTATAATATGTATATATAATTAATATATGACATATTATATTTATATATACATAAATAATATTTAATATTAATATATATAGAATATAATGCTATGTCTCCCAGGCCCCTCTAGTCTGTGCCCCCAGGCTATGCCCCTAGCCCATGCTCCACAGGGTATGCCCTCCTTTGAGGGCCCCCATGGTGTGGGGTTAATTGTTAGATGCCACAACAGTATGCAATTTAAAATGAATAAAAGATACAACATCTTCATAGCTTTTAGGCTATCATTTTTCTCCTCAAGCAGAGCTGTATATCTACTCCTACCTGTGTGTATCAGGGATGTTGTTAGTTCTTACTGTGTGCAGGATTTAAAATCCTGACTAGTGTAGCTTCTTCTTTGGATTTAGCATGTTCAGTTAAATCAGGACAAAGTATTGATGGCTCATGCACTGCCACTGGGTGGGGGCTGTAAGGCAGCTGCAAGCATGTTACAATAGAGCTGTTACTTCTCTGTAGGTGAAGCTAATAATATCATGGAGCAGGGCCATCATCAGCCCTGCCTGTTTCTAAGCTCCATGGTAATCTAGTACATGGGCAGAGATGGACACGCACCTGATAGACACATGCAGGAGGACATATGCAGCTCTACTTGTTAGGAAAACTGATAGCTTAAAAGCTAAGAATTTTTTTTAAATGCCTGGTTAATCAACCATGAATTATGGGAGGGGCTGTTTCTCTACCATATCCCCTAAATACCTACCCACACCATACTTATCTCCTCTCATGTGGCAAACCAAGCCATACAAGACCATTTCCCATTTCATACCGTATCCCATGTATACCGAGCCAGTCCATACTGTATCCCTTGCATACCGAGCCAGTCCATACTGTATCCCTTGCATACCGAGCCTGTCCATACTGTATCCCTTGCATACTAAGGCTCCCATTTAATTGGCCAAATCACACTTACATAAGTCCATAATGGAGCCCATAAATGTTACAGATATTTAATTGGTTACATTTTGCTACTTGCAATCAAATTGTTTCAGGCCTCTGATGTTTCAAGGCCACAAATGTTACCAGTGCTGAAGACGACAAAATCGATATTTAATTACAACAATTCAACAAGCACACAATTGCATTCAAACCTGTAAATAGCAAATGTAGCAAAATTGTTTAAAAAATATTATGCGTTCCAGAACGTACTCGCAAATGCTTTTTTTAACACGTAAGAGTATCCTAGCAGCCATTAAAAAGACAGTAAACCACTTAGAATTAATTAATTCATCAGAATTAATTGCGCAACATTCTCCAATGGACAAATAACATAAAAAATTATGAATATATGTTGGACAGTAAATATGTATAATTATTTGATAAGTATTGCACAGTGCAAGCAAATGTTTGGTGTGCAATAGTATGTGAAGGGATGGACTATGCTTAGCCATATGACCCCGGTCTGGGGCCTCATGGTGCTGTTCCCCTATGTATTATAGTTCTGGGTGTATGGTGACATATACAGTATGTTGTTCCATGGCTCAGTTATATTAATGTATAATTTTTCCAATGTATGCTGATTATCACATGTATTACATGTAAGTTGTTGTAATATTATGTGAATACTTTGCTATTAAACTGCTGGTCTGCCCCTCGGGAAGCTAATAAAGTAGGGGGAACCAGTGTTAGAAATACTGGACATAAAGGGTTCATGTTGCCAGACATGAATATACCCATAGGAGATCAGGTTAGAGGGTCAGGGGCCCAATGAAGATAAGTAGGTCATGTAAGCAAATAAGATATATAGAGTCTCCAGTATTGTCCTACTTGACATACTACTGTAATGTCAACAACCCAGGATAAGATAACTTGCCCTGATGATTAGGTTACTGCACCACAGTGGTAGATTACAGGACTGACAATTAATGGACAGGTGCCCCACTTGAGTGTATAGGAAGATAATCTCTGTACATATTTATGATTGTGAAAAAACATGTAATGTATGTTGATGTCCCAAAACCGTAACCATTGGAAACACACAGAAACAGTGATAACGGTATAATCAAACTTTATTATAAACGCGGAACACACTCAGAAATGTTTTAGACTTTGCAATAATATAATTGATTTGGTGGGATAGATCCTGGAGCTATTCAATTAAACAAGGGCACAAGCCTGTAAAACCCCTCCAGAGGCCACAAACTGTTAATGGGCTAGCCGAGATGCGATTTGCTGTTATGATCCAATCATGGTATATCGTAGTGGGACATAGGCCTCTCAGCCAATAGAAAGCGGTCTAGCAACAGATGATTGACAGAGGGATATTATAAAGTTGCGTTTCATGCACAAGTTAGGTGCTGAGGACTCAAGCCTGTAAATCCCTCCCAGGGCCACAAACTGTTTATGGGCTGTCCGAGATGCGATCTGCTGTTACGATCCAATCACGGTATATCGTAGTGCGACATATGCTTTTCAGCCAATAGAAAGCGGTCTAGCCACAGATGATTGACAGAGGGAGATTATAAAGATGCGTTCCATGCGTTGACTGTGTTGTATTTTCTTCAGAAGTAGCACTCAGGTCCCGGAATTCTAGGTTTTTGAGTGAGAGAGTAGATGAGTTGTGAGAGCAGTATGTTTTGTTTATTTCTATTTATCTAATTAAAATTTTACACTTAATCCTTGATTTCCCATATTTACAGATTACACATAATAGCAATACACGTAAATTAAATAACACACATAGATACACACAGAGCTAGGACACTCCTTACACATATTACACACATATTTGTTTGCATATATATTGTTCATACATATACAGAAAAACTTTTTTTGATTTAACCTTATATTATTTTAGGGATTTAAATGGAGGGAGGAGGGGAAAGGAGTGGAGAGGTGGGGAGGAGGAGATGAGGAGAGATGAGGAGGAGTGAGTGGAGAGAAAGGTGGCCCTGGGGAATAGTGGAGGAGAGGAGGAGGTTGGTAATGGTGGAGGAGAGGAGTAGTAGATTAAGGAGTTGGAGGAGGAGGTGGCAGAGGAGGAGGAGTTGGAGGAAGAGGTGGTGGAGGAGGAGGTGGCAGAGGAGTTGGAGGAGTAGGTGGCAGAGGTAGAGGAGGAGAGTGGAGAGGAGGAGGTGGGTGGTGGCAGGGAGGCCCTAGCAACAGGCACATGTAGACCAGGGACAGAGGGAGAGGGGCCAGATTCCAGGGGGGGGGGGGGTTTGGGGGAGGGACAGGTCTCAGGGAAAGGTCAGGGAGCCAAGAATCCCCGTCCACAGTTGGGAGGGCTAGAGGCTAAGGGCAAGCACAGGGCCCGGAACTACACCACAAGGAGAATGTGGTCCTCCTTGGTGCCATCCGTGACCACCCCGTGATCCTTGTGGGGGAGAGGGAAGTCAGAAGGGATAGCGGCTGAGATAACAGCAATGGGTACAGCGCAAAGGGATGTGAGGTACATCAAGCACCGTTTTGATGACATCAGGGCCAAGGTGAGGAGGATGATGGCCAAGGAGAACAAGCATGCTGCAGCACCAAGTGGTGGCCCCAAAGTGACTGTGTGCTACAATGAGTGGGAGAGGGTCGCCAAGGACCTCCTGAGCCAGGTGCCCAGCCGCTGGAGGTTCAGGCCTGGTGGCCCAGCAGGACCCAGCCTCCATGTCAGGTGAATACCACATATACCAATTTGCCACCACATCTGCATCACACACACTGCATGTACATGATGACCAAGAAGGACACTGCCATGTCAGCTCCATAGAATTGACAAGGGATAGATGGATGAATCATTAAATTCATGAAGCTGACAAATCACTGTCATTCCAGAGCATAACAACAGTAATCAACCAATAGCGAGTCCATTTATTGGAGTGCCCACTGCAGCCTATACAGTTACAGAATGCAGCCGTGATCAAGATAGCGTTAGGAGCCAAGAACAATCAAGACCATGAACCAAAGAATAGATAATTCTTTACAAATTAGGGAATACAACTCAGGACATATAGAGTAAATTTAAATGAAACACTGTAATGAGATGACCAGGATAAGAGACCTAGAAATCAACCCAAATAAAGACTCAATTTGCTAATTGTAGCAACGTAAAACAAAATAAACTTTATTAATTTCAAAAGTGTATATACTCAACTGAAATATGTGCATAACCAAGTGTGATACACACTATTAAAAACTTATGCTGGGAAGCTACAAAATACTAAAGACTGTCCTAGGTCTCCTAGATAGAGCAAAAACAAACAAAATATAGGCTCTATTCTAATAAGCAGCACTTCGTAAGTAACTGAATATGGAAATGAATATATAGAGTACTATGGGGAGGGTCAATAATTATGTACAAACATTATCGTAATGAATAAATAATTTTGTCACATGAACAAATGTTTAATTGATGAAACACTTGATCACTAAATTGTTGCTTATACTGATTAAGCCCAAGCCCCTATAACAAACCAGACATATGTCCCTTTTAACACCGCTATTGCAGCTTTATCATGGTTTTCAGGGTCCTATTCAGGTTTGCTAGAAAGATCTATTTTGGAGCTAGCAAAAATATTATGCTTAAGATGCCTAAAAAAAATGCACTGAAAACTGTAAAGATCAAATAAGGTGACTAGTCCATGGACTCTTGTCCACCCATGGTATTGACCCCAACAAATATAAAAATGAAAATAGAAAATATTTCTAGTGGAGCCTCCTCAGCTCCCAACGTACGTTTCCCCACCCTCTGAGTGGATTCCTCAGGGGAGAGAAAGTAGGGAAGAAGATGTTGTGCCCATCTTTATAGGGCAATTCGGTGCGACAATGCGTGTGGAGCGATGACGTCACAACACGACGTTACGTAGAATGATGACTTAATCGCGTAATAATGCAGTATTTAGTGTTGTGTGCTGAGATGGACATGACCAGGCTTATTATTGAGGAGCGCCTCCCGGAGGCTAGTGGTGAATAGATGTAATTACAATCAAGTTAATACTATATATATATATTGGCTAAACTAATAGCTTACTAGACTAAAGAAAACAGGCATTACTGGTCCAAATTTCGAAACTACACAGACAATATTGGCAATAGCTAAATACATGTAAATTATTGCATAGATTGGAAATAATAAAATAATATCCCATGAAAATTATTCATGTAAGATGGTAATGTTAAAAATACTATGGCAATTGTGTGTGGAGATGAAAAAAAACATAATGAAGTAGAACTAATTTGGACTTAAAGAAAAATGACCGATATAGATTGCCTTTGCTGAGAAAAGAGTGGTAATTATTTTCAAAAGGGGCAAAGGGGAACCCTTCATTTAGGCCATCAGGAGGCATTGTTTTTAAATAAAAGATCCACCTTGCTTCTCTCTGCAACAATTTAGTTTCCATATTGCCATCATGATATTGGTTGATGTGTCTAGCAACAGTAACATCTAGGTTGTTTTGAATTGAATTGACATGTTCTAGCACTTGGCAGCGTAGTAGCTGGGATGTTTTACCAATATATTTTAGCCCACATCTTCAAGAAATCATGCAGATGATAACTGTTGTACGGCAATTATTAAATTCTCTGATCATGTAACTTTTAGTTCCAGATGAACTGTGAAATTCTTTTGATGTAGACATGTGTATGCAGGCTTTGCATTTTTGGCAAGGACGAAATCCATTTGGACTTTTTATTACAACCAGAGGGCAAAGGCATATTGTAATGACTGTGTACTAATTTGTTGTACAGACTAGGGGCTCATTTGTATGTAATTGACGGACTGACACTGATGACTTATCTTTAAAATTTCCACCTGTTGCTTACTTTTTGCTTTGCTGTAAGCTTTTTTTAGGCAATTATGAGAATAGCCTCTATGTCTGAATCTTTTATAGAGGTCTCTAGCTTGTAGTTTGAAATCTCTATCTAGCGTACAATTATGCCTGATCCTGAGATACTGACTGAATGGAATGCTTCTGATTAAGTGTGAAGGATGGTGACTTGATGCTAACAACAAATTATTAGTGGCCATGGCCTTTCGGTGGGTATACGTTATCAGGTGATTGTTTTCGGTTTTCTCAATCACTAGATCCAGAAACACGGCTTTGAACAGATCTGCACCATATGTTAGTTTGGGACCTAGGTCGTTGTACCTTATCAAAATATCGATGAGTTCAGTAAAGGCTGACGAATCATCATCAAAAACAATACGTTCTACGCAACGGCCGAGATGTAGGTTGGAGTATGATGGGGCGCATGGAGTCCCCATTGCTTGTTTACAAACTTGTGTTTGTTGTGTTGAATGCCTCTTGAATTAAGATAATATTTACAAGCCTCTATAACTACTTGATGAGGTATATAAGTATACAACGACTCAACATCTAAGCATATCAGCATTGTAGAAGGTTCAAGATGAATGCCTTGTAGTTTCTGCAGGACACTAGTAGTATCTTGTGCAAAAGATGATAAATCTTCAACGAATGATTTCAATATCCTGTCTATATAGAAACTCAGGCGCTCTGTCAAGCTGTTGTTACCAGACACTATTGGTCTGCCCGGGGGTTTATTTGCATCTTTGTGAACTTTCAGGATGGAGTAAAATGTTGGGATTGTAGGGTGCCTGTTGACAGGATAGTTAAATTCTGGGTGTGAGATGACGCCTTCTGCCAATCCTTCTCCCAAAATAGATATTAATTCAAATTTATTATGCATAGCGGGATCATGGGATAATTTACGGTATGTGGTGGTATTGCTAAATAAGCGTAAATTCTCAAGATGGTTATAATTCTGATCACCAAGTACAGTGTTGCCACCTTTATCCGATGATTTAATAATTATATTGTCCTTCTGTTGTAAAGCTGAATATTCCTTTTTGGTAAAATTGAATGAGTTTGTTTTGTTGCTTGATACTGATTCTAGTTTTTGTGATACCAATGAAAAAAAACTTTTATCTCTGATGATAATGCTAAGCTGGTCATGAACTAAGATTTGGGTCTATAAAATAGGTATATGGACCTGTTGTCTGGTCCTCTATAGGCTCATTGGCAATAGGATGTCACAGCAGTTCATTCACACAAAGCTCTTCAGCCTTTACCAACAATAATTTTCGAGCAAACAAATAAAGGTCCTTAGACCACTCGAAAAGGTCAAAATTATTGGTTGGGGAAAAAGTTAATCCTTTTTTCAATACAATCACTAATTTGAAAAGCAGAGAGGTTAATTACTTGGTTTTGATTTTGAATAGAAAGTTGACTAGTTACTGTCGTTTTGAACCTATATTTAGTTTTTTTTCTCTTTCTAGGAGACCTATGACTGTCTTTAGTATTTTGTAGCCTCCCAGCATAAGTTTTGAATAGTGTGTACCACACTTGGTTATGTACATATTTCAGTTGAGTATATACACTTTTTTAATTATTAAAGTGTCCTTTGTTTTTCATTGCTACAATTACCAAATAGAGTGTTTATTGGGGTTGACTTCTAGGATTCTTATCCTGGTCATCACCTTACAGTGTTTCAAAGAATAGATATATCTAGCATATTATAGCTAATCTGAGTTGCAATTAGGAGAATCATCCAGGTTCAAGCCTAGATGCCAGATAGTTAGGAATGAACACAAAAAAAATTGTATTATTCATAACACTAATAACATATACCTTTCTTTTCTATCTTTCAGCATCAAGGAGGTCTGGGTCCAGTGGTGAGCCAGAGGCGGGGGCGTCGGCTCCATCGAAGCAGGAAGTTGAGGAGCAAACCCCCGCCCAGCAGAAACCGGTGCTGGGGGAGGAGGAAAGAAGAGTTTGTTTTAGAGGAGGAGGATGTCATCTGGCTAGTGGGGTCACCAGCAGGACCAGCAGCCACACCGCCGGGATTTGACCCCACTATCCCCCTCCTCCAGAGACTCAGCATCTCGCCAGAGCCCTCCCACTGGAGCGACCAGCTGGACTTGACAACACTTCCTCCTTCCCTCAGCAGTGCGTTTGACTGCCTGTCACCACCACCAGGCCCACCAACACCACCGCCCTTATTGAGCTAGGCTCAACTCGGTTCCAGACCCTCCCCACTGGGCCACCACCACCGCCACCTCTTTACCAGACCACGCCCCAGGGCCCTTCATCCCCAACACCAAGCCAAGATGTGTCTCCTGGGGATCCAGGCCAACATCTCCTACAGTCATTCAGAGGTCATGCGCATCCTGGCCAGGTGCAATAGGGAGGAGAGGAGGCACCACCTAATGACTGAATCGTACCTGGTTGGGCTGCTCAGGATAGGGGCGGACCAGAGCGCACTCCAGCAAGTGACTGCAGATGCAATGCAATGCGCTTTGGTACCCAACCTCGCCTCCTCCACCCTGGAGGCATCCCCCGTCCAGCCGCAGCCCGGCCCCTCCTTTCCTCTCACCATGCCTCCACCATCGCCACTGCAGGTGCCTCTGCCTCCTGGGGGGATCCCCCCCCCCCACCACCAGGGAGACGGCTGCTGGCCACAGGGAATTGGGGCCCTGTGGCTAGGCGGAAAAGGACCTAGGGGCTGCGCATATGTTTGTGCCTTCTCAACAGCACTTCTCAGGGACAATCTATTGGTCCAAATGTTAACCTAATCTAGCCTGGCTACAGATTCTTGGATCTTGGCCTATGTGATGGTAATATTTTGTATGCAGGTGGCTACCCCCCCATCACATGGTCCATCATCCTCTTCTCTCTGGACACGTAGGGTTATGCTTAACATTCACCTATTGATTGTCACTCAGGAATGCCGTTGAGAAGAGATGCTGCAGTCCCTATATTTTGTTAAGGCTTTATTCATTTTTTACTTACTGTATATACTCGAGTATAAGCCGACCCGAGTATAAACCGAGGCACCTATTTTACCACAAAATACTGGGTAAAATGAGTGACTCGAGTATAAGCCGAGGGTGGGAAATGTGCTGCCCCCGTGTACCTTTTGTGCCTTCTGTGGAATGCTGTTGAGAAGTGATACTGCAGTCCCTATCTTTTTTATTTTGTAGGTGTTATGTTTTTGTTTTGTTTTAGGTACAATTCAGGTCTGTGATGGCATCTTCTGAATTTGCAAGCATTGTGAAAGAAATGTGTGAGGTTTAAGGTTTTCACAGTGCCTCTCAGGTAGACATTCCTTTAATGACAGCCCCTTAACATGTACAGTAGCTCTCACAATATTAAAGCTATCATATAGCCAGATATCAAAGACATGATTGTTGGTAGCTTAAATATAGGCTAATACTGCTATGGCGGTGGACTTGCAGAATCTCACAATGGAATGTTAATGACCGCCAGCATTAATATATGCACTAGCAAAGCATGGGATTCAGACCTCAATATCAGTCTGAGAAGAGATCATTGGGTCTAATGCAAGTAACATTGAATCTGGCTGCTGACCTTTGTGTCCTCTCCTTATTAATGGGTATTTTCCCCTATTGCTGATATCATGGTTATCCTTTAACATGTGCTAACAGCTGTATATCTGATGGATGTGAATTGTCAATGTTGATGAACAATATCATGGAGAAGGTGATAGTACACCTTGACCACTGAACCTGGTCACAGCTAAGCATTTATTGTGAGATGACACATCATTATTAATGGTCATTGCCAGTGAGTAATCCTGAGAACTAGCTAATGGTTAGTAATGCTTGCAGATAGTAATCAGGCGAGTTGGTATATTGTTACAGTATTTAGCACTTTACTGTACATGCATGTTTGTTTATTTTTTATTCTCCTCCGCTTTTTTTTTTACCACTTTTTTCAAATTGTTGTTTTTGTCACCACACTGTATGTGTGAAACTGGATTGGATTACACAATCCAGAGGTTTAATCATATTTTTCATTGAGCAGATCTAGACAAGTTGTAAGTGCTATGCACATTAGTGGCTTCTTCAATTAAATGGAGTGATATGTGATGGTCCTTTTTTTCACCAGACTCCAGTTGCAGTGGTGTAGTGACTGCATGTGACACTTGTAGGTGCTATGCATCTGGCTTATTCTAGACTATCACATTACCCCCTTTATTTAGGTAACCCCTTTTTCCAACAATACCATCTTGCTCTCCAGGGATTTGCCTTTACCACACCCGTTATATTACTGCTCAGTCTTGTCCATTTCTGATTGTGCTCTGTGTATGAAATAAAGCTTTGTTATACTGTTCTCACCTTGTTAGTGTCTTTAACGGTTGGGGTTATGGGACATCCACATACATCACATTTGTGTCACATGCCTATATCAGTAAACTAATGAGCCCTTGTTACTATGCAATGTCTTAATACATATAATAACAATAAAAATATGAATAATATCATGAGATATCATATAATAATATTTATAATATTTGATAATAAAGGGTTAATACACATGCAAAATCTAATTTGTGATACTGTGGAGTATCAACATTCCCCTGAAGGCCTGATAGGAATATGACACACGCGCGCCATGTCATTAGCATATACCAGGTGACGTCACATACGCGCCACATCAAGACCCGTAAGGAGCGGAGGCTGGAGCAGGTAAGTGAGGGGAGGGGGGGGGGGGGTATTTAGAGGGGTAGTATAAGGAGGGGGGAAGGTTTAGAATGAGAGCGGTTGAGGATGAAGAGGTAGGTTGAGGAGGAAAGTTTAGGACGGGGTTGAGGATGGGGGGGTTGAGGTTGAGAAGGGGGTTGAGGATGGGGGGGTTGAGGAGGGAGGTTGAGAAGGGGGTTGAGGATGGGGGGGTTGAGGTTGAGGAGGGAGGTTGAGGAGGGGGCTGAGGATGAGGAGGGGGCTGAGGATGAGGAAGGGCCTGAGGATGAGGAGGGGGCCTGAGGATGAGGACGGGGGCTGAGGATGATGAGGGAGGTTGAGGAGGGGGTTGAGGTTGAGGAGGGAGGTTGAGGAGGGGGTTGAGGTTGAGGAGGGAGGTTGAGGAGGGGGTTGAGGATGAGGAGGGGTGTGGAGGTTGAGGAGGGGGTTGAGGATGGGGTTGAGGATGAAGATGGGGGTTGAGGAGGAGGGGGTTGAGGAGGGAGGTTGAGGATGAGGAGGGATGATGAGGAGGGAGGTGGAGGATGAGGAGTGGGGTTGAGGAGGGAGGTTGAGAATGAGGAGGGGGGAAGAGACACAGGGAAGGGAGAGGGGGAAAGAGACACAGGGAAGGGAAAGGGGAGAAGAGACACGGGAGAGAGAGGGGGACACAGAAGGCACAAAAGGGACACAGGGGGCAGCACATTTCCCACCCCAGATGCCAGCCCAGATTCTCAACAGGGAAGAGGGCTTGAGGGGGGGGCATCCCCCTAGGAGGCAGCAGCACCTGAGGGGCCAGGCTGCGGGTGTGCAGAGGAGGCCTCCGAGTTGGATGAGGTGGTACTTGACACTCAGACGCCCTGCGTAAAGTCAATGTTCGTCTGGATGAGCGTGCTCTTGCAGTCTGCTGATTGTTGCAGCCTGGCCAGATAGGATTCCACCATCAGGTGATACCTCCTCACCTTCCTGTAGAGCCACTGGTTGCTGATGTTCTGGGAGGACTGGTTGGAGGTGACATTGGCCTGGAGAGCCCTGGTAGTCTCCATCTGCTGGTGAAGCAGGTCCAGCATCTCCTCCCTGCTGCCCTCAGATGGTGGAAACTGGATGAGGTCCAAAGTAGCCAAGCATGGCTGAGTGAGGAGGTAGTGGACCCATGGTGTGGGTGGTGGTGGGCCTGATAGTGGAAGCCATGTTATGCTGGTGGTGGGAGGAGGAGGTGGTGGTGATGGTGGTGGTAGTGAACGACTGTCCGTCCAATAGGAGGGCCAGGATAGTGAGTCTATTTGGGGGAGGAGGGGCCAGTGGAGTCAAATGGTACGTGTATGGATGAAGGACCCTCATGTCCCCCCACTCACCACATGAACCCTTAGTCCTCCTCATATCCTGGCCATCTGTTCCTCTCCCTGCCTCCTCCTCCTGCGCTGGCTCCTCATGGGTGGGGGCTTGGTCCATGTCATCCGGCTCTGATAGAGCCAGCATCCCCGCCTCTGGCTCACCATCAGACCCAGACCTCTTTCCAGCTGCAAATGAGAGGAATAACATTCATTTTACCCAGTATTTTGTGGTAAAATAGGTGCCTCGGCTTATACTCGGGTCGGCTTATACTCGAGTATATACAGTAAGTAAAAAATGAATAAAGCCTTAACAAAATATAGGGACTGCAGCATCTCTTCTCAACGGCATTCCTGAGTGACACATAACCCTAAGTGTCCACAGAGGGGAGGATCATGGACCATGTGATGAGGGGTAGCCATCTGCATACAAAATATTACCATCGCATAGGCCATGATCCACTCTGTAGCAAGGCTAGTTTATGTCAATACTTGGTCCAATAGGTTGTCACTGAGGAGTGCTGTTGAGAAGGTATGAGCATAGCTGCAGCCGCTACATCCTCCTCTGCCGGAACACAGGGCCCCCATCCCAGATGCCAGCACAGATTCTCAACAGGGAAGAGGGCTTGAGGGGGGGGGGCATCCCCCTAGGAGGCAGCAGCACCTGAGGGGCCAGGCTGCGGGTGTGCAGAGGAGGCCTCCAAGTTGGATGAGGTGGTACTTGACACTCAGACGCCCTGCGTAAAGTCAATGTTCGTCTGGATGAGCGTGCTCTTGCAGTCTGCTGATTGTTGCAGCCTGGCCAGATAGGATTCCACCATCAGGTGATACCTCCTCACCTTCCTGTAGAGCCACTAATTGCTGATGTTCTGGGAGGACTGGTTGGAGGTGCCATTGGCCTGGAGAGCCCTGGTAGTCTCCATCTGCTGGTGAAGCAGGTCCAGCATCTCCTCCCTGCTGCCCTCAGATGGTGGAAACTGGATGAGGTCCAAAGTAGCCAAGCATGGCTGATTGAGGAGGTAGTGGACCCATGGTGTGGGTGGTGGTGGGCCTGATAGTGGAAGCCATGTTATGCTGGTGGTGGGAGGAGGAGGTGGTGGTGATGGTGGTGGTAGTGAACGACTGTCCGTCCAATAGGAGGGCCAGGATAGTGAGTCTATTTGGGGGAGGAGGGGCCAGTGGAGTCAAATGGTACGTGTATGGATGAAGGACCCTCATGTCCCCCCACTCACCACATGAACCCATAGTCCTCCTCATATCCTGGCCATCTGTTCCTCTACCTGCCTCCTCCTCCTGCGCTGGCTCCTCATGGGTGGGGGCTTGGTCCATGTCATCCGGCTCTGATAGAGCCAGCATCCCCGCCTCTGGCTCACCATCAGACCCAGACCTCTTTCCAGCTGCAAATGAGAGGAATAACATTCATTGAGCCATTGATTTCTGTCTGTTCCTAGCTGTCGGACATGTATAGTACCTGGATGGTTCACTTAATTTCCACTCTGTGGAGCTATCATTTGCTAAATGTGATCAAGTCTTTGGATCATGAGCTTGGCTGTTAATGGCTCAGAACAATTCTTGGATTCCTGCTGCAGCCTGAATATGCATATTCATACTGTGCAGATAGCGCTGGTCAGTGTTCCATGCTAACCAAGCAGTGACCCTCCTGCTCTGACCCTGAACTGGATGTACATATTACTGTGGGCAATTCCCTGCCTCCCTGCACACCACTATCTCTCCCGCCCATTTATCTCCCTCCCATCTACCTCCCTCCCTACCATCTACCTCCCTCCCCTACAGCAGGACCTCTCTCTCTCCCCTCTCTCCTCTTTCTTCTACTCCCCACTTCTCCCCTTCTCTCTACCCCCTCCATCATCGTCCCAAAAATAATATAAGGATAATTTTAAATAAGTATGTGTGTATATATTTGTGATGTAAAAAATAAGTATGTTCTATTATATGTTGGGGTATAGCGAGGGGGTGGTTGTGTGTGCATGTTATGGCCTATCTATATATGTGTGTTATTACTCTATGTGTATGTTTATTATGTGTTATTAGTTAATATGTGTTTTAAAAGATAAAGTGTGAAATAAGTGCTTAGAAATATAAATCAATAAAAACATAGGAACCTGTTTTCAAATCTCCACTGCTGTCTCTCTCTCTTAAAGCTCAAAACCCACCAACGCCTGGACCTGCGTGCTACCTCGTCCAAAACTACAACACAGTCAGCGCTGGGGCGTGTAGCCCGCAGTTTTGTTATTTATTCCTGTCAATCATTATCTGTTAGACCATTTTCTATTGGCTCCAAGGATTGTGGCGCACACTGTAATTATAGGATTGGATTGTAACTGAGACCCCCTTGTATTCCAGCCCACAAACAGCGTGCGGCCGCAGGAAGGGTTTACGGGTTTAGCCTTCTGGTCTGTAATTGTGGCTTGAGTCAATTAAATACATCTATAAATGTAACAAATTTCTAACCCACAGACTAAAGGGTGTGCAGGTAATTACGGGCTTGGAATTAAATAGGGGCCAATGTCATACCATACAGTATCCCTTGCATAACAGCCATACTGTATCCCTAGGACACCGAGCCATACCTTACCAAATACCTTGCATACCGAACCATACCTTACCATATCCCTCTCATACCGAACCTTACCTTACCAAATCCCTTGCATACCGAGCCATAGCATACTGTATCATATCTCTTCACATACAGAGCCATTCATACCCTATCATACCCTCTCATACTGAGTCATTCCATGTCACCCCCACTGAGAAAGTTAAAGGACTGCTGTAGATTAGCAAAAACCTTATGTTTGTGAAGTTTTCAACAGAATAACATTAGCAGCTATCTAAGTCTTCATTTTAGCAGAGACTTGTAGTGCATGGCAAGTATACTTGCAAGTTCCCTCTAAATCTACCAATCTCCCTCACTCCACCCCCCTTGAAATGATAACAGCAATTTGCAGAACACTCCCACTCAGTCTCCAAGGCTGCAGCAAGTAAGGAAAACACAAACATTGCAGTCTTCAAGCTCAAGCAGCGTTTACTAAAATAAAGACTTATTATTTAAGAAAATAGGTTTTATACCACCACTTACACAGCTACTAATGTTCTGCTGAACATCTGAAGTTTTTTTTCAGTCGACAGTGCTCCTTGATAAGAATAGTTAGAAAGAGGGAGGTGCTGTACAATGTATTTAATGTATTCTTATATACCCACCTCACTTACAGTATCTCACAAACGTAAGTACACCCCTCACATTTTTGTAAAAATGTTTTTTATATTTTCATGCGACAACACTGAGGACATGCCCCTCTGCTACAATGTAAAGTAGTAAGTGTACGGCCTGTATAACAGGGAAAATGTGCTGTCCCCTCAAAATAACCCAACACACAACCATTAATGTCTAAACCATTGGCAAAAATGTGAGGGGTGTACTCACTTTTGTGACATACTGTATATTTTTCTAATAATCTATTGCCGGTATTTTATTCATTTCTTGTGTCATTTTACATTTTTTATATGCACAGGAACTACAAAAAGAACTCGGTTTATATTACGGAACTGTGGAACTAGCAGCTTTTGTGATGTGAAGGCAGTCCTAAGAGATACGGATCAGAAAATATATATATACTCAAGCTGCTGCGATGAAGACACCTGCACTCCACGACCACAATCACGTAAGTAGTCACTTGGTACACTTTATATATTTACTTACTCGTTACTAATATATTCTTTACCTACCTCTCAATTGAATCCTGTTTCTGTTTCTATATATCCATTGCCTGCAATACTCCACACCAGCAGTAAATGCGCCATTTAGACAAATCATTAATGCTGTCACCCAGTGATCTGTTGTTGTTTAGTCGTTCCTAACTCTCTGTGACCCTTTGTGCCACAGCCAGACACATCTGTCAGCCACTGCCCCTCTAAACTCCCTCAAATTCATCCTCATTTTTCAATTACCTCATCTATCCATCTCCAGCTCTGTCGTCCCATTCTTCATGTCTCTTCATTCTTTCCCAGAGTCTTCTCTAGTGAATCCTGTCCTCTCATGATAAGACCAAAACATTTTTAAGCTTAAGCCTCATGATCAAACTTTCCATTGAACAGTTTGCCTTGACTTCCTGTAGTATGGATTTATGGAATCTTCTTGTATTCCAAGGGACTCTCAGCAGTTTTCTATAACACCTCAATTCAAAGGCATCAATTCTATGGCGCCCAGACTGGGCCTACTATAGTTCTAACTATCTGGACCTTTGTTGATAATTTAATATCTTTGCTTTTTAATTGCTTGTCTAGACTTGCGATAGCTTTCCTCCGAATAAGAAACATCTTTTATTTTCATGGCTACAGTCACCATCTGCAGAGATCTTGGATCTCAGGAAATACAATCTGTCACTGCCGCCACTTCTTCCCCATCTATTTACCAGGAACTGAGATTGCTGTTTCACAATGATCTAGTTATACCCATATTATTTTAAGAATCACTGTTTTTGGCCACCACATGGACAGACAAGCTAGCTGTGATTTTATACATTGTATTGGCCTTTTTTCTCTATGATAAATGTACAACATATGCAAATTAGCAGGTCAGAGTATATGATAAAAGTGAGAGATTGGTTCTAACTGAATGACAACATTGAGAGTCATTGTTTTGGCCACAACAGAGAGAGTCAAGCAGATTGCGATTCTAATTAAATCAAAGCAGTTATTTAGTATTTTGGAGCTGCTCACCAATACAGCCGAAACAATAGTGGATTTCTCTAGAAAGTATCACTTTAGAACAAAATGGCTAATACAATTTATATCTATTTTCCTGCACTTTAAAAGTAAACCTAAAAAATATATTGATTTTGGGACGACAGATCTCATTCTTTTTTGTTATGGGAAATCATTGCAGACTCTAGATTATCATTGCAGACACATTAGAGATTCCATATAAATAATAATTTTAAAATATATATGTAATCAGTACTTTATGAATGGAATTTAGACATTTACTTACAGGAAATGTATACTGATGTTTGTAATTTTATCTGTAACTTTCTGATCCACCCAAAAATACTTGCAAAAACTAGTTTATACTTTGTACATCCTCTGTTTTATTATTTAAATGAGATAAAACATGACAGAATTAAGTGTTTTTATTTGCAACCAAAGAATAATGTTGTTTAAAAGGTTATCATTAAGGACATTGGCATATTTAGGTTTCATTTTGCCCTGGACTCATTTAGATTTATGCACCCCCACTATCCAGTTACAACTACTCTCTTTCTCTTGCTATATCCCAATCATACATTTACCACATACCTGTACATAATATCATATGTGTATGCCCCTATGCTAATCCCCTATATCACAGATTGCATCATGCGGCAAGACTACTTGCAAATGGTTTTAAAACCATTGCTGAGTGCGCAGCAGCAGTTAAAGTAACAGTATAGCTCCAAAAACAATAGAAAATGATGACTGTTCATCATTATTTGACACTTAACAGCCCTATATAAACATATGTGTAATTAAAACATATGATATTTTTATTACTATGTTCGTGTCATTATAAAACACCCAGGGTAACATTGAAATTGACTTCCCTGTTGATGCTTAACAGAGTGTAATCCTATACAACAGCTGATAAGAAAAAACACTAAGCCTTTATTATATTCCATGTTAAAATGTCACTGTTATAAAAAAGGAGAATGAACTTAAAATATGCTTTTCCAAGTTTTCAAAAAAATCCTAAACTTCTCAAGAAAATATATTTCCTTTTCTTTTTATGCAAAAGTTACTCTAATAGGGACAGCAAGAAACAGCAGGCCAGTAACCTCAGTGGGTCCTCCTTCCTGAAAGACTTTCTAAGTGCTACCCCAAAACTATCTGGACCCTACAGTAGATAGTGAGAAATAGAGAACACCGATACTTGGAATGCAAAAGAAGCCACTCAAGATAAACACAATAGCACTGGGTTATGTACACCCAAAAGTCCAAACCCCCCAAGATATTATATGTATCCCTAGACACACTTATAGGCTGTAACATACAGGGAAAATATAGATTTGGGGTATCTCTTAGAGAGCCTTCCAGGAAGGAGGACCCACCAAGGTCACAGGTCTGCTGACTTCAAAAGTAGGCGGTGGTCATCATAATGTGACTCGACCCTGTATATATATATATATATATATATATATATATATATATATATACATACAAAATAAATACAAAACAGTAATATATATTATATCTATAAATACAATTTTCACATATATTTAATTAAAATAATTATAAATAAATAAAAAATCTATACATATATAAATATAAATATTCCTTGCTGTATTTACGGCACTTGTTCTCACTCATTATTGTAATTATGACATTCTTATTTTCTATTGGTTCGTTGAGTCGTTTCTCATCTGCAAAGCTTGGTTTGGTGAGATATACGACTGAACATATCTTGTGGACAAGGCAGGATTTGTGGATGATGTAATATTGGGAGCGAAAAGATTAACAATGTGTAACATAGGGAAAAAACCTCCAGCAACCGATTTTAGGGTATACCGCAAATTACACTGCTCGATTAGCATGGGGGCCTATTTTAGTATACAGCAGGTTAGAAAGTGCCTGGTACACTTAGAGACAGAATATTCTCTGCATATAGATATATCTGTATATATTCCATGGCATTGCATCAGCAACTTAAGACAGTATGCTGCCCCCTAAAAATGTGCTGCCCTAGGCCTGGGCCTCAGGGCCCTAGCCTGGAACACACCCAGGATCAATTTTAACTATGTTTACTTAATTCAAGTTATCCTCCTCAATGCAATTTCCATGCAAATTGTACATTTCACCTATTTAAAAGAAGTTAATAGACTAACTGTCTTCAAGTTTTTGGTACCAAGCCTTTCTTCCTGATTACTCCAATGCATGTTACCATCTTTCACATCTGTGATTTGTAGCACTGCCCCCTGAAGGCTAAGGCTACACCAACAGTGAGGAGGATTCACACAGCTAGTGTCATGTAGTGAGAAGAAGCAAATATTTTAAACTAACAGAGACCCTTTAACAAAGCAAGGGATCAACAATATAATGCATCAAAGTATATGTTTTACACCTCTGCTCTATTGTCTTACTTTAATTTCCTTATACCCTTCAAGAATTGTATACAATCTTTAGCTGATGTTTTGTGCAACTTATTTTCAGGAGTGGTGAGAAACATCACCCTGAACGGACTTGAGTGTCCAGTTTGTTACAAAGAAATGGCTGATAATTGTGAACCTAATGGCACAGTACAATGCCAGGGAGATGAAAATTACTGTGTCTCTTCACATATGGTGATTGAAGCAAAAGGTAAATAGTTTATATTTTGTAAATAGTTGTTGGCATTAACACAAATTATATACATGAAAAGCGTTTTTTCTCGATATTTTAAAATGTTATATTTCACAATCTTATTCAAGGCAAATACAATTCTGACACAATACATTGGTTGATATTAAATATTTTGGGTGGAAGTTGGGTATTTTAAGCATATATTGAAAAGTCATCCCATTCTCGTAATAAGTTTATCTCACATGACCACATTGGGGGCTATAAACCACAATATATTTACTAGATTCCTATTCAATTTCCTGTTTGGCAAACTTACACCACTAAAATGTGATCAAAAACTTACTATTCAATTGACCCTTTTCCCCTTAATTGCGAATGACCTACTTGTAATGAACAAGCCTTACTCACACATTACGAGTTACTTTTACATTGATTTTCAGACATCAGTAATACGATGTAACTATTTCAGACTTGAAAGTCTTGGGAGTTATTATGTCATGTTAATTATAAGTAATATGTAAAGTCTATATAACCTATAGACAGACAGCCCCATTAAATTCCCTCAGCGTGTAAAAACCTAGCCCGTAACTTACGGCTACTAAATTTGCCCCGTTAAGCAACCCGCTGACTATCTGCGGGTTAGGAGCGAGAAAACTCTACGGGACATGAAAATTTCAACTGCGCGTCCGCAAATCGTTTGATCTGTCAAGCCCGTAACTGTTACAATCGAAAATTACTATTGAATTGCAATGAATTTCACTGGAGTTTAAACCCATAATCTGCAAATGGAGCCCAAAAGCCAACAGGTACTAGAGAGGAACCACAAGGGGGATAAAGTCCTATTGGTAGCACTGTAAATGCAATTAAAACACACTACTGTATTTAATATTAAAGTGAAAGTCATGTTAGGTGTTAGAAATAATAGCACAACATTCTCAAGTTAATACATATAATGGAACTCAAATGGACTAGAATATCATATTTATTGATTTATTAACATTGTCTTATTTCTGGAATGCGGCTCTGATCGAAAACGGTAATTGAAACCCATAAGGCTTTGAAATCCAACCTCCATTTTTCTGTGATGTCATGATGCCGATATCTTTTGCCATTGGCTCCCTCTAAACCCATAGCAATGGGTTTGACTAATTGATCACGTTCAGGCCGCACATTCTACGTGCCAAAGAATGGTTTACAGGTTTGCATCTCAAGCCCGTAGCTCGTAGCATGGTCTCATGTAATAGCTATGTAACTCGGGAAAATTTCAAGCCCGCAGCCGTTGCAGGTCTCACATTGGCTTCAAATTTAATGTGGCTGAGAGTTTTTACTTTGTATTATTAAGACAAGGATGGATTCAAGGTATACTGTACATCTGTTACCCATTTCAAACTGGGTGCCCTGTATCATTTCTTAGGTTTTTTTACTGATCATAAATATGCAAACAAGTGGCAGTCCAGAACTTAATCTAATATATTCAAGAAAAATAAATATCAAATTAAAATAAATAAAAATGATGAAGAGTAAATATTTCCCTGCAATTATTCCCTCCAATTACACGTGGTTGCACTAAAAGCTCTTACATTGTTTGGAGGTCACCCAGGGTACCAAAAAGTTCTTCCCCACATAAAAGGGAGAACAATATTTATTTTTCCATTAGTACATATATTATCTTTTAGGTAATTATTTTTAGGGGAACTACGTGCATTGTTTTCAGTCTAATAGCAGCTGATCTAAAGAATCTAAACATGAGCAGATCACAAAGTGAAATGAAAGTAATGGAGGCAAAAAGTGAAACTAGAAACTTTGAATAAGAGTGGGAAGTGGACAGAGAGCAAGACATGAAAGATGCAGTAATAGTAGTAAAAAGTTTATGGGACTCCCAGAAGCAATTATTTGATCTATTAGTGTAATATAGCTTTACTGCCATGGTATAAAGCTTCTTCTTTTCTTCTGTTTCAGGGAATCCCGTGCTTCGTGTTGCCCTTCATGGATGTGCCAATGAGGCTGGGTGCAAAAATCTTACATTCTCGGCTAAAATACTTACTGTAAACATTAATAATAAATGTTCCTAAAGCTATTTTTGATGTTGTTTGTTCATTTCTTCACTGTGCTAGCGCTTGTGAATTTTACCAATTTTATTTTGATTAATTTTGCTGATCGAAAAGCAAAAATATTATATATATATTAATGAAAAATTTAATGTAAGCTGATCAAAACTTTATAATTTAGGCATCATTTTAGTGGTAGAAGTAATGATAATTTTAGTGGTAGAAGTAATGATAGCTTTACAAGTCAGACCTTTATTCAAATGTGACCAACCCCTTGTCTCATAACGTCTCAAAGTTTAATCTTCTATTCACAGGCTGCATCTCCAGTCCTCTAGCCCAACTCCAATGGCAACCTAGCTACTAACTCTGGCTTTTTAGATTCCTTATTTTGTCCGGGGAGACTTACCATGACTTTGCTCCTCCATAAATTGCCAAACTTATCTCTCTCTATGTCTTGCAATGTTATCTGCACTGAGTCCTTTTCCAGCCTGTCCCATTTGTGCTCCCACCCCTAATGTCTCCTTGTCCATTGCTAATAAAATGCTCTCCTACAGTAACACATATCATACCATCTCTTAATTGTGCCTGTTTACCTTTATTTTTACACTAGCGACTTGCCCGTCAAAAAATGACGGCAATAAAATTGTAAGGCAGGTAATGCTGTTTGGTGTAGACGGGCAGTGAATGGGTTTTGTGTTTATTGTGAGAGTTGTTTTTTTTTGTGTATATTTTTTTTTGTATGCTAATGAAATAATTAATACATTAAGAAATTAATATACTTTACCTATTTGGAAGTAATATATGCAGGAAGCATTGTGCTGAAGAGCTGACAATCTGTTTTGATGTTCCTGCAGCATACAATGTAGGTTTGCACTGTTGTGGAGCTGAGGTGTAAGTGTCAGCAATGTGTGCAGTGTGTAGTGTAAATAGGCTGCGTGCGCGAGGGGAAGACATTAGTGTAGCTGTGTACTTCCGCATTGTGTAAGTTAGTGTTGTAAAATGGCGGCTAATGTGTATGTGCTAGGCGGGTGTGTATGATGTAGTGTCCTTGTTAATAGTGTATGTTGGACCTCGTATGGCTTTTTGGAAAATCTGCATGTGCTTGGTGGTGTTTTGCGTGTTTAGGGTCCTGTAGCCTCATTTTCCTTTTTTTCGGCTGCCATTTTTTCTCTCGCTTAGAAGATTGTCGTGTGTCTAAACTCTGGAATTTGGACCCAAATGGAGTTGTAACTTCACTTGCAGAGGTCCTGGGTGCCCCCCCCCCCCCTTGCTGTGGGTAAGCTTTTTATGTATTTGTTGTGTGTATTTATTGTGTTTTTAATGTTTTCATGTGCGCGCAGTTCCGGCGTTAAGGTCGTATTTTTGTAAGGTCGTAATGTTTTTTTTTCTAAGTCTCTCGTGTTGTATTTTTTGATGCTAAGTCTGTAAATTTCCGAGGGGCCGCATTTGCGGAGGTGGAGGCTCCAACCAAGACCTCAAAATTTACGGACTTAGCATCTGCACATATGAGCCGCATGAGTTTGAAAAATATATAAACATTAGTGCCCGAAATCCGCGAACACGAAAACATTAAAAACACACAAAAATACACACAACAAACACATAAAAAACTTACCCACAGCTAGGGGGGGGCACCCAACACCTCTGCAAGTAAAGTTACACCTCCATTTAAGTCCAAATTACAGAGTTTAGACACCCGAAAATCACCTAAGCAAGAGAAAAAATGGCCGCCGAAAAAAACTAAAACGAGGCTACAAGACCCTAAAGACGCAAAACACCACCAAACACATATGGATTTTCCAAAAAAGCCATATGAGGTGCAAGAACAAGGACGTAAAATCATCCACAGCCGCGTACCACACATACGGTGCCATTTAACAACACTAACTTACACAGTCCGGAAGTACACAGCTACCCTAATGGATTTTCCTTGCGCACGCAGCCTATTTACACTACACACTGCACACATTTCTGACACTTACACAGCAGCTCCACAACACTGAAAACACACATTGTATGCTGCAGCAACATGAAAACAGATTGCCAGCTCTTCAACACAATGCTTCCTGCATATATTACTTCCAAATAGGTAAAGTATATTCCTTTATTAATGTATTATTTATTTTATTATCATACACCAAACAACATTAGCTCACTTACAATTTCATTGCCGTCATTTTTTGACGGGCAATATTCTAGTTATGTATATTGTTACACAAAACATTCTCTCCATGCTGCTGTAGACTATGCAAAAGTGTGTGTTGTAAAGAATAGCTAACAACATAAACGTAATAACAATTCCAAATATGGTATATTTTTAAGTATAGGTGGTAACAAGCCCTTTATCCAAATGCATTCAGTAAACTTGTGCTATAGCACCCTAATCAGATGTAGTGTCACAAATAAAAACATGGATTATGCTGGAGCAGAAGATGTGGTTTAAAGGCATATGTACGTTTCCTTTATTCTGAATGCATCTGATAGAGGAGAATCAGTAGTGTATGAAAATATTTTCTGCATGAAAAAATACCAAAATAAACATTTACAAACTCACACGGATGTTTGCTAATTTTTTTAAATTTGCAAGCTGCAGGTTTTGTTAGTTGACACCCCTGAAAACCTCTGCTAAGATTAGCATTAAATTCATAATTGGTTTTGGCCAATGAGGTGAAAGCAGAGGTTAGTTGAAACATATGTATCATACTCTGCTTTTCCTGTGTTGCAAAGCAGCCTGGGATATGTAGTCTCTCTATCTCTCTCTCTCATGCTCTGATTCAGCTTTGAGCTCAGACCCCACCCAACCATATAATTCTACCCTGGAGCATTGCATCCTGTGGTCTCTACCAGAAAGGTCAAACTCTGTAGCTGGCTGCTCTCCTTGGTGTACTTGGTTATGTAAGTACCCTGTGGGTGCGCAAAGCTGCATTTTACTCTCCTGCATTTAACTTTGTAAGTACACTGAACTTTTCTATATAATACATATTTTTCTAATAATCACCAAACATTTGAAACCCAGGAAACATATGTATACCTTTAACTATATTTTAGTAAAGCGTTTGACACTGTCCCGCATATTAAACTAATTCTTAACTTCCTAGCCTGAGACTAGATTCAGACAGTGGGTGCAAACGGTAAGTAAAATATTTACTTAATGATAAACTGATGATGTGGGTTTCCTGTTGGTCCAGTGGTTAGAATTCAGCTTGATTTCAGTCAGGGAACCAAGAGGTTACACCACTTTGAAGCCATGCAGGGTTGGGCCTGGTCATTACTTGCATAGGAGACCACCTAGGAATACCAGGAGCTGTATGCTGTGGCCTAGTGGAGAAGGAACTGGCAACCCACTCTAGTATCTCTGCCATAAGTGGATCAGCATGGTGTGTTGCTGTTCATGAGGTGACAAAGAGTCAGACATGACTGAATGACACAAACTGATGATGTCAACAGAAGAGGAAAGTGACTTGGGAGTTATTATATCACAATTTAAAAGCAGGTAAACTTGCCATAGATAACACAAGAGAGAAGCTTGGGTGTATTTGTAAGGGAATTAGTCGTATAAAAAGAGGTACTAAAGTCACTGTCTTGACTCCTAATTACTCCTCACCTAGCATACTGTATATGTGACTGGTAAACATATCATAAAGAGGGTGTCAATAAATGATAAACTATTCAAAGGAAGGCAACTAAAATGGTGCATGGCCTAAAAAAACAAAACTTACATAGAGGACAGAAGACAGAGGGGTGATATGAAAAACACATTGAAATATACCAAAAGTAGGAAGATCAAAGATTTAGTGGTAATGTGAGAAAGTAGTACTTGGATAAGGGGAACCACCTTCCAGTGGAAATGGTAGAGACAACCCAGTTATGGAATTAGTATGTTTACATTTGGGATAACCATTAGACTGTATTGAGGATTAAATAAGCCATATTTAGGTAGATAGAATAATCTGACTAGAGAGGAAGGGAAGGAGAGGCAGGGAAGAGAGAAAGAAACACAGAGAAAGACAGAATTGGAGGAAGAAACACTTATACACAAATAGACCTGTACTTTAGATAGAAGTCTCTGCAATGAAATGTAATGTTAGGTAAGGTCTTTTTAACAATAATTAAGATGAATCAGGAAAAAATGTTTCATAGTACAGTGACAACAGTGTGCATAAAAAGGTACTGAAGCTGAGAAAAATAGTTGAAATATATCATGTTTTATAAACCTCAATAAAGCAGTAGCAATATTAAGAAACCAATCAATATAAAATATATTGCAATCTTCATTTCAAAATGGAATTGTATTCTAAGTACAGTGGATATAAAAAGTCTACACACCCCTGTTAAAATGTCAGGTTTATGTGCTGTAAAAAATGAGACAAAGATAAATCATTTCAGAACTTTTTCCACCTTTAATGTGACCTATAAACTGTACAACTCAATTGAAAAACTGAAATCTTTTAGGTAGAGGGAAGAAAAAATATAAAAATAGAATAATATGGTTGCATAAGTATGCACACCCTTAAACGAATACTTTGTTGAAGCACCTTTTGATTTTATTACAGCACTCAGTCTTTTTGGGTATGAGTCTATCAGCATGGCACATTTAGACTTGGCAAGGTTTGCCCACTCTTCTTTGCAAAAACACTCCAAATCTGTCAGATTGCGAGGGCATCTCCTGTGCACAGCCCTCTTCAGATCACCCCACAGATTTTCAATCGGATTCAGGTCTGGGCTCTGGCTGGGCCATTCCAAAACTTTAATCTAATCTAAGCCATTCCTTTGTTGATTTGGATGTATGCTTTGGGTCGTTGTCATGCTGAAAGATGAAGTTCCTCTTCATGTTCAGCTTTCTAGCAGAAGCCTGAAGGTTTTGTGCCAATATTGACTGGTATTTGGAACTGTTCATAATTCTCTCTATTTTAAATAAGGCCCCAGTTCCAGCTGAAGAAAAATAGCCCCAAAGCATGATGCTGCCACCACCATGCTTCACTGTGGGTATGGTGTTCTTTTGGTGATGTGCAGTGTTGTTTTTGTGCCAAACATATCTTTTGGAATTATGGCTAAAAAGTTCAACCTTTGTTTCATCAGACCATAACACCTTTTCCCACATGCTTTTGGGAGACTTCAGATGTGTTTTTGCAAAATGTAGCCTGGTGTGGATGTTTTTCTTCGTAAGGAAAAGGCTTTTGTCTTGCCCCTCTACCCCATAGCCCAGACATATGAAGAATACAGGAGATTGTTGTCACATGTACCACACAGCCAGTACTTTCCAGATATTCCTGCAGCTCCTTTAATGTTGCTGTAGGCCTCTTAGTAGCCTCCCAGATCAGTTTTCTTCTCGTCTTTTCATCAATTTTAGAGGGAGCTCCAGTTCTTGGTAATGTCAGTATTGTGCCATATTTTCTCCACTTGTTGATGATTGTCTTCACTGTGTTCCATGGTATATCTACAGTAATGCCTTGGAAATATTGTACCCTTCTCCTGACTGATACCTTTTAACAATGAGATCCCTCTGATGCTTTGGAAGCTCTCTGTGGACCATGGCTTTTGCTGTGGGATGCGACTAAAAATTTCAGGAAAGACCAACTAGAGCAACTGAACTTTATTTGGGGTTAATCAGAGGCACTTTAAATGATGGCAGGTGTATGCTGACTCCTATATAACACGATTTGGAATGTGATTGCTTAATTCTGAACACAGCAACCACATTATTTTTATTTTTTATTTTTCTTCCCTCCCCCTAAAAGATTTCAGTTTGTTTTTCAATTAAGTTGTACAGTTTATAGGTCACATTAAAGGTAGAAAAAGTTCTGAAATGATTTATCTTTTTCTCATTTTTTTACAGCACAGAAACCTGACATTTTAGCAGGGGTGTGTAGACTTTTTATATCCACTGTATGTGTGTTCAGATGCTATAATTACATATAATAAAATTCAAAAGACACATTTTAGAACAAATTGAAGAAACACTTGTTTGTTTAAAAGAGTGTGCAGAAACCAAACAAAGCTAAAATAAATAATTATGAAAATCTGCTGAATGTTATGTTTTATCACCCAGTGCTCTCTTTTATTTTGTCTCTTTTTATTTCATCTTGATTCTACTCTTTACTCCATTTTTCCCATTCTCACCTGTTTCCCACCTTTACCTACCCGGATATGTCCCCCCAACCTCTCACTTGCAATTCATTCTTGATCACTTTAATTTCCCCTCCTTCCACTTCAGTCTCAGACTTAAATCTTCTTTATTGTCTTTGAATCTCTATACCCATCTACTTTTATTTTCCATACCATGCATTTGTCTCTCTTCTATTTCAGCTTTTACTTTCTTTCTCTTCCTTCACCTTGTTGTCTGCCAATATTCCCTCTTTCCATCTCTGACTCTTCCTCATTGTTCAACCTTGATCTCTCCTCTTTGTTTTGCTCAGCCTTTTTTTAACCCTATTGTTTTTCCTATAAATTGATCTATATTCTTCCTTGGCCATTTTTTTAATTCCCTCTCTCTTTACCCATGCCTGTTCTCTCTCACTCACCCTTTGTTTGCTTATTTCTGTCTTCTCATAATCTCCACATTTTCACAGGCACAAATTTCTGTACACGTTAGACAAACAAGGCATTGACAAGAAGAACAATATGTTGAGTACATCATTATATTTAATTACAATGTGCATATGCTTCACTCTACCAACACACTTTTCTCATTTCCCCATGCAATAATGGATGCCACCACTTTCAAGTCTACTGGGCACTGTTGGGTCTTCCAAATTTGTTGGTATAAGGCAAGCAACACTTTCACTGCATCATCTTGTAGGATTTTGAACAGCTCTTTTACAAATTAATCAACACCTGTATCCTTGTTATAAGTTATGTTTTCTAGGATCCATCTCACTTCCCTCTCCAAGATGTCTGTCTCCAGTTTATTGGACAAACTACTAAGGTTATCAATACTGTTAATATCCCACTTGTATAAATCTTCTGTGTATTCCTGCCATCCTCTTTATCTGATCTACTTCTATTAAGTCCTTATCATTTTTTATCCTTTATCACACCCACTTTGCCGTGAAAGCTTGCCCTAAGATCCCCAATTTTCTTAAAGAGATCTCTTAACTTTGCGATTCTGTTACCTTCTGTTATCTGCTGTCTCTTTAAATAGCTTATTATAGAATGTCTCTTTGTCTCTTCTTGCTGTCCTCTGAAAGTCTACATTCTTTTGGAGAACTCTTTTCTTATCTCCCCTACCTTTTGCATTTCTTCTTTCCTGGGCTGCTTTCAAAACCTCATCAGACAGGCAGTTTGCCTTTTTAGTTTTCTTTCTTTTGCTGTTTTCTAGATAAATTTAAAAGTAATCTCCCAATATATATAACAGTCGAGTTCCCAAAGAACTGCCATGTGCAGCATGGACAGCAGCTAGATGGCGTTGTAGTGAGTCAATGAGATGCTGGAAAGTTGGCAAGGGTATCTGGAGCCATTCAGACTTCAGTGTATTCGACAGCTGCTGAAAAGTGAGTGGTGGAGGCTCCATTCAGAGAAAATGGTGATCAAGGTAGTCCCACAGGTTCTCAATGGGTCCAAGTCCATGAAATTTGGAGACCAGGGAACAACTTGGAACTTGTGCTTGAGGGGCAAATGCAAAAAATGTATGGAACGTCCTATGCTTGTCAACTACATGCTCTGTTCAATAGGCTAAGGCCAACAAACAAAAACATATCAGCAATAATTATACATTCACTATACTATTCCTTTATCAAATTAACATATACAACTGTGTTGTATATTGCAAACAAATACTGAAACCATACCCCATTTATACCAACTTAAATAATATCATCTGTGTAATCAGTAGCATCAAAGTGTCAGATTTGCATGTGTTACACAGATGAAACACAAAAACATACATGTACATTACAAGAAAGATAAAACTACATGTTTAATACATGGATATCATGTTATTATTATATTAAATCTTTGTTATATCAGTTGAGAAATGTCAAGTAATTAATGATCTCCAACTTGTATGCTCAGCTGTGTATTAATACTTGTTACTGGGATGTCTCTGAAATGTTCAGATTTTTAAGAGATGTAAGTGTTGCTAGACTTTGAAATGCATTACATGTGTATTCGATTTATTTATTTATTAGTTTTTTTACATGTATATTACATGTATATTCCAATTCTAAACAGGCTGTGATGATTATACAAACCTTTTCTGGGGAATATTGTAGATGTTTATACATACCAAATCATTAACTATATGCAATGCATGTTCATGTTCCAAATCAATTAACATGAAACACACACAGACAAATGTATACATTTAAAATATAACATCATTTTTATTATATCTACATAGCCATGTCATGAACTGTAGAAGACCATGCATTGATATAATTGGTGTGGTGCAAAGGGATCACAAGGGGACAGGAGGATGGATAAAAGTGCAGAGAGTTATTGCTATGTAATAATACATAACATTTACTTGGGTCATTTGTGGTTACCAAACAACAATAATAATTACCAGTAACTGAGAATATTTTAAACTCTTCAATCCTAACTTCCAAAAATAGAAGCAACGATTATAATGCACAGCACATACATTATGTCTTCAGCTGCTATATGAAACAGATGCAAATAATACAGAATTATGTCATCCAAATGAATTACACATGTATAGTGTGATTAATTAACAAATGAAATAGTATGACACAGATCTAACATAATATGTGTATGGTGCAAAGATAAAAATATTAAGGATGAGAAAAATCATTTACATCTGACTGAACAATTGAGTGCCTGTTACTGTTATAAGAGTATAAAATACCTAATGCTCACCTACAGACAAAGCTGGTTCTTTCATGAGACTTAACTTAGTAGGAACAATTGTAGATATTTAGCAATGACATGTTATCTCACAATACATGAATTGCTCTGATCACAATAGGATGGCCAAGATTTACCATATTTAAGGTATACTGGTGTTACCATTGATAACCAGTGTTTGTTAATGCAAGATAAACAAAGGCAATGCTAATTTATCTCATTGAATTAAAATAAAAAGCTATCTGGTCTCATACTTTTAGGAGGGATGACATGCCTATGTCTGGCAATTGTAACTGCTGGCTTTGCTTCACATATATATGACTATGCCATTCTACAGTCCATAAGTGCATTGCTACATATTCAGCCTGGCATTAATCCTTGTGGGCAAGCCATAATACAGTATAAATGTTTATTTATGACGAGGGAGATCTTTTTGCTGAAGATATGTCATTAATGTAATTGTCATATGATAGCCATTTTTTATAGTCTACTTGCACTATTAGGTAGCACTGCATGCAGATTAACAAACTGCCTTAATGTAGATGCTATCTTCTCTCCTTCTTAACACCAGGGCCCCATTCCTGTGCCTAGACGTGGTTTCCCACATCTATATCTTTCAGCAGCTGATGGTGTAGGTGGAGGGAGTAAGACAAGGACCTATAGTCCAGGCACCTCTGGAGGGTGGTATTGGTGGGATTATTCCTCTGGAGTAGTTGACACTGAACCCATGAATTGTTAATATAAATAAATTATGATTTCAGTTAGTGCTGCTTTTGGGGTTAAATACAAATATGGCTACCCTCTAAGTATTATATATATATATATATATATATATATATATATATATATACTGTATATATATATATATATTTATTTACATATTTTTTTACCCCAGTAGCACTTTTATATTGCAAGATGTAAGCTATGAAACAGTTAATTATGCTTTTCCCTAATTCGTCGGTTTTCATTATAAATTAAAACAATCCTATTCCCATAACAAAATGTTCAGTGTGAGCCCTAGCAAGGCTGGAGACAAGGCTAAAAAACAAGTTATTGTCTGCACAGAAGTATAAAGCATAAAAATGATGTGCATAAGGATTTAGCCTAGGTACGTGTCTGATTATTCATTGGCTTATTAATTTAAATCATCGTTTATTGGCTTGGAAAAGGGCGTGGGTGGACTCTATCATTTTCTAGAGCGTAGTAATGAAATATACCATTTTCCGTATGTGTAAATGTTATAAAATGAGTTGTTTTTATGTATTCAGGGCGAGCAGCAGACATTGTGTATGCTATTCTGTTGCTGTCCTACGCGTGTCCAAAATAAAACGAAAATACGAAAATAATAAGTGAAGTCTGTATTTTCATATAATGACTGGGTTTTGAAGTAGAATGTCTGTTTGAGGAGATGTTTTTCTTCTACACTGCCTAGTGTTCCATGCTCTGTATCAAGCGCTGCAAATGGGTTTCCTGCTGGATGTTCAGTCTCCTCATTTCCATGATTATCCTCCTGGTTATTTTACAGCTGTGTGCCCTCCACTCTTGCCAGGTGCCTGGCCATATGCTGCTCCTGCACATGTATGTAGCTCAGCGTCCAGACTCTCATGCCAGTAAGAGAGAGGCTGTCTGTGGTGAGGGTGGTAGGGGTTGTGCTGGGGAAGAGGAAATTGGTAATGTCAGTGGTGATGGTGGCCACAATCTTATTTGCATTGGTGGTGGCAGCATTGCAGAGCACCATGGTAGTGCTACAAGGAAGCAGTGGGGGCAACTTTGTAGGAAAAGGTGGTGGTTCCAACGTGTGAGGCGGAACAGTCCACAACCCAGGGTCTTGCCAGTAAGAAGTGCCGGGAGGAGGATCATTCTAGCGAAGGTGTGGGCCAGTGGAGTTGATCTCCACTATTGTGGCAGATGGGCCTGCTGGTTCCTCCACTGACCACATTAACATATTCTCCTACTCCTCTGCTTCTTCAGCCTCTTCCTAGCAATGTACCTCCTCTTCATTGCCTGTGTAATAGCTGTGTATTGGCTCTTTCTCCTGCTTAGTAGCAGGATACATTTCTTCCTTCTGTTCACCCTGCTTCTCCTCCTCCTCTACTGTGGAATGCCGCCCAGATGATGACCAGTGAGCTGACAGTAGTAAATAACAATGTATTGTTATTAACTGGTGATAATCATCTACTCTGTGCTTGTTAGTTTGTACCTGAATTATTGATTTGTGGATTGATAATGGTTTATGGAAGTGTATTTGAGATAGTTAGCATGTGATAACAATTATCAATCATGTCATGGTGTTGTATTGCAAGTACATGTGCAATATACTGAACCTACAGATTTATGAACTGTTTACTGTTTAATCTTGACTTTGATTTCAATATCTGTTTTGTTTCTGGGAATATACGTGTAGTTTGCTGATATTTGATAATCAATGTTTTGCTCATAATTAACATAAAATTAGGCTGTATATGTAAAGAACCAAGCATTAATAACACACACACACACACACACATATATATATATATATATATATATATATATATATATATATATATATATATATATATATGGATATATACACAACATGCCCAAAACTTTGAAGATGTTTTTTTTTTTTTTATTCTGAAGCAAACAACAAATAGGACAAAACAACAGAAAAAGTCAATGTGCATAACTTTTCACCCCCTTAAAGTCAATACTTTGTAGAGCCACCTTTTGCTGCAATCACAGCTCCAAGTCGCTTTGGATAAGTGTCTATGAGCTTGCCATATCTTACCACTGGGATTTTTGCCCATTCGCCCTTTCAAAACTGCCCCAGCTCCTTCAAGTTGGATGGTTTGCGCTTTAAGTCTAACCACATATTTTCTATTGGATTGAGGTCTGGGATTTGACTAGGCCATTCCAACACATTTACATGTTTCCCCTTAAACCACTGAAGTGTTGCTTTAGCAGTGTGTTTGGGGTCATTGTCCTGCTGGAAGGTGAAGCTCCATCCTAGCCTCAAATCACGCACAGAGTGGTACAGGTTTTGCTCAAGAATATCCCTGTATTTAGCACCATCATCTTTCCCTCAACTCTGACCAGTTTCCCAGTCCCAGCTGCTGAAAAACATCCCCACAGCATGATGCTGCGACCACCATGTTTCACTGTGGGGAATGGTATTCTTTAGGTGATGTGATGTGTTGGGTTTGCGCCAGACATAGTTTTTTTTTTATGGCTGAATAGGTCAATTTTAGTCTCATCAGACCAGAGCACCTTCCTCCATACATTTTGTGAGTTTCCCACATGACTTTTCACAAACTCAAAACGTGCCATTTTGTTTTTTTGCTGAAAGTATTGGCTTTCTTCTGGCCACTCTGCCATAAAGCCCAACTCTATGGAGCGTATGGCTTATTGTTATCGTATGTACAGATACTCCAGTCTCTGCTGTGGAACTCTGCAGCTCCTCCATGGTTACCTTAGGTCTCTGTGCTGTCCCTCTGATTAATGCCCTCCTTGCCCACTCCGTGAGTTTTGGTGGGGGGCCGTCTCTTGGCAGGTTTTCTGTTGGGCTATGTTCTTTCCATTTGGTTATGATAGATTTGATGGTGCTCCTGGGGATCATCAAAGTTTTGGATATTTTTTATAACCTAACCCTGACTTGTACTTCTCAATAACATTGTCCCTTACTTGTTTGAAGAGTTCCTTGGTCTTCATGGCAGTGTTTGGTTAGTGGTGCCTCTTGCTTAGGGGTTGCAGCCTCTGGGGCCTTTCAAAAAAGGTGTGTATATGTAATGACATCATGTGACACTTAGATTGCCCACAGGTGGACATCATTTCACTAATTATGGGACTTCTGAAGGTAATTGGTTGCACCAGTGCTTTTTATGGGCTTCATAACAAAGTGGGTGAATACATACGCACAGGCCAATTTTCTGTTTTCTATTTCTAAAAAAAAGTTTTATGTATATATTTTTCTCATTTCACTACACCAACTTAGACTTTTGTGTTCTGATCCATCAAATAACATTCAGATTAACAAAACATTCAACTTAAGGGTGTAACGTAACAAAATAGGTAAAAAGTCAAGGGGGTGAATACTTTTGCAAGGCACTGTATATTTATTTCCTATTGATGCTACATAATTTCCTATATGTATAGCACAGTTCTTATTGTGAATGACAAACACTCAATGTGTGTATGAGCGAAGAGACTGGCCATAAATAAACTTGATATCTCAATCACCTATTCCCAGGGCACAGAAATTTGTAAATTTCCAAACTCCACACCCACTTCACACGTTTGTTTGTAGTCTATGTAATGAACTAGCAATATTAGCTTAGGAAGCTAGAAGCATAAAAATCCAATTACAGTATAGCAGAATGTCCTGTTACAACTGGAAATGAAACTTGCATGCACAGAAAAGGCAAAAATGGGACTTTGCAAACCTTTACGTACTCACTCGCAGGGGCTCCTCCACTTCATTGCCTAGGGGCACTAAAAAGTTAGATCCGGACCTGGTCACACACGTATTTAATGCTGTTCACTTGCAATATAACGTATCTCACCCAACATCCATAACCCAGTTCTTGTCAGTAATATTGAGGGGATTGATTACAGTACAAGACACTTGCAAAGTTATACCAATCACCGCAATTTACAGATTTCTTGCAGCGACATAGCCATTGGAACCAAAATAATACTTCAAAGAAGTGATTGACAGGCAGAGATAATATATTTGTGAGTATCCTGTCCCAGCTTTGACTGTGTTGATTTTTACAAATTAGCATGCAGGTCCCTCAAGAGGGATTACAGTGATAGAGTGAGAGAAGGAGCTTTTGAAGGTATCAGAGAAGGGTCATACTTATTTTACTTATTTCCTTTACAGAATAATTATTTTATTCTTAATTTACACATAACATACATACACATAGATTAAAAATACACATAGATCCAATAGAGCTAGGGTCCCCTCAGCACACCATTCCTCTTCCTTCCTCCTCCCCATCGTCCTCTTCCCCATCCTCCTCCTACCTCCTCTTCCCCACCCTCATCCTCCCTCCTCTTCCCCACCCTCCTTCTCCCTCCTCTTCCCCATCCTCCTCCTTCCCGCTTCCTCATTCCCCCTTACTCCTTCCTCCTTCCCCTTCCTCCTTCCCCCTCTCACCTTTCCTCTCTAGCCTCCGATCAGCTCCTGCTACTGATAGGAGCCCCACAGCTACAGAGAAAAGGTGAGAGGGGGGATGGAGGGAGGATAAGGAGGGCAGAGGAGGGAGGAAGATGAGGGGGGAAGAGGAGGATGAGGGGGGAAGAGGAGGATGAGGGAGAGAAGAGGAGGGGAAGAGGAGGGTGAGGGAAGGATGGGAAGAGGGAAAGAGGGGAAGGGGGGAAGAGGAGGGTGATGGGGGAAGGGGGAAGAGGAGGATGATGGGGGAAGGGGGGAAGAGGAGGATAGGGAAGAGGGGGATGAGGGGGGAAGAGGAGGAGGAGGGGGAAGGAGGATGAGGGGGAAATGAGGAGGATGAAGTGGAGGAGGATGAGATGGGGTTAGGGCTCATAATATATGTTTTTGTTGAACCTATTTTCCAATTACACAGCTAGTTTACTGTTTTTCTTTGAAATAAATATTCAAAAACATTTAACCTACTGATTCCTCAATTAATGTAATTTTATTGGTATCTATTTTTATTTTTGAAATTTATCAGTAGCTGCTGCATTTCCCACCCTAGGCTTATACTTGAGTCAATAAGTTTTCCCAGTTTTTTGTGGTAAAATGAGGTGCCTTGGCTTATATTCGGGTCGGCTTATACTCGAGTATATACGGTATATCTACACTGTTTTTATTTATCCTTTTTTGGGCGGGATATATGATGGAAGGGAAGTGAGGAGTGGAGAGGAGGGGAGAGGTGAGTGGTTTTTAAGTTTAATTTATACCAATGCAGATATGGTGGGGTGCTTGCATAATCTGACAATGGCATGTTAATCAAACCCGGCATTGATACAAGCATTAGTTAAGTATTCTCATTAATATGAGAACAGATACCGGGAGGAAAGCTGTAAATGTCTGCCACAGAACAATATTTTGTTATTTAAGTATGTAAACTTATGTTTGATATTTGTATAATTCTCTGCTGAGCCAATACATATTTAGGTAATTTCGTTTTTATCTTATAATTTTAGTCTTTTAATTTTTTTTCAAATTTCTTGATATTCTATGGTCACCAAAATTGGACACCTTATTAATTTCTCTTTCTGTATTTTTCCTGGTTCTTGGTCGCTCTCTATTTACAAAATACAACATTTTCCAACAAAAAAACAAACAAAACAGTTACAGAAAAGTCGAAAAAGTAAACAACCAAAGATCGGTGTATGGGCAGTGGAACCACATAGAACTGATACATAGAATGTATCTTGTTAAGGGCCTAAAAAATCGATTCATACACTTTAATTTATATGTGTATGAAATTGAATTAATGTGAATGTCTTTATTGGGTTTTATAGGCTTTTGTGAACCTGGTTTGACATACTTTGACTGGCACTATAATTACTTTTTTTACTACAATAGTTTTTCATGTATTCTTCTGTATCTTTACCCTAAATGTATTTTATACTTTGATGGTTTAATAAAAGAAATATAAAAAAATATAATATATAGCACCATTTATCAGCTGATTGACCCTCTTCAGTTTTCTCTAGGTTTTATATACATTTTTCCAGCAGTTCAACATTCCCCGAGGAGTCTAAACTTGTCAAGGGGATGTCACTGCTCATTTGTTAAAACGGTTTTAATCCAGTAAATTACATATAATTTCAAGTTCAAACTCAGCAGCTGATTGTCACAACATGTGTTATAATATATATCTACATTAGATTTTAAGCTCAAAGAAAGGGCTCGCCATTCTTTTGTCAGGAGTGGAGCTACCACCAGTTCAGGCAGTGCATTGCACTGGGGACCTTTAATGTAGTGGGGGCCCCCGAAAGATCAAAACCCACCCATCCCAGCCCACTCAAACAGGCCCTCAAGGGCCCCCACTGGCCCCCTTCAGAGCACAATCTCCTTCTAAGAAAACTCTGAGCCATCTGAATGAGCACACGCATGCACTCTAAATAAAACTCTGCAGTCAAAAAAAATATTTTAAAGCATTATGCCTATTTTCAAATCTATCTATCACTCTATATATAAATATATATATATGTATATATGTACTGTATATATATATATATATATATATATATATATATATATATATATATACATATACAGATACTACCGTTACATAGATGACCTTTTCATCATATGGACAGAAGGGGAAGGAAAACTCAAATACTTCCATAATTCATTCAATACCTTGCACCCATCCATTCAATTTAAAATGGTTTACTCCACAAAACAGGTTAACTTTCTGGATTCCACCATTTCCATTACAAATGGCAAACTGAATTAATCTGTCTATAGTAAACCTACAGACAGATGTAGTTACAGTACCTCCACAACTCTAGCTTCCACCCCTCCCACACTAAACAAGGGATAATTCATAGTCAAGCCATCAGATACCACTGCATATGTTCAAACACAGAGGACCGTGATAAACACTTGAAACACTGTCTGCCTCCTTCAGACAGAAGGGTTACAAATCCCTAACCACATACCATCCGGTTCTAGAAGGAATACGCAAAATATTTAAGGATTTACCACCACAACTCACAGAGGACACAGAATTGAAACATATATTCCCCAAACCCCCAATTCTTGCATTTAGGCAGCCTCCAAATTTAAGACAAACATTGGTTAACAGAAGATTGCCAAATGAACATCATAACAGAGAAAATGGCACCAAATCCTGCAAAAAAAGTCACTGCAAACTATGCCAACACATCTGCAAAGAGGACACAGTTATGCACAACAACAAGACCCACAACATCAGAGGCTCATATTCATGTACATCATCAAATGTAGTGTACATGATACAATGTACTGTATGTGAAACGGGGTGCTACATTGGGAAGCCAGAAACTACACATGCGAATGAACCTCCCCCGAAGCTCCATCAAAAAGCACCATGAAGACAGCTATTGTACTCCAGTTGGACACCATTTCACCCAGGAGAATCACTCCATCCAGAACCTCAAAATAAAAGTACTCAGAGGGAAATTCAGAACAATCCAACAGCTGAAAACTTTTGAATTAAAAATGATTACATTTTTTAATACAAAGGATTTGGGCACTAACATCGACTTAGGCTTTCCGGCCCACTATCTTAATGTCTGATAACTAACACATTCCACCCCCCCCCTTCTATTGCTGTTTTTGTAGGCTACATGCTATGCTAAAATGTATTGCTCTTTTTTTTACTTTGCTGTGTTCTTATCTACAACCTGATCTATAGACTTACTTACTGACCCATCAGGACATTATTCACAATGCTGGTCTATTTCTCACTTAACTCTGGCCAATGAATTTTGTCTTTCTTGTTTTCCAATTTTTTTTCTTTTCCCATCTCTTTATGTTTACTGTTTTTAGTTCATACTTGTATCAGTATCGCTTTTTGACTTGATAAAGAGAGGCATTATCTCTCTAAAGCTCGCCGCTTTATTATGAATACGTTTGTCCAATAAAAAAGGTATCACTATTCACTGCAATACTCTGATTACTCAACTGGATTACTGGACATCCACGGCTACCTAACTCTTCATCTATATATATATATACATATAGATATACAGTTGTGCTCAAAAAGTTTGCATACCCTGGCAGAAATTGTTAAATTTTGGCATTTATTTTGAAAATATGACTGATCATGTAAAATGTCTTTTAATGAAGGATAGTGATCATATGGAGCCATTTATTATCACATACAGTGGGGAGGGGGGAGGGGTGTATTTGATCCCCTGCTGATTTTGAATGTTTGTCCACTGACAAAGAAGTGATCAGTCTATAATTGTAATGGTAGGTGTATTTTAACAGTGAGAGACAGAATAACAAGACCCCCCCAAGAAAAACGCATGTCAAAAAAGTTATAAAGGTCAGTGAGGGAAATTAGTATTTGATCCCTTTTTAATCTTCAAGATTTCTAGCTCCCAGGTGTCTTTTATACAGGTAACGAGCAGAGATTAGGAGCACTCTCTTAAAGGGAGTGCTCCTAATCTCAGCTTGTTACCTGTATAAAAGACACCTGTCTACAAAAGCAATTGATCAATCAGATTCCAAACTCTCCACCATGGCCAAGACCAAAGAGCTGTCCAAGGATGTCAGATACAAGATTGTAGACCTACACAAGGCTGGAATGGGCTACAAGACCATCGCCAAGCAGCTTGGTGAGAAGGTGACAACAGTTGGTGCGTGTAGCGGAACCCATCACTGTTTTACCCTGTTTTATGATTATTCTTGGTTAAAATATGATCCTAATATATGTATGTTGGTTGATGCTCTGCAGAATATTGTCCCAAACATTTACAGCTACTTGGCATGGGAGATAATCTCGTTACAGCGACTCCGCATAAGATAATGAAAACACTATACAATAGACTTCCTTTCTCAGATAAGAACAAAGAAGTGTAATTGAATCAATGTCTGATTGTATCAAAGTTGCCAGGGAGGTGTGACCCACCTATTGTTCTCTTTATGGGTATTGTGCAGCCAAATATGGGGGATGTGGATTGCCTGTGGGAAGAGATGTATAAATATTTCTGCAATAACAAAATAAAGTCAGTATTCATTTGACTCCCAAATTGTGTGTCGTCCAATATGGGAGGTCGGGGATGGTGAAACTGTAGTGTCTCGTGGGTATTTTATCGTATACCAGCGGAGATTTTGGACTGCGGGTCCCAGCTCCGTTACATTTGTTGGCAAGTGGTGGAATTGTTCCCACGGTCAGAAGGACAGCTACAGGAGACACCATTCCGTGGAGTACAAATTGAGGGCAACGCTAGTATCCGTACAGCGCCCCTGGCTACAGCAGGATGGAACCGGCTAGTTTTTGGACAGCGTTCCATGATGAGGATGAGAAGGAGGCCGCAGACTACAGGGAGACAGACAGAATGGAACTCTGGTATGATGCCCTGCAAGATGCCCAATGGCGGCGAGGTGAGAGTCTCCCCAGTGATGAGCAGCGGCTACAGAAGCGTGTGGCGATGCGGATGTATCTATTGGGAGAGCAGCCCCTGGATGAGTGGGTGACAAGACTAGAGACCCTGGTACGGCGAGAGATCTGGCTAGACAACGCATACCAGGCCCTCTGGTGGCATACCATTCGACTTACCCCCTGGACGGCTGAACACGACTTACCGGAGGGGGATGATTATGATGGCCCGGGTTTATTATGGGATGCCTTGGAGGACGACATTGATCTTGGCAGCACGGAGGGGTCTAGGTTTTGGGACATCTACGACTACCGGATGGGCATGTATGTCTGGGATGACGAAGGCGAGGTGAGCAAAGACATGACCCACCTGGTAACGAGAGAGTGGGAGCTGGAGCAGGACTACCAACACCTGCTCAGCTTCGTGCAGCCCCAACCTACTCGACAAGCAGAACCAGACTTCATTGACTGGTCCTGGGATGACCTCCAGATGGCAGGTAGAGATGGGACCGAGGTCTCTCTACCGGCCCTCCAGGGGGCAGAAGGTGTCGTCCTTTCCCCCCAGCGGCAGTGTGAACCCCAGGGGGCAGAAGGTGTCGTCCTTCCCCCTCAGCGGCAGTGTGAACCCCAGGGGGCAGAAGGTGCCGTCCTTTCCCCCCAGCGGCAGTGTGAACCCCAGGGGGCAGAAGGTGTCGTCCTTCCCCCTCAGCGGCAGTGTGAACCCCAGGGGGCAGAAGGTGTCGTCCTTTCCCCCCCAGCGGCAGTGTGAACCCCAGGGGGCAGAAGGTGTCGTCCTTTCCCCCCAGCGGCAGTGTGAACCCCAGGGGGCAGAAGGTGTCGTCCTTCCCCCCCAGCGGCAGTGTGAACCCCAGGGGGCAGAAGGTGTCGTCCTTTCCCCCCAGCGGCAGTGTGTACCCCAGGGAGCAGAAGGTGTCGACCTTCCTCCACAGCGTCAGTGGGTACTCCAGGGGGCCAAAGGTGTCGTCCTTCCCCCCCCAGTGGCAGTGTGAAACACAGGGGGCAGAAGGTGTTATCCTTCCCCCCCAGCGACAGTTTACCCTAACCAGGGGAGACACCAATCTCCCAGACGGCGCAGATGGGACCGTGGTCTCTGCGCCCACAGCTTGTCCAGATCCCCAACTACCGTCACTGGGACAACCGGAGGAGGGGGTAAGTACAAACTCCCCTCCCCAGCTAACTTCTAATGTGGCCCCAGGGTTAACAGAGGAAATGTTAACCCCCACTGACCCCCACGTTTCCCTGGCTATTGAGCCGCAATATGTCCCAAGTACCCCAGCGGAAGAGCTGACAGCGGGGCAGAGTGCAGTCGGCCTCTGCCCTCCCTTTGTCCCTGGTACAGAGCAGGAGGTCCTGCAGGTTATACCAGCAGAAGAGCTGGCATCAGGGCAGAGTGCCGCGGGCCTCTGCCCCTCAAGTCCCCTCAGCGTGTTGCACCATCACCCCAGCAAAATATCCAGGTGCCTGGTTAGACTTCCCCCCAAAGGAGAGATGTGTGACGAAGTGCCCTTCGCCACCTTGGCTTGGAGAGGACTGTTTGCCAGCCTCCTGCCCTGCGACTATGGCCCTGGTACATATTGCCCTTTGGAACCAGTGTTCGGCCATACCAGAGTGTAAGTCACTCATTCTGGCCCTTTACATACAGGGGGGGCATTCTGTACTTGCCCTGTGTGAACCATGATACCCCAGATAGCTATGCCATGGAGCCCATTCATATGATGAAAGACTATGGGAAAGACTTTAGCTACTTGGCAATTGAACTGTGTGAAGAGGATCTGAGCGCTATTCGGTGGTTTTGTGCGCGCAGATCCCAGCTATCTGGGGATATGGGAAATGTGAATTGCAGTTATGCTGATGGGTTGTCAAACTAGAGAATTGACCAACAAATACTTTTGTCCGGACATCCCCAGGCCGATCCGTTGGGATCAGACCGTGTATGCCGGCTTATGGTCACGGGGGAGGTGTGTAGCGGAACCCATCACTGTTTTACCCTGTTTTATGATTATTCTTGGTTAAAATATGATCCTAATATATGTATGTTGGTTGATGCTCTGCAGAATATTGTCCCAAACATTTACAGCTACTTGGCATGGGAGATAATCTCGTTACAGCGACTCCGCATAAGATAATGAAAACACTATACAATAGACTTCCTTTCTCAGATAAGAACAAAGAAGTGTAATTGAATCAATGTCTGATTGTATCAAAGTTGCCAGGGAGGTGTGACCCACCTATTGTTCTCTTTATGGGTATTGTGCAGCCAAATATGGGGGATGTGGATTGCCTGTGGGAAGAGATGTATAAATATTTCTGCAATAACAAAATAAAGTCAGTATTCATTTGACTCCCAAATTGTGTGTCGTCCAATATGGGAGGTCGGGAATGGTGAAACTGTAGTGCCTCGTGGGTATTTTATCGTATACCAGCGGAGATTTTGGACTGCGTGTTCCAGCTCCGTTACAGTGCGATTATTCACAAATGGAAGAAACACTAAATAACTGCCAGTCTCCCTCAGTCGGATGCTCCATGCAAGATCTCCCCTTATGGAGTTTCAATGATCATGAGAACGGTGAGGAATCAGCCCAGAACTACACAGGAGGATCTTGTTAATGATCTCAAGGCAGCTGGGACCATAGTCACCAAGAAAACAATTGGTAACACACTACGCCATGAAGGACTGAAATCCTTCAGCCCCCGCAATGTTCCCCTGATCAAGAAAGCACATTTACAGGCCCGTCTGAAGTCTGCCAATGAACATCTGAAAGATTCAGAGGAAAACTGGGTGAAAGTGTTGTGGTCAGATGAGACTAAAATCAAACTCTTTGGCTTCAACTCAACTGAATGCTGCCTATGACCCCAAGAACACCATCCCCACCATCAAACATGGAGGTGGAAACATTATGGTTTGGGGGTGTTTTTCTGCTAAGGAGACAGGACAACTGCACTGCATCAAAGGGATGATGGACAGGGCCATGTACCATCAAATCTTGGGTGAGAACCTCCTTCCTTCAGCCAGGGCATTGAAAATGGGTCGTGGATGGGTACAATGACCCAAAAGACACAGCCAAGGCAACAACGGGGTGGCTCAAGAAGAAGCACATGAAGGTCCTGGAGTGGCCTAGCCAGTCTCCAGACCTTAATCCCATAGAAAATCTGTGGAGGGAGCTGAAGGTTTGAGTTGCCAAACATCAACCTTGAATTCTTAATGACTTGGAGAGGATCTACAAAGTGGAGTGGGACAAAATCCCTCCTGAGATGTGTGCAAACCTAGTGGCCAACTACAAGAAACGTCTGACCTCTGTGATTGCCAACAAGGGTTTTGCCACCAAGTACTAAGTCGAAAGAGTCAAATACTTATTTCCCTCATTGACCTGCAAATCAATTTGTAACTTTTTTGACATGCGTTTTTCTTGGGGGGGGGGGGGGGGGTGTTACTCTTTCTCTCACTGTTAAAATACACCTACTATTAAAATTATAGACTGATAATTTTTTTGTCAGTGAACAAACGTTCAAAATACAGGGGATTAAATACTTTTGTCCCTCGCTGTAGTTGTTTGGCTCCTTTTTAAGCAAATGGCCCTTACATACCCTTATTTCTGTGCATTGCCCCGTTTAGCATCAATAACAGCGTGCAGTCTTTTGTAATAGTTGTCTATGAGGCCCCTAATTCTTGCAGGTGGTATAGCTGCCCATTCGTCTTGGCAATATACCTCCAGGTCATGCAAAGTCATTGGTCGTCCTGCATGAACTGCACACTTGAGATCTCCCGAAGTGACTCAATGATATTAAGGTCAGGAGACTGCGATGGCCACTTCACAACCTTCACCTTTTCTGCTGTAACCACTGGAGGATCAACTTGGCCTTGTGCTTAGGGTCATTGTCATGTTAGAAAGTCCAAGAGCGTCCCATGAGCATCCTAGTTGATACAGATGGAAAATTATGTATAGTATTAATTAGGCCTATTTTAATAGTGACTCTCAGGCAACCGGAAACTACAGTTACCTGGCATATTGCAATCCCTGAGTGACGGATAACTGAGAGTTTACTGTATATATATATATATATATATATATATATATATATATATATACATAATGCTTAAGATGCTACAAGCTCAACTCCAACAATATATGGACCAGGAACTACCAGATTTACAATGCCGGGTTCCACAGAGGAAGAGGCACAAGAAATCAAATTGCAAATATCCGCTGGATAAAAGAGAGAGCAAGAGCGTTCCAAAAAAACATTTACTTTTGCTTCATAGACTAGTCTAAAGCCTTTGACTGTGTGGATCACAACAAAATGTGGCATGTCCTTAAAGAGATCGGAGTACCAGATCATCTAATCCTACTCCTAAAGAATCTGTATGTCGACCAAGAAGCCACGGTCAGAACCGAACATGGGACAACCGAATGTTTCAAGATCGGAAAAGGAGTGCGACAAAGTTGTATATTGTTACCTTATTTATTACACTTATATGCAGAATAGATCATGCAAAAGGCTGGACTGGATGAATCCGAAGCCGGAATCAATATTGCTGGAAGGAATATCAACAACCTCAGATACGCAGATGATATTACTCTGATGGCTAAAAGTGAGGAGGAACTAAAGGACTTATTGATGAGGGTAAACGAAGAGAGTGCAAAAGTTGGCCTGCTGCTCAATGTTAAAAAGAGGAAGATCATGGCAAACGGCAATCTCACTTCTTGGCAAATAGACGGAGAAGTGGAGGCAGTGACAGATTTTATTTTCCTTGGATCCAAGATCTCTGCAGATGACTGTAGTCGTGAAATTAAAAGATGTTTGCTCCTGGGGAAGAAAGCTATGGCAAGCTTAAACAAGCTAGTAAAACATAAAGATATTAATCTATAAACAAACGTCAGCATAGTAAGAACTATGGTATTCCCAGTAGTAACATACAGATGTAAGAGCTGGACCATAAAGAAATCTGAGCGCCGTAGAATTGACACCTTTGAATTGTGGTGTTGGAGAAGACTGCTTAGAGTCCCTTGGACTGCAAGAATATCCAATAAATCAATACTTCAGGACATCAAGACAAACTGTTCACTAGAAGGTATGATCATGAGGCTCAAAACTTTTGGCCATATTATGAGACGTCCGGATTCCCTAGAAAAGACTCTGATGCTGGGAAAAATTGAAGGCACACAAAGAAGGGGAAGACAGAGGCGGAGATGGATAGATGAAGTCACTGAAGCAATAAACATGAACATGTTGGAGCTCATGCACCAGGCGTGCTGTGGTCCATAGAGTCACGGAGAGTCGGACGCAACTGAACAACTAAACAACAACAACATTTATATACAGTATCTCACAAATGTGAGTACACCCCTCACATTTTTAGAAATATTTGATCATATCTTTTCATGTGACAACACTGAAGAAATGACACTCTGCTACAATGTAAAGTAGTAAGTGTACAGCCTGTATAACAGTAACAATTTGCTGTCCCCTCAAAATAACTCAACACACAGCAAACTGTTTGCGGGTTTTCTTGTGCATCATCTTTAGAAGAGGCTTCCTTCTGGGATGACAGCCATGCAGACCAATTTGATGTAGTGTGCGGCGTATGGTCTGAGCACTGACAGGCTGATCACCCACCCCTTCAACCTCTGCAGAAATGCTGGCAGCACTCATACGTCTATTTCCCAAAGACAACCTCTGGATATGATCCTGACCACGTGCACTCAACTTCTTTGGTCGACCATGGCGAGGCCTGTTCTGAGTGGAACCTGTCCTGTGAAACCGCTGTATGGTCTTGCCCCCCAGCTCAGTTTCAGGGTCTTGACAATCTTCTTATATCCTAGAGCAACAATTTTTTTTTCAGATCCTCAGAGAGTTCTTTGCCATGAGGTGCCATGTGGGACTTCCGTTGACCAGTATGAGAGAGTGTTAGAGCGATAACACCAAATTTGACACACCTGCTCCCCATTCACACCAGAGACCTTGTAACACTAATGAATCACATGATACAGGAAGGGAAAATGGCTAACGCTCTCCAAACAGACGTACCATACATTCCACAGGGGTGTAGTCACTATTGTTGCCAACGGTTTAGACATTAATGGCTGTGTGTTGAGTTATTTTGGAGGGACTCTGAAAGCGCACTATTGCGGCGTTCAACGCAAAGCGAGCAATGAGCGCCTCTGGCGCTGATTGCGAATGCGCAAGGTCGCAATTTTCAATATTGCGTGACCAACATTGCAACTCGATTACAACTATTATATATGATGTAATAGTTACATAGTAATTGAGGTTGAAAAAAGACTTTTAGCCCATAAAGTTCACCCTTTTAAAATCTCCTCTGATCTGCAATATGCAGATTAGTTATTAATTGATCCAGAAGAAGGCAAACAAAAAAAAAAAACCCCAGTGAAACTTTTCCAATTGCCTCAAAAGGGAAAAAAATGAATTCCCTCCTGACCGCAGATACTGGCGATCAAATTTCTCTCTGGATCAATACTCCCTCTCTAATTACCCAGGGTAACCCTGAATGCTCTTTTTAATAAAAAATATATCCAATCCTTTTTTAAAGTTATCTATTGAATCCGCTGTCACCACCTCCTATGGTAGAGAATTCCACGGATTAACCACCCTTACTGTGAAAAACCCTTTTCTTTTTTTAAGGTGGAATCTTTTTACTTCTAACCTCAAGGGATGTCCTCTTGTCAGTTGAAAACCTCTTGGCACAAAAAGCACCCTTGACAAATTTTTATACTGACCCTGGATGTATTTATATAGGGTAATCATATCTCCTCTTAGATTCCTTTTTTCTAGAGAAAATACGTTTAATTTGGATAGTCTTTCTTCATAACTTAGACCCTCCATTCCCCTTATTAGTTTTGTTGCCCTTCTCTGTACTTTTTCCAGTTCTAAAATGTCCTTTTTATGAATTGGTGCCCAACACTGTAATATTCAGCAATTGTATAAAACATTGACACATAATTTAGTAAATACATTTCACATATGTGAAAAACAGTATCAATACTTTACAATGAAAAAACATAGATACATTTAGAAATATTGGGGGGAACATACTGTCTAATGTTACAATTGTCATTATATTTTTTATATTTTTTTGTGTCAGAATGTCATTTTAAATAGTTTAGAAATTTAACTGAAGATAACTTCATCAATAATAGTCTCTCTTGTCCCGGAGAACCAGCAGATACGGTCTCAGGGACTGGCACTGGTCTGAGGGCCGGCTGCTGAGAAATACTGATATAGATGGGTTAAATTATATGTCACCCTAAAACCTCCTGCCTTCAGCTACAGGAACAAACCCCTGGATTGTAAGGGTTTGGGTCCCTCTGTACCCAGCAAGCAAATCAGGATAACAAGGTTACAGGCTCTCTCCCCCCTTATTCTTAGGAAAGAGTATCATTCAAGATGGAACACCACAAAAAGAGCAATACTTTATTTTTCCAAACATATTTAACAAATATGTTATCTAATCCTCTCTAATCCCCCTTTGAGAAAATGATATAGGCAATTCCTACCCCCATGTTTGATCTAGCCCACATGGTATTGATTCATAGGTCGAGGTTAGTCTCTCTATCACCCATTGAATTCCAGGTGCCCACAATCTGGTGATGTTCCTAGACTGTTTATTATGATCAACCTATACTCTACATCCAACAGGCTTATATCACAGCACTAGATAGTACCAAACTATCTAAAGACACTTGGTATAAAGGTGTCATATCTTAACATATTCTTTAACATATTCATCTTAACACAAATGGAAAACAAAATGTCACAGTCCTTAAAACAAATGTAATTTCAACTGTAATAGCCTCTTAAGTTTATAACGACATGGGCTAGTGTCTCAAAAACAAACTCCATAAGTTCATTGGGGTTTTAACAGTACGGTTTGGGCCATAAAGGGCCCTTGCTTCTTGAGTTCAGGGAAGTCCCATGCTTGCCCCAAAAAGAGGGTTGTGACTATGCTCTCCATGTTTCTTCAGTTTTCATACCATCATACCACACCATTCACTTAAATATAAAGAAGATAAGGAGTGGAAGTTCTAAAGACTGATGATTTAATACTATTTACACAAGCTTTTCATATGTACTAAAAATTGCTCATAATATTTTCTCACTATATGTAGGGTAAATATGGGAAGCAAACCATGCCAGCTCTGATCTGTAGAAATATGATAGTAAATTATGTACACAAAATAATATGTTATAATACAGTGGATTCTACAAACCTATAGTATATTATAAAAGTGTAAGACTTCATATTTAAATATAAAAATGAACAAAAGTGCTTTGCCAAGATTGTATTTTTGTGTAAATAATATTTATTGGAATGGAAGCAAGGCTTTTACTTTTACATTTTTTTTTTACATTTTACAATGGCAATCAATGTCACTATGAGGAATATTTGTCAGAAAAAGGTATAGGACCTTTTCACCGGTCTTATAAAGGGCTCTAAAGAATAGTTGCCTTCTACTGGACCCTGCCCTCTTTTTCCTCCCTCATATACAATCACTGACAAAATCTTGCCTTCTCCATCTAAAAAACATCTCCAAAATAAGTCACTACCTTATCCAAGACACAGCCAATATTCTAATATATTCTCTCATCATTTCTCGTCTTGACTACTGCAACTCGCTTCTTTCTGACCTTCCCACCACCCGTCTATCCCCACTTCAATAAATCATGAATGCCTCTGCTAGTCTCATCTACCGTACACAATGCTTAGTGTCAGCATCACCTCTCTGTCAATTACTCCACTGGCTTCCCGTAGCCTCCAGAATAAAATTGAAAATTATGACCCTAACTTACAAAGCCCTCAACACAGATGCACCCCTTATATCTCTGCTCTCATCTCCAAATATGTTGCCACTCACCCCCTCGTTCCGCTAACGATGTTCTTCTTTTCACCACCCTTGTCACCTCCTCATTCCCGCCTTCAGGACTTTTCTTGTGCTGTCCCTATTCTCTGTGTCTTCCTGCCTTAAAACCTTCAAAACCTCACTAACAATACATCTGTTTAAAGAAACCTATCACCTTCCACCCTAACATGCACAACACTTCTCTTACCCTCCTATACCACATCCAATGCCTTTAGATTGTACGTTTGCGAGTTTTCAGTCTTGCATGGAGCTTTGGGGAAAGCACTATGGACACTAGATTCTAAGCTCAAAGACAGGGCCCTCCATCATTTGCAGTGTGTTATTACTGCTGTTGTTTTTGCCTTGAACTAACCCGTGTATAGTGCTACAGAATATTTTGGCACATTACAAATAAAAGTGCATTTAAACATGTTTTTGAAATAAACAAATGTATTGAAATCATGGTTTTGCTCGTATAAGCTCCAATCTCTCCACTCTCTGAATTATGTATTGTCTCTGGAGTGGGAGCCACCCAGCGTGAAGTACCAAATCGAAAACCTTTTGACACCTCTCTGCAAAACACACATTAGTATCAAGCAGTAGTGTAACATGAGCTGCTAGCAACGTTTACAAATACACTTTATAGTTACCTAACACTATCATTCTCTGTGTACAGTACGTCTGTTTGGAGAGCATTATCTTCTAGATGGCTCCCTCTCCAGAGACATCACACTGATCAGAGGGTGGAGAGATAAGGAGATCATATAGTCTGGGGCATAATTAAACAATTGTCATTTATTGTTTAAATTTACAGTTTAATAAATGTTTTTTGTGGCAACTTATATTAAAAAAAAACCAAGTGTTCTTAAACCAATGTATGACTGTCAAAGGTATCTCATAAAAAAATCACTGAAATGTATATCTAAATATACTAAATATCAAAACAGCATATATTAAATATGGGTCTTAGTGTTGGAGTGAAAATAAGTCTCAGTGGTTAAAGGGTTAATGAATGACTTAAGATAATGATAATGAATGACTTAAGATAATGACTAGAATGACTAGAGAGCTGGGTAGAAGCATCTAAAAAATATAATTTTCTGCATCAAAAAAAAAAAAGCAGCGATCAAGGACACTTTTTTTTAATAATAAGAGATTTTTTTTTCTATTTTCCAGTTGCAAACATTTAGATGTTTTGCTGTGTCCATGTAAAAGTTATGGAAGCTGGACTATTACAGTGGCCCTTTAAACTGAACAGAATTATGGCCCATGTTTGGATTCTTAAGCACATCTTCAATAAAGGTTTATAAGGAATTCCTTTGGTCTCAGAAATATTAATGGTTTGTAAGCGGATATCATTTATTCAGACAGGTTTAGTATCCCTTAGATAATCTACACTTTTGCCAGCTACAATTCAGTCTATTTGGGAAGTCCCATTGGGTATCTGATACTACAAGCATTATGATGTCACCCATTGAGTCACAGATAGTAGGACTTTGTTGCCTAGATGTAAAGAGAACCTCTAAACAGAGAGACCTCTACACAAGAAGACTCCATATGTGCCATACTGCTGAGATTCAGGGACACAGATCTGCTAACAACATGTCATTTATCTAAGGTAATGTACTTATAATTTATTACGACATACTATATCAATATAAATTGTGTTGTGTGAGCTATTGTGCAAATTTAGGAATATAGGAATTTCCGTTAATATCTGCTAATGGATTGATAGCTGGCTAAAAGACAGGAGGCAAAAAGTTGTTGTGAATGGAATATACTCATATTGAACTAATGTGGTAAGTGGGGTTCCTCAGGGTTCAGTAATAAGTCCTCTCCTTTTAACATATTTAATAATGACTTAGAAGTAGGATTGGAAAGTATTGTCTCAATTTTTGCTGATGACACGAAGGTATGCAAGGTAGTTAAGACAGAAAATGATGTACTTTCCCTCCAAAGGAACTTTAATAAATTAGATGAATGGGCATCTAAATGGCAGATGAGATTTAATACGAAAAAATGTAAAGTTATGCATTTGGGAAGGAAAATTAGCCATGCAATTTATAATCTTAATAGAAGAAATCTGGTGTTATCAGAGATAGAAAGGGATTTAGGAGTTATTGTAGACACCCTTCAGTACCAGTAATGTAAACATGCTCAATGCCAAGCAGAATCTGCAAAGGCAAGTCAAATATTAGCATGAATTATGAAGGTTATAGAAGCAAGGGAAGCAAATATAATTCTCCCACTATACAAATCCCTAGTATACCCTTATTTAGAATATGGAGTACAATTTTGGCTACCACTTAATAAAAAATACATTTTAGAGTTGGGAAAAGTACAGAGAAGGCCAATAAGACGAATACGGGGAATGGAAGGACTAGACTATGAAAAAAGACTAACCAAATTAAACTTATTTTCTCTAGAAAAATGGTGTCTAGGAGGAAATATGATTACCTTAAATAAATATATCCAGGGTCAATACAAGGTAATGTCAAGTGTATTTTTAGTGCCAAGAGGTTTTCAATTGTGAAGAGGACATCCTTGAGGTTAGAAGAAAAAGGATACCCCTTAAAGATAAGAAAAGCATTCTTCACAGTAAGGGTGTTAAATTGTGGATTTCTCTACTAAAGAAGATTGTGACAGGGGATTTGGTAGATAGCTTTAAAAAGGTGGTGGATACATTTTTGAACAAAAAGGTCAAATTTAATTAATACAGTGTGAAGTGATATCTAAAACTACTTGTTGCCGATATCACCACGGTTCCTGGGCTCCCTTTGAAGTTGTTTCCTCTGTCAAGGAGTTGCTTAAATATTTCTCAGTATTTTTACATTATTAAATAGTAATTCATGTTGAAAAAATACTTTTCGTTTATAAAGTTCAACCTCTTTAGGTCTCCTCTGATCCTTGTAATATTTGGATGAATTATTAATTGACCCAGTGAAAACAAATTAAAACATTGACAATTGTCTCATATGAAGAAAAAAAAAATCCTTTCTGACAATCGGATTCCTCAGTGGATCAATACTCTCCCTCTCTAGTTATCCAGGATAACCCTGAATGCCCTTTTTATTAAAAAATATATCAAACCCCTTTTTAAAGTTATTTAGCAAATCTGCTGTCGCAACCTCCTACCTTTTTCTTTAAGGTGGAATCTTTTTACTTCTAACCTCAAGGGATGTCCTCTTGTCAGTTGAAACCCTCTTTGCACAAAGAGTTCACTTGACAAAGCTTTATATTGACTCTGGATATATTTATATAAAGTAATCACATCCCCTCATTGGTGACTTTTTTCTAGAGAAAATAAGTTTAATTTGGTTAGCCTTTCTTCATAACTTTGCCCCTCCATTCCCCTTATTAGTTTTGTTGCTCTTCTCTGTACTTTTTCCAGCTCTAAAATGTCCTTTTTATGTAGTGGTTCCCACAATTGCACTCCATATTCTAAATGAGGGTGTACCAGGGATTTGTATAGTGGCAGAATTAAATTTGCTTCCCTTGCTTCTATACCCTTCTTAATACATGCTAATATTTTACTTGCTTTTGCAGCTGCTGCTTGGCATTGAGCACTGCTACCTAGGTGGTTGTCCACAAGTACTCCCAAATCCCTTTCAATATCTCAATATCTGATACCCATAGATTTGTATCATTAGGCTTATACATTAGCTATATTTCCTTCACAAGTGTTTCATTTTACATTTATTACTGTTAAATGTGCCATTTAATAGGATATTTTTAAAATGTAAGACATAGTTTTGCATGGTTAGGCAAAGCTCTTACTTTTATACTAAAACATAATGACTAGTGATCACTGGACCCTAAACTTCAGCCTAAAGATACACTTGACACTATGTCACCAACTGTGAATACTAACATAGCTTCATTGCCCCTTAACTAATTATGGGCCTTATTAAATTAGCCCTCATAGTTCCCTCGGTCCTCTCAAAAGAGAGTTTTTTGCTGTTTGCGAGGACCGATTCCCCAATACGTCCCTCGCAGCCTGCTTTGCGAGATGACACAAAATGGCCAAGAATAGGCTCAGAGAGAGCTACGTAGCTACGCAGCCATAAATCTATGAGGTGAATCTCGCACCTCGGAAGAATCCCCACGGGTACAAAAAAGTGCCAGCAAAGGCTCTTAAAGCCTCTACGTGCTGCCTTGGAGCAGCCTGATACTGCTCTCCCCTGCTCCCTAAACACATCCCCATGCTGCAGTTGTCCCTATAGAGACCCCTGCAGCCTCCCCACATTAACCCCTTGCCGTAGGGCTCCCCAATCGGCATCGATCAGGCCCCCGATGCATTTAGAAATGTAATATATCCCACCCGCGGGTCCTTAAAGGGCCCACGGCACACTATCCCGGCCACGGCACCTAAAATGAACCCCCTCTATGCTGGGGGTCCCCTTCGGGACCCCCAATGTGTCCCCACATTTACATCTTGCGTCAGGGGTCCATAAGGACCCCCGCAGCCCTCCTACATTAACCCCTTGCAGCGGGGGTCTCAGATTGGTACCAATCGTGACCCTGCTGCATTTCCAATTTAAAATTTCCAGCCTTGCGGGTCCTTAAAGGACCGTAAAGTTCCTGAAAGGACCCAAGCTAAAAAAAATTAACCCCTGCCGCAGCGGGTTCTATAAGTATCCCTCCAGGCTACTTACAGGCAAAATTAACTCCTATCACTCATGGGGCTCTAATCAGACCCCCATAAGCCCTTAATTAACCCCATAACTCATGGGGGTCAATACAGACCCCAATAAGCCTTAATTAACCCCATAACTCACAGGGGTCAATACAGACCCCCATAAGCCCTTAACTAATCCCATTACCCATGGGGGTCAATACAGACCCCCATAAGTATGAATGTATGACCTAAGCAATTTCCTAGTGCTTAACACTAAATTCAAAAAAAGGGGGAAATAATTTAATAGGAAAAAAGTAGGATAATTTAGTGTTCTCCAGGATAAAGCAAGATAAGTAACTACAAAATTAAAAAGCGTCTATCCTGAAATAATGTCTGTAAGTCAAGAAAAATGGGGTGTCACTGTCCCATAATACTGTGGGATTAGAAATAAGTGACCACCTTTATTATGACAGATGAAGTGGTATAATATTTAATTTCTAGAGCTTAAAAATAAGCATCATAATGGTATAATAATAATAAAGTGATGCTGGTATGCAAGCCTCATATGCAATAGGTATTTGCTAATCATAGGGATGCAGCAACATATATTATAGATGAAAAGTTTGAGGATAGGCGCTGTTTATGTGTAAAAAAGTGCACTGAACTAAGAAAGGTTTAACAACAACAAAAAGGCAGGGGGTAGAGAGTGGTACCTAGTATAAATATAAGTATGAACGCAGTATACTATAATTTAATTTGAAGTATGGAGGGGAGGCAGATATCACCATCAATCCTTAAATAGACATATGTATCACTTATAGCATTATCAAACCACTGCATAAAGTTAGGCTTTTACTGCTTAAGTGTGAGAAAAAAGGATAGGAGTATCTTAAGTCTCCCCTTTAGGACATAAAGCAATACATGTATACTTGCGTTTTTTGAAATACCAAACAGGGGTATAGTTGTTCTGCTGTAGCTCACAAAGAGCATAGAATTAAGTGTACCAGCTTCCCCCTGCTCTCTATTACAGACCCCCATAAGCCCTTAATTAACCCCATAACTCATGGCGGTCTATACAGAGCCCCACAAGACTATAATTACCCCCCTCAGTCCAATAGGGGTCTATATAGACCCCTATAGGACACTATTTACCCCTGGGTTAACCATACAAGTGCCATGAGGGTCTTCCAGGATGCTCATGACAAAGTATAAGCATTAAACTACACTGGTAACCCTAACTATACCCCATTAACCGATACTAAACCCTATCTAACCCTAACTGGACCAATCTAATCCTAATTGGGCCTATTTCAACCAATCTGGACCTATTAACCCTAACTGGTCCTATTTAACCCCATCTAGCCCTATTTAATCCCATCACTTATGAGGGTCCATAGGGACCCCCATAAGCCTCCATCTAACCCCATCCCTTATGGGGGTCTAGACAGACCCTCATAAGACAATTAGAAGCCTATAATTAACCCCATAAGTGCCATGAGGATCCTCCAGGACCCTCATGACACTAAGTACAAACACTACACTACACTATTCCCCCCCAATAAACCACTAAATGTAAACTAACCCCCTCTCCCCTAACCTATTAATCCCTACCTACCTAACACTACCTATTAAACCCCCCACCCTACTAATTAGATACAATTAAAAAAAACTAAGGTACACAAAATAAAAAAACCTAAGGTACACAAAATAAAAAAGTATGTTACAAACTTCCCCTCACTACAAAAAATAAAAAAAAATCACAACCCCCCCACACTACAAAAAATAAAAAAAAACATCCCAAACTCCCCCGCCACTACATAAAATAAAACAACATTACACACCTGCAAAGGAAAAGACATACACAAATACACATAACATTACAGTCATGAATACATTATAAATATACATCTAACTCCAATACTTTGCCCCCTATCTATACCTTACCCCCAATCTAAACATCACCCCCTATCTACACCTAACCCCCAATCTTAACATCACCCCCTATCTATACATAACCCCCAATCTAAACATCACCCCCTATCTACACCTAACCCCAAATCTAAACATCACCCCCTATCTATACCTAACCCCCAATCTAAACATCACCCCCTATCTATACCTAACCCCAAATCTAAAAATCTAAATATTTTGTGTACCTTAGTTTTTTTTATTTTATCTAATTAGTAGGGTGGGGGGTTTAATCGGGGGTTTGGTAGGTGGTGTTAGGTATGTAGGGGTTAATAGGTTAGGGGAGAGGGGGTTAGTTTAGATTTAGTGGTTTATTGGGGTGGTGGTGTCCTGGAGGACCCTCATGGCACTTATGGGGTTAATTATAGGCTTCTAATTGTCCTATGAGGGTCTTCATATACCCTTATGGCACTGATTGGGTTAACTAGAGACTTAAGGGGTCTGTATAGACCCCCCTAAGAGATGGGGTTAGGTGGAGGCTTACGGGGGTCTGTATATACCTCATAAGTGATGGGATTAAATAGGGCTAGATGGGGTTAAATAGGCCCAATTAGGGTTAGATTGTCCCAGTTAGGGTTAAATAGGGTTTAGTATGGGTTAATGGGGTATAGTTAGGGTTAATACTGTAGTGTAGTGCTTAGACGTTGTCAGGAGGGTCCTTGTGACAAAGGGGCAGCAGGGGCAATTGATGAGATGGGGGAGCCTGCGAGATCATCTTGTAGGCTGTCACTCCTCATGCTGCGTAGCTCATACGTTGCTTGCAGCAGGGCGAATTTAATAGCGTCATAGCTTTTCAAACTTTGCAGAACGTAGGGTTTAAGTAGAAACCTCATATCTATGAGGCTGGAATTTAATAAGGCTGTATGTAAATGATGTTGCTTTCAAAAATGTTTAATTATTAGTAATAAAATAATCATTATTATTTTCATTGTACAGCAGAGACATCCTGAATCTGACATCCTTGGGTCAAGTTATATAGATGATTCTGTGAACATCCCTCTGGTTACAGTTTATATTTGAATATGAGGATCGTTTTCACCTTAATCTGCATCGTCTCTGCACTTATAACAGAAGGTAGGTAATGTATTTTCCTCAAGTCCCCAAAAAAAGGTTTGCTTGACAATCTACAATGGATTGCAGTCATTTGGATTAATGTGAAGTTAAAATATATAATTTACTGCAAAGGTGTAATAGGAAAAAAATGTGGTTCTTTTTGTCAAAAAAAAAAATAAGTTCACATTTTACATAATTTGCTATACTTGTGAAGCCAAAATGACAAACACTGTAGGTCCCAGTTAAAAAAAAAACATCTACCATATTTAGTTAATATTTTTAGACTAGCGAATTGCCCGTCAAAAAATGACAGGCATGAAATTGTAAGCCAGGGACTGCTGTTTGAGACATAATGTAAACCGTTTTTTACCATGAGGACCTTTGGCGCTCTATGAGAGACTGTTGGATGTTTTTTTTTTATTAGAGTCGCCTTTGCTGTCATTGTAAGGTCATCCCTGATCGGCTTTTTGCACTTATTGCAAGGCTGTCCCCTGGTGTAGTTTGTGTGCTATGAGCAGCTTTGGCGCTCATTGTACGGCGCGCAGTGAATGGGTTTTGTGTTTATAGCTATACGGTTTTATTTATTTATTTTTTGTGTATATGTATTTTTGTCTGGCAATGAAATAATGAATAAATTAATAAATTAATATACTTTACCTATTTGTAAGTAATATATGCAGGAAGCATTGTGCTGAAGAGCTGACAATCTGTTTTGATGTTCCTGCAGCATACAATGTAGATTTGCACTGTTGTGGAGCTGTAGTGTAAATAGGCTGCGTGCGCGTAGGAAAGCCGTTAGTGTAGCTGTGTACTTCCGCATTGTGTAAGTTAGTGTTGTAAAATGGTCGCGAATGTGTATGTGGTAAGCGGGTGTGGATGATTTAGCGTCCTTGCTAAAAGTGTATCTTTACCTCATACGGATTTTTGGAAAATCCATCTGTGCTTGGTGTTGTTTTGCGGCTTTAGGGTTGTGTAGCCTCGTTTTCGTTTTTTTTCTCAGGCCATTTTTTCTCTCGCTAAGGCGATTTCCGTGTGTCTAAACTCGTGAATATGGACTTAAATTGAGGTGAAACTTCACTTGCAGAGGTCCTGGGTGCCCCCCCTCGCTGTGGGTAAGCTTTTGATGTCTTTTTTAAAGTGTATTTATTGTGTTTTTAATGGTTTCAGATGCGCACGGTTTGGCTGTTTAGGTCGTAATTGTGCAAGTTTGTAATGTCTCGCGTCTCGTATTTTTTTTTGGCTAAGTCCGTAAATTTTGCGTTCTGACACCTGCGGTTCTTTTTTTTTGTGTAAGTTCGTAAATATTGATTGCGTGTTCGATTTTTTTTGGCGCTTGTGTGTGTGTTTGTAACGGCTTGTAAGGCGCCGTTGAGCCTCCACCTCCGCAAATGCGACCCTTTGGCTCATTGCAGCCGACGTGGGAGCCTCCACCTCCGCAAAGAGAGAAAGGGAGGAAGAGACAGAGGCGGAAGAGACAGAGGGGGAAGCGACAGAGGGGAAGAGAAGGAGGGGGGAAGAGAGAGGAGGAGGGGTAAGAGAGAGAAGGGGAGGGGGAAGAGAGGGAGGAGGAGAAGATAGGGAGTGAGGTAAGAGAGAGAGAGGAGTAAGGGGGAAAGAGATGGAGAGAGAGGGAGGGGGAAGAGAAGCGGAGGTGGAGAGAGAGAGAGAGGGAGGGTGGAAGAGAGAGAGGGGGTAAAGAGAGGGGAGGGGGAAAAGAGAGAGGTAGGAAGAGAGAGAGGCACGGAGGGGGGAAGGAGAGGGGGAGTGAAGGGGGGAATAGATGGAGGGGAAAGAGAGGAGGTCGGAGGAGAAGACAGGGAGGGGGAAAGAGAGGGAGGGGGAAGAGAGAGAGGGGGGAGAGAGAGGATGGGGAAGAGAGGGAGGGGAAGAGAGAGAGCAAGAGTGGGAGGGAGAAGAGAGGGGGGAGAGAAAATGAGGGGAAAGAGAGAGAGAGGGGAAGAGCAGGCGGGGGAGAAGAGAGGGAGTTGTGGTCAAGATAGAGTGGGGAGGAGGGAGGACAAAAAGGGGGGAGGAGAGGAATGGGAAAGAGGGGGAGAGAGAACCAAGAAGAAGACAGGGAGGGGGGAAATAGAGAGAGGTTGAGGACAAAAAGGGGGGAGAGAGGGAGGGAGGAAAAGGGAAAGGGAAGAGAGGAAGGGGAAGATAGAGAGGGGGAGGGGGAAAGAGAGAGGGGGAGGGGGAGGATTGGAAGGGAGAGGGACTATTAGAGGGAGGAAGGGAGTGAAGGGGGAGAGAGAGGGGAGGGGGGAGAGAGAGGGAAGAGTGGGAGGGGGAGAAGAGAGGGAGGGGCATAGAGAAAGGGGGAAGAGAGGGAGGGGAGAAGAGAGTGAGGGGAGAGGAGGGAGGGGAAGAGAGAGAGGGTGAGAAGAGAGGGAGGGGGAGAAGAAAAGGAGTGGAGGAAAGATAGAGAGGGGAGGAGGAAGGACAAAAAGGGGGGAAAAGAGGAAGGGAGAGAATAGAGGGAGGGGTAAAAGAGAGATAGGGAGGGGGAGAGAGAGGGGAAGAGGGAGGGCAGAAGAAAGAGAGAGAGATGAAGAGTGGGAGGAGGAAGAGAGAGGAGGGGGAGGGGGAAGAGAGAGAATTGGATAGAGAGGGAGAGAGAAGGGAGAAGAGAGCTAGGGGAGAAGAGAGGGAGGTGGAGAGAGGAGGCAGGGAGGAATAAAGGGAGGGGAGAGGGAGGGGGACAGAGAGGAAGAGAGAGGGAGGGGGTAGAGAGAGAAAGGCAGGGGGAGAAAGCAAGGGGGAGAAAGAAAGGGAGGGAGAGAGAAAGGGAGGGGTAGAGGAGCGAAAGAGAAAGGCAGGGGGCAGAGATACAGTAGATAGACACATAAAGTGCAGAGAGAGGGCACAGAGAGAGACAGAGGACAGAGAGAGAGAGCATGCACAAAGAGACAAAGACAAAGAGAGACAGCACACAGAGAGACAGGGGGCTCACAGAGAGAGGGGAAGGGTGCACAGAGAGAGGCAGCACAGAGACATCACAGACAATTAAACATAACATATATAATACCGTCATTTATGATGGGAAATTTACTAGTTAACTAATAATTTATTAATACTATAAATCAAAACAAAACAGCTTTAGGTTGTATATCACCAAAAGCAATTTGACAAATCAAGTATTGGATATTACATGTCTAAACATTAACACGTTCTATTGCACATTACATGGCGGTAAATGCAGGTTGTTAATGCTTATAATATTTTTTCTAGGGAATTGTCTGAAGTGCGCAGAGTGTTTAGGTTTCTCACCATGGCCTTGCTCTGAGCCAATTTCAGAATGTCCAGGCTCAGATGACCGATGCAAAACAATATCTTATGATTTATTTACATGTAAGTACTCTCTTTGTACCTTAAAATATCACATATAATAGTTGTCAAACTGCGAGACATCGTCACGTTTTGCGTGGTGCGTATGAGTTAGACAATGAGCGCCAAAGGAGCTCATTGCTTGCTAGCCTCACGTAGCGAGGTGAGCTGTTAAGGCAATTAAACTCGCAGCTCATTGCCTGCTCGCCTCGCAAAGCTAGGCGAGCAGTAAAGGCAATGAAACATGAGGAACGTAGCCACAAAACACTTAGTAAACGCGCAATCGCATTATCCTTCAAACACTTGACAAACGCAGGACTTAGAAAAAGAAAATACATCTCGTAGGACTTTGAAAATAAAAATACGAGATAGCAAAAATACGAGGTTAACGGCCGAACCGCGAACATCCAAAAAACACAAAAAACACAAAGAAAATACAAATAAATACAACAAAAATATCAGCCACAGTATGGGGAACAGCCAGGACGTCTGGGAGTGAGGTCGAATGCAAATTTAAGCCGATTTCAACGACTTTCACCCCACAAAAATAGCCTAAGCGAGAAAAAAAAATGTCAGCCGAAAAAAATTAAAACAAGGCTACACGACCCCGGACCGCGCAGAACACTGCCAAACGCGTAGCACAGGAACGAATGAACTACAAAATACACTATTACAAATGACGGAAAATGCTGGTGAGTCACGTAACACATTAATAACATTACCAATCTCTACAATGGCTCTTTACGAGACGCGGGACTTTGAAATAAAAAATACGACATAGCAAAAATACGAGGTTAACGGCCGAACCGCGAAAAAACAAAAAACCCAAAAAACCCAAACAAAATGCACATAAATACAACAAAAACATCACCCACAGCACGGGGGAACTCGAGTAAGGTGGAACGAGATTTAAAGGCGATTTCGACCCCGGACCGCGCAAAACACTGCCAAACGCGTAGCACTCTCACACAGGAACAGGAAAAATACACTATTACAAATGACGGAAAATGCTTGCGAGCCGCGTAACACATTAATAACATTACGAATCTACAATGGCGCTTTACACAACTACACCAACGGATTTCCCTCGCGCGCACAAACAGTTTCTAATGCACAGTTGGGACATTCATTACACTTTATCATCAGAGCCCTCCCTGTACATTGTATGCTGCCAGAAAACATAAACAGATTGTTAGCTCTTCAGGCTATTGATTGCTGGATATATTAATTACAAATAGGTAAAGTATATTAATTTATTCAAGTAATAATTAATGCATTATTGATTAAGTAAATAGAGCTAAATATATATCTTTATAATGAGTAACAATGGTGCTTAGAGGACCAAAAATAAACGATACAAGAGACACGGGAGGCTCGCCTTGAGCACCAAAGTTTTATTTTATTGCCCCGTCATTTTTGACGGGCAAGTCGCTAGTACCTTATATAATGAATGTATTTTCAGCAGGGCCAGATATACTGGTGTTTGAAGGGCCATATTTATTTTTATGCTGCCCAAGGCCAGAGATAGGCAAGTTCAGACCTGGATAGCCATTCACAGGCCTGAATTTTAGGATTTCCTTTCTGTGCACAGGTGAGTCAATCAGGATGGCTGAAGAAGAGAAAGTCTCATCTGTACACAGCTGGGATATCCTCAAACTCTGGCCTGTGTTTGTCTCTCCAGGACCACACTTGCCTACCCCTGTCCTTGGCACGGGGGGAGGGGGAAAGAGACACGGGGGAGAGGGGTGGAAAGGGACACAGGGGGTGAGAGACACAGGAGAGGAGAGGGAGGGGAAAAGAAACAGGAGAGGGTGCGAAGAGACACAGGGGTGAGGGAGGGGAGGAGACACAGGGGAGGGGAGAGGGAGGGGAAGAGACACAGGGGAGGGAAATGGTGGGGGAAGAGACATGAGGGAGGGGGGGAAAAGACACAGGGGAGGGAGGGGGGCGAGACACAGGGGAGGGGGAAAGAGATTCATGGGAGCGAGAGGGAAGAAGAGACACAGGAGGGAAAGAGAAACAGGGGAGGGGGGTTAGAGACACGGGAGGGAGAGGGGTAATTCACAGGAGCGGAGGAGACACAAGGGTGGGAGAGGAGGGGGCAAGAGACATGGTAAAGAGACACAGAGGGGAGAAGGGGGGGAATAGACATGGGGGAGAGGGGGGGGAAGAGAAACAGGGGGAAAAAGACACAGGGCGGAAAGAGACACAGGGGAGGTGGAAAGAGGCACAGGGGAGGGAAAGGTGGGGAAGAGACACAGGAGGGAAAGAGACACAGGGGAGGGAGATGAGGAGGGGGAGACACAGGGGAGGGAGAGGAGGGGAAGAGACACAGGGGAGGGAGAGGAGAGCAAAATATGTGCAAGGGGGAAATGGGGGGGCATGAGTGAGAGGGGGCAGACACAGGGGGAGGGAGGATAGGGGGTGAAGAGACACGGGAGGGGGGAACAGACACAGGGGAGGGAGAAGGGGAAAGAGATACAGGGGAGGGGGAAAGAGACGCATGGGAGGGAGAGGGGGAAAGAGACACAGGAGGGACAGAGACACAGGGGAGGTGGTTAGAGACACGGGAGGGAGAGGGGGTAAAAATACAGGGGGGGGAGGAGGCACAAGGGAGGGAGTGGAGGGGGAAAGGAGACACAAGGGAGAGAGAGGAGGGGGGAAATGAGACACATGGGAGGATGTAGACACGGGGAGAGACTTGCAATGAACTCCAAAGGCGATCATTGCGAGGCCCGTGATGAGCGCCAAAGGCGCTCATCGCAAGACCAGTAAAGTAGAGGGTGGGAGAGGTGGGGGAGGCTCTCAATGTGCGCCAAAGGCGCTACTTGCGAGGCCCGTGATGAGCGCAAAAGGCGCTCATCTCGAGGCCAGTAAAGTAGAAGGGGAGAGGCTCCCATTGTGTGGCAAACAGCATTGCCAGGCTTCACTTTTTATTGCCGTCATTTTTGACGGGCAAGTCGCTAGTATATATATATATATAGGTTAGACAGTGCCATATACACTTACAGACAGAAATATCACTGCACATAGACATTTCTGTGTTTATACAAACATATATCGGTGTACGGCACATCTTCAGACAGCCTGCTGCCCTAGGCATGAACCTTATGGGCTTAGGTATAAACACACGCTGGGTTCTAGTGTAGATACAGTGCCTTGCAAAAGTATTCACCCCCTTGACTTTTTACCTATTTTGTTACATTACAGCCTTGAGTTCAATGTTTTGTTAATCTGAATTATATGTGATGGATCAGAACACACTAGTCTAAGTTGGTGAAGTGAAATGAGAAAAATATATACCGTATTTTTCGCCCTATAAGACGCACCGGCAGATAAGACGCACCTAGTTTTTAGAGGAGGAAAACAAGAAAAAAAAAAATCTGAATCAAACACAAATACACTCAAACACAAATACACTTTACACACAGATACACACCTACATTACACACAAATATATATATATATATATATATATATATATATATATATATATATATAAATATATATATATATATATATAGATACACACACATAAATATACATACACATACATACATATATACACACACATACACACACATACATACACACACACACACATACACATACATATCCATATACTGCAGCATTTGGGAGCCATTGACCCTCCCTGACCCTCCTGATCCTCCCTGACCCTCCTGATCCTCCCTGACCGTCCTGATCCTCCCTGACCCCCCTGATCCTCACCTTTATAGAGACACATACATACATACATATACATACACACATAAATATACATACACATACATACATATATACACACACATACACACACATACATACATACACACATACATACACACACACATCCATATACTGCAGCATTTGGGAGCCCTTGACCCTCCCTGACCCTCCTGATCCTCCCTGACCCCCCTGATCCTCACCTTCCTTCTGATCTCTGCCATCTTGATCTCACCCCAGCGCTTCCTACCAGCACTCCACGTGTACTGCAGCGTTGCGTGTGTGACGTCACTAGGACGCACCGGCCGACGCGATGCTGGTAGGAAGCGCTGGGGTGAGATCAAGAGGACAGAGGCAGTCTGAAAAGGTATATTCGCCGTATAAGACGCACCAACTTTCCTCCCCCAGTTTTGGGGAAGAAAAAGTGCGTCTTATACGGCGAAAAATACGGTACATAAAACTTTTTTTTAGAAATAGAAAACAGAAAATTGGCATGTGCGTATGTATTCACCCCCTTTGTTATGAAGCCCATAAAAAGCTCTGGTGCAACCAATTACCTTCAGAAGTCACATAATTAGTGAAATGATGTCCACCTGTGTGCAATCTTAGTGTCACATGATCTGTCATTAGATATGCACACCTTTTTTGAAAGGCCCCAGATTCTGCAACACCTAAGCAAGAGGCACCACTAACCAAACATTCCCATGAAGATCAAGGAACTCTCCAAACAAGTAATGTTTTTGAGAAGTACATGTCAGGGTTAGGTTATAAAAAAATATCCAAATCTTTGATGATCCACATGAGCACCATCAAATCTATCATACCCAATGGAAAGAACATGGCACAACAGCAAACCTGCCAAGAGACAGCCACCCACCAAGACTCGCGGACCGGGCAAGGAGGGCATTAATCAGAGAGGCAGCACAGAGACCTAAGGTAACCCTGGAGGAGCTACAGAGTTCCACAGCAGAGACTGGAGTATCTGTTCATAGGACGGCAATAAGCCGTACGTTCCATAGAGTTGGGCTTTATGGCAGAGTGGCCAGAAGAAAGCCATTACTTTCAGCAAAAAACAAAATGGCACATTTTGAGTTTGCGAAAAGGCATGTGGGAAGCTCCCAAAATGTATGGAGGAAGGTGCTCTGGTCTGATGAGACTAAAATTTAACTTTTCGGCCATCAAAGAAAATGCTATGTCTGGCGCAAACCCTACACATCACATCACCCAAAGATCACCATCCCCACAGTGGACATGGTGGTGGCAGCATCATGCTGTGGGATTATTTTTCAGCAGCCGGGACTTTGAAACTGGTCAGAGTTGAGGGAAAGATGGATGGTGCTAAATACAAGGATATTCTTGAGCAAAACCTGTACCACTCTGTGCGTGATTTGACGCTAGGACGGAGGTTCACCTTCCAGCAGGACAATGACCCAAAACACACTGCTAAAGCAACACTTCAGTGGGTTAAGGAGAAACGTGTAAATGTGTTGGAATGGCCTAGTCAAAACCCACACCTCAATCCAATAGAAAATCTGTGGTCAGACTTAAAGATTACTGTTCTCAAGCGCAAACCATCCAACTTGAAGGAGCTGAAGCAGTTTAGCAAGGAGGAATGGGCAAGAATCCCAGTGGTAAGATGTGGCCAGCTCATAGAGACTTATACAAAGCGACTTGGACCTGTGATTGCCGCAAACGGTGGCTCTACAAAGTATTGACTTTAGCGGGGTGAATAGTTTTCCTACTGCCCCCTATGATTTTCGGACAGCAAATGCAGACCCTCGCGAAGCGAGGGGCCGCATTTGCAGAGGTGGAGGCTGCCGTGTTGCAGGTCGCAAATGCAGAGGTGGAGGATCTACGGTGCCTCACAACCCCTTACAAACGACCACACAAGCTGAGTTTTAAAAAAACAAACAAACACGCAATCACTAACTACAGACACAAAAAATTACAAGCCGCCGGACTTAGAAAAAAAAAATTGCCGACTTACACAAAAACAATTCCGACCCGCGGGACTTTAAAAAACATTAAAATACACACAAAAATACAATTAAAACCTTACCCACACTAGACACTTGAAAATCCCCTAAGCGAGGGAAAAAATGGCAGCCGCAAAAAACGAAAACGAGGCTACACGACCCCTTAAGCCGCTAATTACCTCAAAGCAAATACGGCTTTTACAAAAACCCGTACGACCTACAACATACACCATTAGCAAGGACGCTTCATCATACAAACCTGCCTACCACATACACATTCGCCACCATTTTACAACACTAACTTACACAATGCGGAAGTACCATAGCTACACTAATGGCTTCCCCTCACTCACACAGCCTATTTACACTAAACACTTCACACATTGCTGACACTTACACCTCAGCTCCACAACAGTGCAAACCTACATTGTATGCTGCAGGAACATGAAAACAGATTGTCAGCTCTTCAGCACAATGCTTCCTGCATATATTACTTACAAATAGGTAAAGTATAGTAATATATTAATTTATTACTTATTTAATTATCATAAAGAATACATATACACCAAAAAAAACACTAAAAGCACTAAAAGCCATTCACTGCGCGCCTCACAGTAACCGCCAAAGCTGCTCATAGCACACAAACTACACCAGGGGACAGCCTTGCAATAAGCGCAAAAAGCAGATCAGCGACGACCTCACAATGGCAGCAAAAGCGCCAATGAAAAACAAAATACAACAACCAAGAGGCTCGCAATGGGCCTTAATTACAATGAACCTTAATTACATAGAATGCATCAACTTTTCAGTCCTTTGCCAATAGAATTTAAACATTACAAACCTGAAATAAACATATTAAATTTGAAACAGTAAAGGTCAGAAAATGCAAGCCAATCATGGCGAAAGTGACTTCCAAGACATTCCATTTTTTTTGTTTTGTCTGTGAAAGTGGTTCCTTTTGAAAGAGCACAGCAGACTTTTATTTGTGTCTAGGGGATGTAACCACTTTTTTTTTCCCCTTTCTTCCTTTTTTGTTGGTTATTGCTGTATTTTTCTCAAATTGTAGATATAGTTTTATAAGTGAAATAGTGATCCTCTAAGAAGAGGCCAAGTGACCTCTTACTGGAAATTAAACTACTATTCTCTCTGATTACAAAACCTCCTAGTACACAATGTTTTTTGTAAAATGTCGTCCATCTTGTAGTAGATCACCCTGCCTTGGGTTGTCTTCAATTTAAACTTTAATCTCATCTGGATTTGTGCACCTTGAAATAGCAACATAGAGTTGTCCATGTGCAAAAACTGGTTCCTGTAAAAAAATACCCACAGATTTAAAATTTTGTCCTTGGGACTTATTGATGGTCATGGCAAATGCCATGATAACTAGAAACTGTCTCCTTTGAAGGACAAAAGGCAAACCACTCTCACTTGGAGCCAAATCAATTCAAAAATGATCTTTTAAATCATGCATAATTAATCTGGTCCCATTACAAAGTCCTTATTTCTCAATAGCATGACAAGTGCCCCTTTTTTCAATTGCAAAACATGTGGTGGCATTCCAGATGGGGTTAAAGAATTAATAAATTCTATACTAAAATTAGATCCACTCTCTTTATCGTCAGCCAGAACTGAATATGCACTGTAATAATTATTTTGGGATGTGTTGATGAATTTGAAAATTTCATTATTTAGATTCAAGCCATCTATATTTTTTGATGTTAATATCACTTTGTTTGCAATGTCTGAATAATCGTCATTAGAGTGTTTAGAAAGATTGCCAATATGAGTGATTCCCTGCAAACCATTTGTGATGGAATTTCAATCGTATCATTAGATAAATCATGTATTTGTGGATGTTTTCCTTCTCCAATTCGAATGAGCCAATCATTGAATTTGTTTTGGCCTTTAGATCTCATATTTAACTCTAATTTGAGGTGTGTATATATTTTCCACAGTTTACTTTTCTAGATACATGTTTTAATTATATCAGTCCGATTTCCATGTGGCACAACAGGTAATGTTTGCCTAAAATATCCTCTTAACAACATCACCTTTCCACCAAATGGCAAATTATTATCCATCACTTATTTTAATAATCTATGAATACATTGCAAGGCATGACCTCATTGTTGCCTTGTCTATGATCATTAATTAACTTTTTTTTAAATGTTTGGCTTGTAAAAAATTCAGTCAAATATCTGACACTGATGTTTCTAAAATGGCAACTGGCAGTGGAAATCCACTATGCACAGTTCTGCCACCTTCTAACAAAAGTGCTGCAATTCCAATTGTTGCAAATGGCATTTGTAACGGAACCCATCACTGTTTTGCCCTGTGTTATGGTTATTTAATTATTATGGTTAAAATATGATCCTACTATATATATATTGGTTGATGTTCTACAGAATATATTGGCTCAGAATATTAGCCAGACTTTTGCAGACCTAGGCTAATAGATAATCCTGTTACAGAGATTCAAGAGATAAGAAAGTTGTAAAGGATCCTTGCATTTTCCAAAGTGTTTTCATTCTCTGATAAGAACAAAGAATGATCTAATTAAGGTCTGATTGTATCCAAGTTGCCAGGGAGGTGTGACTCACCTATTGTCCTATATATGTGTATTGTGTGGGGGATATGTGCAATGTCTGTGTGTTATGTGTAAAAACATACTTTTACTAACTTTTGAACCCCTGGTCTGATTCATGCCATTTTTGTATATGTTGTTCCCCTGGGTGAGAGATATTGAACGGTGCTGGACTTAAAGGTGTACCCCCTGTATTTGGGGTACATCCAGAATGTGGTTAAAATTGTGTCTGTTTTAATTGTGTTACCTGTTATCTGAGGGGAGGAGACGTGGGGGTTGAACCATGTAGATAATTGGCTGTTGTGATAATTATGTGGGTGTAGCCCTTCAGAGGGCAACATTGCATAAAAGGAGATTCCCTGTCATTAAAAGAGAGTTCTACTTGACCCTTCAAAAAACGTAGCATTGTCTCGTTCTTTGGGGGGGATTTATGGTACCGTTACTCTGCCGCATTTTACAGCACTCCTGGATTATACAATGGGATATCGTGGAGGGGAATAAGCATTTCATTACTGCACAGCACCTTGCTTAAGAAAAGGACGTCTCCAACGGCTGGTACCCTCTCACTACCGGGGTAGCCGTTACATTGGTTGGCAGAGGTGGGATGGTCCTTTTCATCCCCAACGCAAGTGCTGAATGGAATCCCAGTACGCTAAACTGAAAAGACCTACACTAAAGGATCTTTTGGAAACCAGAGGAAGGAGTGCCAGCAACCGACCACGGAGAGAGCTGATAGCTGACTTACTGGAGCTGGACGAGATGGATCGATCCATGGAGGTCGTGGACCAACCTTTCCCTGTCAGCGAGGAGGAGGAAATTACAAACCTGGTTCAGCGGAGATTATCCATGTACCCAGCAACATCCGTGGAGCTAATAGATCAGCTGTTCCGGGAAGCGAGAACGGAGATACAAAATAGGAGGGGGCACGAACTTGAACTGGCAAGAGCTAGACAACCCCTGGCACATACAGTTCATACTCCCCCACCTGCTGCTACAGTAAAGAAAATACCCTTCACTGCCTTCAAAGCGTTTGTGGAAAGTGAGGAAGAAATTGATGGATATTTGGCTGACTTCGAGAGGCAGTGCTCACTACACCAGGTACCACCAGACCAATGGGTCACTATTTTGGCTGGAAAGCTATCAGGAAAAGCAAATGAGGCTTTTCGGGCGCTTACTGAGGAAGATATTGCGCAGTATCGCCGGGTGAAGGCTGCACTGCTCACCAGATATGCCGTCACCCCAGAAACTTATCGCCGTCGCTTCAGGGAGTCTAAAAAGAAGTCTGCAGACTCCCACATGGAATGGGCCAGCAATATACAAAGGGTGGCATCACATTGGGTGCGAGGGTGCAATGCCAACACAGGAGAGGAAGTACTACAGCTATTCCTGATGGAACATTTCTTCCAAGATCTGGCGGCAGACATACAGGATTGGGTGAGAGATCGTCGCCCTGCTAACTTAACCAAGGCAGCACGGCTAGCGGACGAATACGCAGAGTCCAGAAAGGTGAGCCAAGGGTCCACACGACCAACGTCTAGAGCAGAGCCACGCACTTCAATACCCGCTGCACGCACAGAATTTTGGGCCCCAGGACCGCCACGGCCTCAGGGGTCTAACCACCAACCCCGGGATTCTTACAAAATGACATGCCATCGCTGCAGCAACACAGGGCATATTGCCCGTTATTGCTCTTTGAGATCAGCCAATAACAAATGGAGGCGCACAACACCCCACACAGAGACCCCGCCATCACGTCCCTCTGCTGCTCACTGCCTGAAAATCAAAGGGAGCCCTGAGGAGTGTTTGGGAATCTTGTATGAGGCCAACCCCGTACAGGCTGCCTCCCCGGATAACCGCCAGCATCACCGCCAAGAGGTGCGTGTGAATGGACAGATAGCACAAGGCTTAAGAGACACTGGCGCTACCATCACTTTGGTGCAGAAACATCTTGTGAAACCAGAACATGTATCTAATCGTACAGTTGCTGTTCGTGTCGCAGGGGGGGCTGTTTTTCGCTTACCCACCGCCCGGGTACACTTGGATTGGGGAGTCGGGTCGGGAAAGACCACAGTAGGCATCATGGATAATTTACCTGCTGAGGTTGTGCTGGGCAACGATATTGGCCCTCTAGCCTCAGCCTTTTTACCCACGACTGCTGCTGCTTGTCCCGTGACCACCCGCTCACAGACCCGTACCGAGGACGTTCCTACAACAGGTCGGGAGACCCAGGTAAGCCACAAGAAGACACTTAGCACTACCGCCACAGAGAGACCCATAGCGTGGGACACCCCCGAAGAGCTTGTGAGGGAAACTAGACAGGACCTCACCCTCCAAAAGTACCGAGCATTAGCCGACGATAAAGGGGATGAGCGGGAACGTTTTATATGGAAAGGGGTTTCTATGGGACAGAGATTGTGGCCCACCTTTTGGACACTGGGATCCTGGACTGTTGGGATGGGATCCTGGATTTTTTTGGGTGGGTGTACAGGGAGAGAACAGTGGGCCCTGTACAATAGGGGCCCGACCACAAGCTGGGGGAGGAATATACTCTGCAACTTGGGACGGTTTTGCTAAAGGACTTCAGTTCGTTTGGAAGGCTGATGCTTTTCTGCCTCATTATTTAATTGTCTGAAACCAGTTTGTAAAATGTATTTTCCCTCTCCTTGAAATGTTTATTGCTGTGAATGCTGTATGAAGTGTGCGTTTGTTTTGTTCTTGAAATGTGAGGAAATGTGAATTGCAGTTATGCTGATGGGTTGTCAAACTGTAGAAGTGACCAACAAATCGTTTTGTCCGGACATCCCCAGGCCGATCCGTTGGGATCAGACCGTGTATGCCGGCTTATGGTCACGGGGGAGGTGTGTAACGGAACCCATCACTGTTTTGCCCTGTGTTATGGTTATTTAATTATTATGGTTAAAATATGATCCTACTATATATATATTGGTTGATGTTCTACAGAATATATTGGCTCAGAATATTAGCCAGACTTTTGCAGACCTAGGCTAATAGATAATCCTGTTACAGAGATTCAAGAGATAAGAAAGTTGTAAAGGATCCTTGCATTTTCCAAAGTGTTTTCATTCTCTGATAAGAACAAAGAATGATCTAATTAAGGTCTGATTGTATCCAAGTTGCCAGGGAGGTGTGACTCACCTATTGTCCTATATATGTGTATTGTGTGGGGGATATGTGCAATGTCTGTGTGTTATGTGTAAAAACATACTTTTACTAACTTTTGAACCCCTGGTCTGATTCATGCCATTTTTGTATATGTTGTTCCCCTGGGTGAGAGATATTGAACGGTGCTGGACTTAAAGGTGTACCCCCTGTATTTGGGGTACATCCAGAATGTGGTTAAAATTGTGTCTGTTTTAATTGTGTTACCTGTTATCTGAGGGGAGGAGACGTGGGGGTTGAACCATGTAGATAATTGGCTGTTGTGATAATTATGTGGGTGTAGCCCTTCAGAGGGCAACATTGCATAAAAGGAGATTCCCTGTCATTAAAAGAGAGTTCTACTTGACCCTTCAAAAAACGTAGCATTGTCTCGTTCTTTGGGGGGGATTTATGGTACCGTTACTCTGCCGCATTTTACAGCACTCCTGGATTATACAATGGGATATCGTGGAGGGGAATAAGCATTTCATTACTGCACAGCACCTTGCTTAAGAAAAGGACGTCTCCAACGGCTGGTACCCTCTCACTACCGGGGTAGCCGTTACAGCATTGCTATTTGACCCTGATAAGTTTTTCCTGATCCATCCGGGCCATCTAGATAGAAATAACGGTCTTTGACCATTTCATCATCTGTAGCATTTGTGATGGCATTAAATGCTTGTAATTGTAAAGTATTTAAAGTTGACAGTTTTTCTTCAGTTTTGTTTGTTTTTGAAGCTTAGTGTCATAATCATCAGAGTTGATGTCATCTATAAGTCCTGGATCAGGCAAATTAAAACTTGCACAATTTAATCCATGAGCAAGAAATGTTTCTTGAATTTCCACTAAAGTTTTTAACAGTGCAATTGGCTCATTGTAAAGTTTCAAGAAGTCTTCGGATATATTTATTTAAATTTTTCCCACAAAGTAAATGCATCAGGTACATTGCAAAAGATGCAAATGAATGCAAATTGTTCTCTCATTTGCTTTGGCATTTGCCATAGTGCTGCTTCTTCCACACACCTCTCCCATTCTGTATCATCTGCTATGAAGTTTTGATGTCTTTCAGCTAATAGGAAACCGGGAACATGTAAAAGAAGTAATTTTAAGCTGAAACGTTCAATGTCTCTTGGACTGACGGTAAAAAAAATTGGGATAATTTTATGCGTATCTCTTTTTCGTTGTTGCCATAGACCATTTACAAATACATAGTGATATGGAATCTCAATGTATAAAAAATGTCTGGCCTGAGTGTCCTGGCAGTTTAATTTAAACCATGCAGTAAGTGTTTTTTCTCTGTGTTCACTTTGAGCTAAGGCAGTTCTTTCATTGCCTGCAGGAAAGCAAACAAACTGACTTTGTGGTAAATGTACAGCTAATTGATACACAGCATGTGACCGATCATGCATCTCGAAATTCAGAAGCCGCCACATTGACATAGCAAGCATCTAATTAATTAGAAAGTTTGTCATGTAAAATGGGATTTTCCTTTTCGTTTGCTGCACCTTGCACAACAACAGTTGCTGCATCATATCCTTTGTATATATATTTATCCACATATTTGATGGATTTAAGAGAAGTGCAAACTTCCACATTTATGTGTGCATTGTACTGCATGAGCAAATGTGGATTGTATGGAACGACATATCTATTATCAACCTTTTGTGTGCATTGTACTGCATGAGCAAATGTGGATTGTATGGAACGACATATCTATTATCAACCTTTTGTGTGCATTGTACTGCATGAGCAAATGTGGATTGTATGGAACTACATATCTATTATCAACCTTTTGTCCACGAATAATAGCTGTTTGTCCTTGACTTCTTTTATACAAAGGGTATCCATAGCAATTAGCATAACTTTGCATTTTAAATTGTTTTGGAAATTGTTTTGTACATTTTTTATTTTCCATACATGGTTAATTTGGATTGATATCTCCACATGGCTATATCATTCTGTGTATTACAATCTCAAAAAGTTTGGAATATTTTTCTGGATGTGGCAATTCAGCAGTAATTCCACTCTCTCTGCAGTATTCAACTTATCTTTTTCCTGCAGGATTAAATGTATGTGAGCATGTGGCAGTCCTCTTTTTTTAAATTCAATGGTATGAACAAAAGCCACACATTTTCCAAATAACTGTGCTTTAGTTATATCGTGTATTAATGAATTGAGTTTTATTTTGAATACTCTTGCCACTAAACCTGGTTAGTCGGAAGTAGTTTGTCCAACATTCAATTTTTTTTGACCATTGTGGATTACATGTGAATGTAATGAATAAATATGGTTTTCCAAATTTTGTCACAATAGCCATGGCATCATTATATATTTCTCACATATTGCGAGTGGATCCTTGGAAAGTAGATGGCAAAATTACTGCTCTTCCAGCTGGAATGTCTCTTTTGGTAGTCAATTCAGCGACATAATCCATCAATCTACAAAATTGTTCTACTCAAAGCTTATTTTGTTGACATTTTCTAAAGTTTAGATTATTTGCATTGTTGTGTGAGTTTGCCCCCACATAAAAAAGGATTATAAGAATCCTGAATAGCAGTTTATGCCACTTTATATTCCAGCATAGAAATGTTGCATCTAACACGAACTTTACTATTGGGATAACTTTGCAATTTTAATTTTCCCACCCAGGTTCACCATTTGGAAAGAAAATGGGATATGTCATTGGATTTAAATTACAACTTAATATATTTATGTTTATAAAAGGTTGTTCTTCATTGCGTGAATATATTCTAATATCCTGCTGAAAAGGTGGTTCACCATCTTTACTTTTAAAGACCATGGCAACCTCATTTGCTGTTGGTAAATTATACTGTCTTTGATCAGTGTTGCGATCTCTTTTTAACACCATATTTACTCTTGGCATTGTCAATTGATGTCTTTGAGCATGTTGCTGTTGCTCTTTTTCAACCTGTGCTAATTGTTTATATGCTTGACTGTATGGGTTGTTGTCCATAATTTTATCCAGCTGTTCAAAGACTATACGCAATCACTGTTTATTTTCTGGAAGCGTCATCTTTTGTTCAACTGCTTCCATTGTATCTAAGACATATAACTGTGCAAATTTCTTTTGCTCTCCTTCTTGTGGGTGTAAATGAGAAGTGCGGTGGTAAATTTGTCCTTGAACTCTAAAACAGTACATTTTCTGCTAATGTAGCACCCATTGAAGCAAATGAAATTGCACTGTTATAAGACCTTATGTTTTTTTTTTTATTGATATCATTTGGAAATGTTGGATCGCTCATGATACTTTGTAAGTAATCTGGAAATGTGTGTCTTTGTGGAAGTCATATCTTTCCTTTCTGACAGCAACTAATGAAGTCTCCGTCAGTTGGTCTTTCATTGAGAAAATGATAGGCCCCACAAAACTGACAAACAACATTGAGTAATCCACAATAATGAGTGTCTACTGTTAGTGCTCTAATAAACACAGTATCCTGAGCTTCCTCAACATAGATATCACTACAACTTTCTTTATCTACATTAGTGTCATTGTATGAACATTGGTGTCAATAGGCAATATTGGATCATTGGGCAATGTTTCACAGACATGTTTTTGTTTACTTTTTCTTTTCTTTGAAGCTCCAGCACACTCACTTTGTGCTTTCTTACTCATTTTTCTTTTAATTAAAAGTGTTTAATTAAAAATTAAAAGTGTCTGTGAGTCTTCTCTTAAATGCTGGGAAGTTTCGGTGGGACTGTACATCTCTCCACCTTTTCTTCCTTTCCCTTGCCAATCTTCTTTTGCGTTCAATCGTGTCTTCTCCATTGTCCGCCATTGTAATCTGTAATTGTAAATACAGGTGTAAGATGTAATGTTTTTTTGTTCTGTACATATTTTTTGTAGCTGCTCTCAATCCAAAGGTAAATAGCATTAATTAAAAAAATGCAATTATTTTAAAAGCATTTTCAATTTTTCTATGAAATAAATTAAACCATTTTTTTTGTTTTATTGGCATACATTAAAAATCAAAGCACTGCATATATAAATATATATATATATTGATATATATATTTTTGGGGGACTAATGAATTATTAAGTCATTACTAAATGACTATACGTTACTGAATTAATCAATAACTGACATCAATGGTAAACCTAAAGAGTTAATTATGTTGTCGTAAAGAAGTGCAAACAGAAACAACTATTAGCAAAGTATAGATGTGGCTTAAAATAATGTGCAATTTTATTAAAGATGAAATCAATTGACTTATGAGGTCTAATTTACGTTCTTTAAATTTTAATTAGGTAAGCATATATATATGTCTACTTTTTTTTTGTTTTGTTATTGTAATGTAAAAATTAAATACTAAAGAACTTGCAAGTTGTGCAGAGCAATAGGGCAATATATAAGCACATAGCATATATATATATATATATATATATATATATATATATATATATTTTTTTTTTTAACCTTAGTTTTGGATAGATGTTCATTAACTGAAATGTTATGTCAAAATAATATGCTATGTCCTTAAATAGAGCCCTATTCAATTTTGCTAAATTGCAATTGAATGAGTCCCTAAATAAATATAGGTTAATTAATGAATCATTAAGTGTCATCAATACAAAACAATAAGGGCATGATGAAACCATATACCTGTGAGAATTCACTCTCTGTCTTCAGTCAGGTGCAGAGATGAGTAATCTGTGAAATAACATGAACATCATTTTTAATCTTTGTATTCAATTAATTTGTGATTGAATGAAACTATGATGTTTAATTTGCATAGATGTAAAACATGAATGCATAATCATCAATATGTTTATAACGAAAATCATTATAACATTTTAAATGTAGCACAGGTCATAACGTAAGAAAGTGCTTTCAATATTAAAGTGCCTTAAAGGTCCTATCCCTGTCAGGCAATAATAAGCAGTCTATATATTTAAGTGCTTTGTAAAATGTACATCTTTATATTACAAGTATTATAACCTCAATTTTTAAAAAAAATATTATTAATAATTAATAGTTCCAAAAGCAATGTACATGAATGAGCAGTAAGGCAGATATATATAAGTGCATGTTAAAAAGTGTTATTACTTTTATTGCAGTATAATTTTTTTTTTAATGATGACTAATTATTAACTAATTAAAATATTATTATACGTTAATTAATCAATAACTGTTATCAATGTAAACAAAAAAAGCCTTTTTTGTTCCCTAGTACATAATTAAATAAAATAACTGTCAAGGTAATCTTTATGTTGTTCAAAGGCTGCAAACGTCACTCTCTGTGTTAAGTCAGCTGCAGAGACGATGTCACTGTCAAATAAGATGGAAATAATTTTTAATATTTTGCTTCATTCCTATCAGGCAATCAGCAGCAACACAGATATATTGGCATAAAAGCATACTCATCAATCAATCTATTGTTAAATAAAACATTTTTTTGGTAATGATTACTAATTATTAGCTATCTAATATATTAATATATGTTAATTAATCAATAACTGTCATTAATTCCAAATAAAAAGACTTTAATCCTTTTTTTACCATAAGAACATAATTTAATGATACACCTTGTAAAGGTGATCTTTATGCTGTTGAAAGGCTGCAAACGTCACGCTCTGTGTTGAGTCAGCTGCAGCGATGCTGAAATTGTCAAATAAGAGGAAAATTATTTGTAATATTTGGTTTCATCCCTATGAGGCAATCAGCATCATCACGGATATGTCAGTGCATATTAAAATATACATATTGTTTGTGGTACTTTATTTATTTATTTTTTGGTAATATTACTAATTACTAATTAATAAATTAATATACAGTAATAATCAATTAATCATTGACTAAATGTATTCTAAAGAGCTAAGCATTAATATATTACTATATAACTAAAGGCATTGTAAAATATAGAATATTTGTTGTTCATAATGATTACTAATAATGAATTAATAAAATAATGTACATTAATAATTAATGACTCAATGTCTAAATGTATTAAAAAAAAATTGCATTAATGTATTAATAAACTTTAACCGTTTTCATTTTTTTTTCTTAATGATTACTAATTACTAATTAATAAATTGAAGCACATTAATAATTAATTATTCAATGAATTAATATATTACAAACAGCTAAGCATGAAAGTATTGCTAAACTAAAGCAAGTGTAAACTCTAACTTCATTGCTCAATTTGTTTAACTAATCCTATTTTTTTTATTAATAATTCATTAATTACTTATTTATTAATGATTAATAATATACTTTACCTATTTGTATTTCATATTCAGCAATCAGTATCCTGAAGAGCTAACAATCTCTTTGTATTTTCCGGCAGCAGAAAATGTCCACTTAGACTGTCATCAACTGAGGAGAAAGTGTCAGTTCTGTGGCAAGTGTGCCATATATATAGGCTGCATGCGCGGACAAAACCGTTGGTTTAGGCTGGAAATCTGCCATTTCACAATCTTAATGTGTAAATTTGTAAGTTAGTCTTGTATTACATGTTTCACAATCATTTTACGTTCTGCCTTTTTGTATTTTTCTACCGCGTACTTCGCTGGCTGTGTTTTGCGTGGTTCGGGGGAGTGTAGCCTCGTTTTCATTTTTTTTCGGCGGCCATTTTTGTTCTTGCTTAGCCGAATTTCAGGTGCCGAAACTACTTAAATTCAACATAAATTCAGGTTTCACCTCACTTCCAGACGTCCTGGCTGTTCTGCCATGCTATCGGTGATGTTTTTGTTGTATTTTTTGTTTTATTTTTGGTGTTTTTGTTGTTTTTAGGTTTGTTCGGTTCGGCCGTTAACTTCGTATTTTTTCTATGTCGTATTTTTTTTTTCTAAGTACTGCATCTCGTAATTTTTTCTAAGTCCTGTGTCTCGTCATTTTTTTCTAAATCGCGCGTCGCGTTCGTCAACTATTTGCAGCATTTTGTTAGTGTTTGTAGGCTAAGTCCCGCGTGTTTCATTCCCTCCTCTGCTCGCCTCAATTCGCGAGGCTCGCAGGCAATGAGCGCCTTTGGCGCTCAATGCTATGTCGTACGCACCACGCAAAGCGTGATGGCGTCTCGTATTTCGACAATTATAATATGTGATGGTAAATGAAGAAATCATAACCAAGTCAAATACTGTACTGTCATTGAATAAAAATGTCACAGAAATTATTATTTGTAGAAGAGCATGTACATACTTAAATGGAAGGTTTTAGAATTTTATTAAATATATAATATAAAATGTTACTGCATGTTTTCTGAGACATTGCACATGGAAGGCTGGTACACTTCACTGTATATCCAGCACTACAAAGGCTGTTTCTACATAAGTTGCAGAGGGCAGACCCATTCAGGGAGTATTTGCATGATTTTAGGTAGCAAAAACATCACTTTTTAATAAACCAAGGTAGATAAAAATGAATGAATACATAAGTATATTATATAGGGAATAAAATCCAGAGATCCTCCATTTCCTTTTAAGGGGCAAGAGGTCCAACTATGATGGAAAAATCCTATCTCACAGCTACTGGACAGGGTGCTGTTAGAAGTCTTAAATATAACAAGAACCCAGTGACAGGATAACATGTGACATGTTTTTCTTTAGCCAGAAAATATAATTTAAAAACATTGTTTAACAGCCACTGCTCTACCCATCCCTAACACTCTCAGTGTCATAAGCACTGAAAAGAAGTGGAACATTTTAACTGTGATAACACTTATTAGGCTGTCATTGTAAATCTTGAACAATGTTATAGCAGTAATGCTTAGAACAATGGGAGAGGTGTAGCAGGGTTACTGAAGTGTCCATTACATCTAAAAAAAACTGGTAAAACTGTGTTTTTATATCATATTTTCTGCCTAAAGCTCTGCTGCTGTTTGCACATATTTGTTTGATATTAATTAATGGTAAACTAAAATATACATTTAAAATGAAAAGTGTGTACAATAGCCCTTTACATTTTTCAAACCCCTGCTCCCAAATATCATAATTAACATGGGGTTCTAAATAGACCTCCTTGACATCTATATATTAAACCATGCTATGGAGATCTGTCTCACCTAGTAATTAACACCTAGAACATGTGGGTTAACTTTTAGGTACCATCGGGATCCATATGGACTCCCCTGGTAACAGGGGTTACTTTTAGATAATATGTGAGTCCTTTAATCACCCCCATGGTTTTAAGTTGCTTAGGTTCTATACAGACCACCATGATATTAGGGGATCATTTTTAAGTACTATGGGGGTAATTGTTAGATGCCACAATAGTATACAATTTAAAAATAATAAAATATAAATTTTCATAGCTTTTATCAGTTGTCTCCTCAAGCAGAATGTAAGCTGTACTGTATGTCTCCTCCTACCTGTGTCTATCAGGGGTATTGTCAGTTCTTACTGTGTGCTGGACGGAAAATAAAGTCTGACCAGTGTAGCTTGTTCTTTGGACTGAGCATAATCAGTAATTCAGGACAAAGTATTGATGGCTCATACACTGTCACTGGGTGGGGGCTGTAAGGCAGCTGCAAGCATGTAACAATAGAGCTGTTACTTCTCTGCAGGTGAAGCTAATAATATCATGGAGCAGGGCCATTGACATCAGCCAGGCCCGTTTCTAAGCTCCATGGTAATTTAGTACATGGGCAGAGATAGCCATGCAGGAGGAGATACCCATCTCTGTTTGAAGGGAAACCTGACAGCTTAAAAACTGAGAAAAAGTGTTAAATGCCTGGTTAATCAACCTGGAATTGTGGGAGGGGCTGTATCTCTCCCACATCTCATAAATACCTACCCACACCACACTTACCTCCTCTCACGCTGCATACCAAGCCATATAAAACCATATCCCATTTCACACCATATCCTTTGCATACTGAGACAGTTCATACAGTATACCTTGCATACTGAGCCATATTATCCTTTATCCCTTGCATACTAAGTCATACCATGCTGTATCCCTTGCATAACGAGTCATACTGTATCTCTAGGACACGACCCATACCTTACCGTATCGCTCTCATACTGAACCTTACAATACCATATCCCTTGCATACCGAGCCATTTCATACCGTATCATACTTTTTAAATTAAATTTTTATTATCAAATACAAGACAATTTGTTATTCAGTCGAGACATTTACATATATCAATTATATGAAAATAACTTATTATACATTGCTAAAATCACAGATATGCTTAACAGATTTAAACTTTATCCGACTGACCGTCTTAATCACCCAATCCAAGAAATGTAAACAAACAGCCTTATTTGGGTAATCAGGTATGATTGCTTACACTTCACATAAACCTCTCAGAGGAGTCATAAGCTGTCTTGTTTGTACAACAAAAAACCTACGATGTTCTATCCCCCAGAGAGTCCAAGGACCTTACTTGAACACTGTATTTTCCCCATAGAAACCATTTAGATCTAACCAGGGGGCCTACTGCTAAATTATAGATATTACATTCAAGCAGGTACAATTTCCCCAATTTCTCTTTGAGTTCAAACCAGGACGGGACTTCCACATTTTTCCAACTTAGTAATACTACATAGATTACTATGAGGAACAAAATCACTATAACTTTAACTACCGGGGGACAATTGCTTGGGAGAAAATGTAAAATAACTAATTCCGGTGAATGTTACATATCTTGGATAAATGTTTGAAATTTTCCTGCAAAAATTTCTGTATAAACGGACACTGCCACCACATGTGGATGTGTGTGTCCCTCTGCTTGCAACCTCTCCAACAAACCTTTTGTTCTTTTGATTTGTTAATCTGCCCCAATTTCAGGGGTACTATGTACCATCTATTGATGATTTTTAAACACATTTCCATGTGTAATGCATTTTTTTATGTATTTTTCAATAAGCCAGGATATATCCATATAATTTTCCCACAGTGTCCAGTTAAATGGTTTCTCCTCTTGATAAGATTTCTTAAAGATCTTATAACATTTAGCGATTAAGTGCGTTTTATCATTTGATAATAACAAGTTTTCAAAATCTGTCAGTTTTCTTAATTCTCCCATAAAAAAGGGAGAAGCCATTAAGGCTTTACATAGTTTAATAAATTAAAACCAATAGTAGTTAGGAATGGAAAATTTGTTAGATAACTCTTGAAAGCTCAACAACTTATTTTCACCATACAAGTCTTTTAAGTGCATAAGACCTTTTCTTACCAAACAATTAAGGAAGGAGCTTTGACTCAAATAGTTTGGACAAGGGTGGCAAGGGTGTAATGGGACTAGAAAGGGGCAAAAGGGAGAAGCCTGCATTTATTTTACCCCACCACTTATGATTCTTTGCTATGGAAAAATCCCAAAGCTTCTTATCCTTAAAGTCAGCTTTTGTTTGAAAAAGTAGTAAAGACAAATCTCCAGTTTCTAATTCCAAGTTCTCAATTTGGGACAAATTGTATAAATCTGAGGATTGAGTCCACAGCACTAAGGCCCTCATTCAATTGCGATTTGGCCAATTGAATAGTGCTCTAAATAAGCACATAACATTTTTTTTTTAAATAAGTTTTTAGTTATTGAAAACCTTGCTTTTGGATAGATGATTACTAGGTAAAAACTTCTTTAAAAAATATGTTATGTGCTTATTTAGACCCCTATTCAATTGGCCAAATTGCAATTGAATGAGGGCCTAAGTGTGCTGTTTAAATAGCCTGCTGGTAGTTTTTAATAATTGGGTAAGCCACGCCTCCCCGATCATAATCACATATCATATATGTTTTCTTTATCCTGATTTATTTGTTATTATGAATATATTTATCTATTAGGGTTTGAAATTTAACAATAATATAAGAAGGGATCCATATCGGGATGCATCGCATTAAGTACATTATTTTTGGCAATATACACATCTTTACCGCCGCTATTCGCCCGGACCAAGAGATTTTACTATTTTTCATACCCTATCATACTGAGTCATTCTATAACATATCATACCCCTTGCATACCAAGTCATATCATGTTGTCACACCCTGAGCATACCAAGTTTTAAGCATAAATGATTCCTAACTCTCGTTACCAAGTAGTTATCTTTTACAATGATGTTGAGGATGATGTACATGCCCAGTTGGTATAAATATATGTAATGACACAAAAAAATTCACTCTATTACCTGTTAGTCAACCAGACATGATGTTTTTCTTTATCACCCCCACTGTGAAAGTTAAAGGACTGCTATATTTGCAAAAATGTTATGTTTGTGAAGTTTGCAACAAAATAACATTAGCAGCTATGTAAGTCTGGAGCATAAACAAAAAAAAAATCTTTATTTTAGCAGAGACTTGTAGTGCATGGCAGCTACCATGATAGTCATGCTTCCCTTTCAAGGGACAAATGGACAGTTAAAAGGCATGGCAAGTATAATTGCAAGCTCCCTCTAAATCTACCAATCTCCCTCACTACTCTCACCCTTGAAATTATATTCAGTCCGACTCAGTCTCCAAGGCTGCAGCAAGTAAGGACAACAAAAATATTGCAGTCTTCAAGCTCAAGCAGTGTTTACTAAAATAGAAACGTATTATCTAAGAAAATATATTTTATGCCACCGCTTACATGGCTACTAATGTTCTTAACTTTTTGTAAACTGCACAAACATCTTAAGTTTTTTTCCAGTCAACAGTGCTCCTTGATAAGAATAGTTAGAAAGAGGGATGTGCTGTACAATATATTTTAATTTATTCTTCTATACCTACTTCACTTATTTAATATTTTCAATAATCTATTGCAGTTATAGTATTCATTTCTGGTGTCATTTTATATTTTTATTCTATGCTCCTACCACAGCAGTTACAAATAGAACTCACTTTATATTACGTTACTGTGGAAATGGCAGCTTTTGTGATGAGGAGCAAGTCTTAAGAGCTATGGATAAGCAAATATATATATACACAAGCTGCTGCGATGAAGACACCTGCACGCCACTACAAAAACCACGTAAGTAGTCACCTGGTACACTTTATATATTTACTTACTTTTTACTAATATATTATTTATCTACCTCTCCATTGACTCCTGTTTCTTTTTATGTATCTATAGTGCCTTGAAAAAGTATTCACCCCTTGACTTTTTACCTATTTTGTTACATTACAGCCTGAAGTTCAATGTTTTGTTAATCTGAATTTTATGTGATGGATCAGAACAAAATAGTCTAAGTTGGCTAAGTGTTGTGAGAAAAATATATACATAAAACTATTTTTTAGAAATAGTAAACAGAAAAGTGGCATGTGCGTATGTATTCACCCCCTTTGTTATGAAGCCCATAAAAAGCTCTGGTGCAACCAATTACCTTTAGAAATGATGTCCACCTGTGTGAAATCTAAGTGTCACATGATATGTTATTACATATACACACCTTTTTTAAAGGCCCCAGAGGCTGCAACACCTAAGCACGAGGCACCACTAACCAAACACTGCCATGAAGACCAAGGAACTCTCCAAACAAGTAAGGGACAATGATGTTGAGAAGTCCAATTCAGGGTTAGGTTATAAAAAAATATCCAAATATTTTGATGATCCTCAGGAGCACCATCAAATCTATCATAACCAAATGGAAAGAACATGGCACAACAGCAAACCTGCCAAAAGACGGCCGCTGACCAAAACTCACAGACCGGGCAATGAGGGCATTAATCAGAGAGGCAGCATAGAGCCCTAAGGTAACCCTGGAGGAGCTGCAGAGTTCCACAGCAGAGACTGGAGTATCTGTACATAGGATGACAATAAGCTGTACGCTCCATAGAGTTGGGCTTTATGGCAGAGTGGCCAGAAGAAAGCCATTACTTTCAGCAAAAAACAAAATGGCACGTTTTGAGCTTGCAAAAAGGCATGTGGAAAACTCCCAAAATGTTTGGAGAAAGGTGCTCTGGTCTGATGAGACTAAAATTGAACTTTTCGGCGATCAAAGAAAACGTTATGTCTGGCGCAAACCAAAAACATCACATCACCCAAAGAACACCATCCCCACAGTGAAACATGGTGGTGGCAGCATCATGCTGTGGGGATGTTTTTCAGCAGCCGCGACTGGGAAACTGGTCAGAGTTGAGGGAAAGATGGATGGTGCTAAATACAGGGATATTCTTGAGCAAAACCTGTACCACTCTGTGCGTGATTTCAGGCTAGGACGGAGGTTCACCTTCCAGCAGGACAATGACCCCAAACACACTGCAAAAAAACAATACTTGAGTTGTTTAAGGGGAAACATGTAAATATGTTGGAATGGCCTAGTCAAAGCCTAGACCTCAATCCAATAGAAAATCTATGGTCAGACTTAAAGATTGCTGTTCACAAGCGCAAACCATCCAACTTGAAGGAGCTGGAGCAGTTTTGCAAGGAGGAATGGGCAAAAATCCCAGTGGTAAGATGTGGCAAGCTCATAGAGACTTATCCAAAGTGACTTGGAGCTCTGATTGCCGCAAAAGGTGGCTCTACAAAGTATTGACTTTATGGGGGTGAATAGCTATGCACATTGACTTTTTCTGTTATTTTGTCCCATTTGTTGTTTGCTTCATAATAAAAAAATAAAAAAAAACATCTTCAAAGTTGTGGGCATGTTCTGTAAATAAATGATGCAAATCCTCAAACAATCCATGTTAATTCCAGGTTGTGTGGCAACAAAACACGAAAAATGCCAAGGGGGTGAATACTTTTGCAAGGCACTGTATATATACATTTGCCTGCAATTCTTCAAACTTATCTTCCCTGCCCTGCTCTGATCTTCCTGAACTGCAAAACAAACTCCATTTCGAAGGTATATTGAAGACACTTGAAGAGGCTATATTTACTTCAACCATCTGCACTTTTATTAATTATGTTTTGCATTTATCTGTTAGTTGTGGGGAAACTGTTATTTCTTAAGCCAATTTCATTCTATAGTTTTCTCTGTAAAGCCCTCCCCCTCCTCTCAAATTAACCCTCAACCCATACTCTAATAATATCCGGTTTCTGTTTGAATAATCTGTTTACTAACATGTTTCCCTTGCTCAGCAGACCTCACCCCATCCCTGCCCTGCTCTGATCTACCTGAACTGCAAAACAAAAACCTCCCTGTCTGCCCCTCACCCACCCACCCCCTGTTTACACTTAATTTATTAAGTCACACAAATTTATTTCAGCTGATCAATTAGACAACTAGAGCCTCATTAAATTATCCCTCATAGTTCTCTCGGTCCTTGCAAAAGGCATTTTTTTTGCTGTTTGCGAGGACCGAATCCCTCGCAGCATGCTTTGCGAGATGACTCAGAAAAATGGCAAAGAATAGGCTCCAAAAGAGATCTACGGAGTCACACGCAGCCTTAAATCTATGAGGTGAGTCTCGCACCTTGGAAGAATCCCTACGGGCACAAAAAGTGCCAGCATGGGATCTTAAAGCCTCTACGTGCTGCCTCGGAGCAGCCCGAGACAGCCGTGTGAGACTCCCCCTTCTCCCTATACACATCACCATGCTGCAGGGGTCCCTATCGGGACCCCTGCAGCCCCCCCACATTAACTCCTTGCAGCGGGGGTCCCCGATCTGCATTGATCAGGCCCCCGCTGCATTTAAAAGGTTTAAATTCCCCGCTGCGGCTCCTTAAAGGGCCCGGGGCACACTATTAACAATCCCGGCCGCGGCAAATAAAATTAACCCCCCTCTATGCTGGGGGTCCCCATCTGGACCCCAGAAGTGTCCCCACATTAACCCCTTGCTGCAGGGGTCAATAGGGACCCTCGCAGCCCCCCACATTAACCCCTTGCAGCAGGGGTCCCCGATTGGCACCGATCGTGACCCCACTGCATTTACATTTTTAAATTTCCCGCCTAACGCATCCTTAAAAGACCGTAAAGTTCCTCAAAGTACTCACGCAAAAAAATATTAACCCCAGCAAACTAAAATTAACCCCATAACTTGTGGGGGTCAATACAGACCCCCATAAGCCTCTATTTAACCCCATAACTCATGGGGGTCAATACAGACCCCCATAATCACTTGAATAACCCCATAACTCATGGGGGTCAATACAGACCCCCATAATAACTTAATTAACCCCATAACTCATGGGGGTCAATACAAACCCCATAAGCACTTAATTAACCCTATAACTCATGGGGGTCAATACAGACTCCCATAATCACTTAATTAACCCCATAACTCATGGGGGTCAATACAGACCCCCATAAGCACTTAATTAACCCTATAACTCATGGGGGTCAATACAGACCCCATAAGCCAATAATGAACCCTGTCACTCATGGGGGTCAATACAGACCCCTATAAGCACTTAATTAACCCTATAACTCATGGGGGTCAATACAGACCCCCATAAGCCTCTATTTAACCCCATAACTCATGGGGGACAATACAGACCCCCATAAGCACTTAACCCTATAACCCATGGGGGTCAATACAGACCCCCATAATCACTTGAATAACCCCATAACTCATGGGGGTCAATACAGACCCCCATAATAACTTAATTAACCCCATAACTCATGGGGGTCAATACAAACCCCATAAGCACTTAATTAACCCTATAACTCATGGGGGTCAATACAGACTCCCATAATCACTTAATTAACCCCATAACTCATGGGGGTCAATACAGACCCCCATAAGCACTTAATTAACCCTATAACTCATGGGGGTCAATACAGACCCCATAAGCCAATAATGAACCCTGTCACTCATGGGGGTCAATACAGACCCCTATAAGCACTTAATTAACCCTATAACTCATGGGGGTCAATACAGACCCCCATAAGCCAATAATTAACCCTGTCACTCATGAGGGTCAATACAGACCCCCATAAGCACTTAATTAACCCTATAACTCATGGGGGTCAATACAGACCCCCATAATCACTTAATTAACCCCATAACTCATGGGGGTCAGTACAGACCCCCATAAGCACTTAATTAACCCTATAAATCATGGGGGTCAATACAGACCCCATAAGCCAATAATGAACCCTGTCACTCATGGGGGTCAATACACACCCCTATAAGCACTTAATTAACCCTATAACTCATGGGGGTCAATACAGACCCCCATAAGCCAATAATTACCCTGTCACTCATGGGGGTCAAGACAGACCCCCATAAGCACTTAATTAACCCTATAACTCATGGGGGTTAATACAGACCCCCATAATCACTTAATTAACCCCACAACTCATGAGGGTCAATACAGACCCCCATAAGCACTTAATTAACCTTATAACTCATGGGGGTCAATACAGACCCCCATAATCACTTAATTAACCCCACAACTCATGAGGGTCAATACAGACCCCCATAAGCACTTAATTAGCCCTATAACTCATGGGGGTCAATACAGATCCCATAAGCCAATAATTAACCCTGTCATTTGTGGAGGTCAATATAGACCCCCATAAGCACTTAATTAACCCTATAACTCATGGGGGTCAATACAGACCCCCATAAGCCAATAAATAACCCTGTCACTTATGGGGATCAATACAGACGCCCATAAGCACTTAATTAACCCTATAACTCATGGGAGTCAATACAGACCCCCATAGGGCCTTAATTAACCCTATAACTCATAGGGGTAATACAGACCCCCAAAAGCCTCTATTTAACCCCATCAATCCCATAAGGGTATATTACGACCCTTATGGGGCTGTTACAACCCTAACATTAACCACATAAGTGTCATGACACTAACTAAAAACACTGCACTGCACTATACCCCCAATAAACCAGTAAATCTAAACTAACCCCCTCTACACTAATCTATTACCACCTATACTACCTACCTACACTACCTACACTACCTACCTACCCGTAATAACACCCTCATCACTCTGACAGAAAAAAAAAACTACCTTTCAGAAAATAAAAAAAACCTGAGTCACAAAAAATAAAAAATCTACATTACAGAAAATTAAAAAAACTGTGACAAAAAAAAAAGGAACATTACAGGAAAAAAAAACAAAAAAAAAACATTACAACCCCCCCCCCCCCCCCCAACTACAGAAAAAAAAAAAAAATTACATACCCGAATAGGAAATACATACACAATACAATACATACATACAATACAATACAATACATTGCAATACATACAATACATTACATACAATACATTACAATACATACAATACAATACATTACATACAATACAATACATACAATACATTACAATACATACAATACAAATAAAATACAATACCCCATATCTATCTAACATACAATCTATCTAATATACAATAAATCCTAACTACACACAGAAACCCTAATTATAAGCTAAAATAAAATAATTAAGACCTTTGAAGATGTCCCTTCAGATCACCAACCTAGGGGTAAAACAAAAAAAAATAGTGCAACACATTAACATAAAATAAATAAACATTATACACATTCTAAATATTCTACTCACCTTTACTGCATGTCCCCGTCCTTCTTCTTTTCTTCTCCGGTGCGGCCCCTGTTAAAAAAAACACATTACATTAATACAATAAACACACACAAAACATATACACACACAAAATAAAATAAACCTATAAATATACATTCAACTTACCTCCCCGTGATGTCCCCGGTCTCCTCCTCTTCAGTCCCGGCTTGGAACAATCCGCGCTCTAAAAAAAAAAAAACGGACCTCCCCGACGCTAATGAGCCTCCTAGAGCCTTTTCCGGAAGGAAATTGGCAATGGCGGCTTCTGAAAACGCTGTCTATCAAATTTCAGCCAATCAGAAGACGTCAATGTGTGAGCCAATCAGGATGGGATACACCCCAAAATCCCACTCTGATTGGCTAACGTACTTGTCAATCTTTATGTAAACCAATCACAAGGCGCAGATGCCTTCAGCCAATCACAATGGGACACACCCCCACGGAGGGATTGGCTGAAGACCCTTGCTATTCCTTATCTGTTCTTACCTAAGCTTTTGCTTCTTCCATTCCCTTTAGATTGTAAGTAGCAAGTTACCAGTATTGTAGGGTGCTTTGGAACAAAGCACTTCCTACAAAGATTTAAGCTCAAAACAGGGCGCTACGGAATGTGTTGGCATGTTACAAATAAAGGTTAATAATAATAATAATAATAATATTAATAATAATAATTAGAAAACCAACAGTACATGTGCCATATAGAGAAATAATGCTGGCATCCAGTGATCTGTTTCTGTTTTAGTCGTTCAGTTGTGTCGGACTCTCCGTGACCCTATGGACCACAGCCAGACACATCTGTCAGCCACTGTACCTCTGAGCCTCCCTCAAACTCATGCTCATCTATCCATCTCCACCTCTGTCTTCCCATTCTTCATGTGTCTTCTATCATCATAGTTAATCCTGTCTTCTCATGATATGACCAACATATTTTTTAAGCATTTAAAGAAGTAGTGTATACAACACCCGTATTAGCACTATAAAAAGAAAAAAACACAATACATGTTTATGTAATACTCCATAGATTTTCAAGAGATCCATATACAATGTATATATATCAAAGAGGACCTAAGTGAATACCTAAATAAACTAATTTGTTAAACTAAAGTGCAAAAATATACCTTGTTTTAATATATGAACAATACATTTGTGGTGATTTCTAAAGTGCAATAAGAATACGGTGCAATATCCATATAATTTTGATAAAGTGCAATGTATGTAAATATCTATGCTTCTATTAATCTCATTTTCTAATGTTAATTATAATGCGCTTATGAGTCCCAATCTCTTTAAAAGGCAACCTAAGAATAACGTTGTTTAAAAGATTATCATTAAGGACAGGGGCATCTTTTGGTTTTGTTCTGCCCTAGACCCACTTAAATTTATGGGCCCTTACTATCCAGTTACTACTACTCCCTTTCTTTTGCTCTATCCCAATAATACATTTGCCACATACCTGTACATAATATCATATGTGTATGCCCCTATGCTAATCCCCTAATTCACAGATTGCATCATGCGGCAAGACCACTTGCACATGGTTTTAAAACCATTGCTGAGTGTTGCAGCAGCAGTTAAAGTGACAGTATAGCACCACAAAGCAATAGAAAATGATGAATGTTCATCACTATTTGACACTTGACAGTCCAATATAAACATATGTGTAATTAAAACATATGATATTTTTATTTTTATGTCTGTTTCATTATAAAACATCCAGTGTAACATTGAAATTTACTGTTTCCCTGTTGGTGCTTAACATAGTGTAATCCTATACAACAGCTGATAAGAAAAACCACTTGAGTAATAAAAACTGTCTTTATTATATTCCATATTAAAAGGTCACCGTTATAAAAAAGGAGAATGAACTTAAAATATGCTTTTCCAAGTTTTCAAAAAAGTCCTACATTTCTAAAGAAAATATATTTTCCTTTTCTTTTTATGTAAAAGTTACTCAAATAGGGATAGCAAGAAACAGAAGGCCAGTAACCTCAGCGGGTCCTGCTTCCTAAAAGACTTTCTAAGTGATACTCCAAAACCATCTGGACCCTACAATAGATAGTGAGAAATAGAGAACACCGATACTTGGAATGCAAAAGAAGCCACTCAAAAAGATAAAAACAATAGCACTGGGAATGTACACCCAAAAGGCCAACCCCTCCAAGATATTATATGTATCCCTAGACACACTTATAAGCTGCCAACATACAGTGGAAATATAGATATATCTCCTAGAGAGCCTTCCAGGAAGGAGGACCCACCAAGGTCACAGGCCTGTAGATGTCAAAAGTAGGCGGTGGTCATAATAATGTGACACCCCGCACATTTTTGTAAATATTTTATTATATCTTTTCATGTGACAACACTGAAGAAATGACTCTCTGCTACAATGTAAAGTAGTAAGTGTACAGCCTGTATAACAGTGTAAGTTGGCTGTCCCCTCAAAATAACTCAACACACATCCATTAATGTCTAAATGCTTGACAACAAAAGTGAGTACACCCCTAAGTGGAAATGTCCAAATTGGGCCCAAAGTATCAACCCTCATGGGCATATAGCTTCACAGGTTGCCACTGGAGTCCTCTTCTACTCTTCCATAATGACATCATGGAGCTGGTGGATATTAGAGACCTTGCACTCCCCCACCTTCCATTTGAGGATGCCCCACAGATGCGCAATAGGGTTTTCGTCTGGTGACAGGCTTGGCCAGTCCATCACCTTTACCTTCAGCTTCTGTAGCAAGGCAGTGGTCATCTTGGAGGTGTGTTTGGGGTCATTATCATGTTGGAATACTGCCCTGTGGCCTAGTCTCCGAAGGAAGGGGATCATGCTCTGCTTCAGTATGTCACAGTAGATGTTGGCATTCATGGTTCCCTCAATGAACTGTAGCTCCCCAGTGCCGGCAGCACTCATGTAGGCCCAGACCATGACACTCCCACCACCAAAAGTATACACATATATGTATACAAGTACATATATATACACAAAATAAATAAAAGCAATAATATATATTATCAGCCTTATTAAATTGTGATTCTGTAAATTTAAAAGGGCTTTATTTAAGCACACAGCATATTTTTTTTACAGAAGTTTTTAGTTAGTGAACTTCTATCCAAAATCAAGGTCTTCACTAACTAAAAACTTCTGTAAATAAAATATGCTGTGTGCTTAAATAGAGCCCTTTTAAATTTACCGAATCACAATTTAATAAGGCTGTATATCTATAAATACATATATAGTCACATATATTTAATTTAAATAAATTTAAAAAAAAAATTATGTCTATACATATATAAATATAATGGTTCCCTGCCACAGTAACGGCACTTGTTCTCACTCGTTATAGTAATCATGACGTTCTCCTTTTCTATTGGTTCGTTGAGCCATTTCTCATCCATAAAGCTTGGTTTGGTGTAATATACCAGTGAACATATACTTCCTACACCGAAATATCGTTTCAACAAGGCAGGATTTCCAGATTTTCTAATATTGCAATGTGAAAATATTAACATAAAAGTGTAACATAGGGAAAAAAATCTCCTGTAACAGATTTTAGGGTATATCGCAAATAACACTCCTCGATTATCATGGGGCCTATATTACTATACAGCAGGTTAGAAAGTGCCTGGTACACCCTTTAAAGAGAATTGTATACAATCTTTAGCTGATGTTTTGTGCAACTTATTTTCAGAAATAGAGAGAAATATCACCCTGAACGGACTTGAGTGTCCAACCTGTTACAAAGAAATGGCTAATAACTGTGAACCTGAGGGCAAAGTAAAATGCGAGGGAGATGAAAATTACTGTGTTGCTTCACATATAGTGATCGGAACAGAAGGTAAATAATTTATATTTTGTAAGTAGTTAGTGGTATTAACACAAACTATATACAAGAAAAAAAAATTTTACCGAAATTTTAAAATGTTATTTTTCACAATCTTATTCAAGGCAAATATAATTCTGTTATTTTTGACATACAGTTATTGGCAGTTCACCTTTAAAATGACAATGGTAAACTCCCAATATGTGCAGAAATAAATTGTACACATATAAATATATATAATTGCAATTGGTTGATATTAAGTATTTTTGGTGGAAGTTGGGTATTTTAAGCATATATTGAAACGTCATCCCATTCTCCTAATAAGTTTATCTCACATGACCACATTGGGGCCTATAAACCACAATATCATTGCTAGAGTCCTATTCAATTTTCTGATTGGCAAACTTACACAACTAAAAAGTAATCAGAAACGTACTATTCAATTGACCCTTTTTCCCTTAATTGCGAATTACCTACTTATAATAAATGAACAAGCCTTACTCACACATTACTAATTACTTTCATATTGATTTTCACACATCAGAAATACGAGTTACTATTTCAAAGACTTGGGAGTTATTATTTCATATTAATTATAAGTTATATGTAAAGTCTATATAACCTATAGACAGGGTTTATACTTTGTATTATTAACACAAGGATGGATTCAAGGTTTAAATCTGTTTCAAACTGGGTGCCCTGTATCATTCATTTTGCTTTTTTACTGATCATGAATGTGCAAACAAGTAGCAGTCAAATGTTATCCAATAGATTCAAGAAAAATACATATCAAATTAAGATAAATAAAATGATGAAGAGGAATATAAACTAAATATTTCCATGGTTGCACTCAAAGCTCTTACAATGTTTGGAGGTCACCCAGGGTTCCAAATAGTTCTTACCGACATAAAAGGGAGAACAATATTTATTTTTCCATTTGTACATTCAGACATATATTAGCTTTTAGGTAATTATTTTTAGGGGAACTACGTGCATTGTTTTAAGTCTAATAGCAGCTGATCTAAAGAATCTAAACATGAGCAGATCACAAAGATAAATTAAAATAATGGGGGCAAAAAGTGAAACTAGAAACTTTGAATAAGAGAGGGAAGTGGACAGAGAGCAAGAGAGGAAAGATGCAGTAATGTTTCCCGAAAACTGTTTATGGGACCCCCAGAAGCAATTATTATATGTATACTGTATATTAGTGTAATATAGCTTGACTGCCATGGTATAAAGCTTCTTCTTTTCTTCTGTTTCAGACATGCCAATGCTCTATGTTGCCCTTCATGGATGTGCCAATGAGGCTGGGTGCAAGAATATTAAGAGCTCAGCTAACATTTTTACTGTAAACATTAAAAATAAATGTTCCACAGGCTATTTTCGATGTTGAATATTCATTTCTTCACAGGGGTAGCACTTGTGAATTTTGCTAATGTTATTTTGATGATTTTTTTATGAACGAAAAGCAGAAATATTATATATACTAGCGACTTGCCCGTCAAAAATGATGGAGCAATAACATTTTAAGCCATGGGAATGCTGTGTGACACACAATGTAAACCGTTTTGTACTCTGAGGACCTTCAGCGCTCATTGCGAGCGTGACGACGTCTCGCAGTTTGACAACTATTATATGTGATTAGTGAGAAATGTCATGTAAGCTGATCAAAGCTGTATAATTTATGCAGCATTTCAGTGGTAGAAGTAATGATAGTTTTACAAGTCAGACCTTTATTCAAATGTGACCAACCCCTTGTCTCATAACGTCTCAAAGTTTAATCTTCTATTCACAGGCTGCATCTCCAGTCCTCTAGCCCAACTCCAATGGCAACCTATCTACTAACTCTGGCTTTTTAGATTCCTTATTCTGTACGGGTAGACTTATCATGACTTTGCTCCTCCATAAATTGCCAAACATATCTATGTCTTATAATGTTATCTGCACTGAGTCATTTTCCAGCCTGTCCCATTTGTGCTCCCACCCCTAATGTCTCCTTGTCCATTGTATAATAAAATGCTCTCCTACAGTAACACATATCATACCATCTCTTAATTGTGCCTGTTTCCCTCTATTTTTACATAGGGAACCTGATGCCTGTCTAAAAGAACAATAGGATTATTAGGGCAAACAATAAAAGTGGTATAGTGGAGAGGAAGGAGTAATAAGAGACAGGTTGGGGGCAGAGGCGTAGGTTCATCATAAAAATAAAAATACACCACAATAACCAGATGCAACCTGGCCTTGTGCATGTACTTAAAAATATATGTTGCTACATTACATAGTTACATAGTAGTTACAAAGACTTTTAGACCATCAAGTACAACCTTTTAAGATCTCCTCTAATCTGCTGTTTTCAGGTTAATTTTTTGTTTTGAATTGATCCAGAGGAAGGCAAACAGAAAGAAAACCAAAGTCCCATTTGTAAATTGTTAAAAAAATAAAATCCTTCCTAACCCCAGATACTGGTGATTGGACTCCACCCTGGATCAATACTCCCTCTCTAATTAACCTGGATAACCCTGAGTTCCCTTGTTTATTTAGAAATCACTTTTCAAAATGATCTGCTGTCACACCTCCACGCATACTGTGAAGAACCCTTTTCTTTCTTTAAGGTGGAATTTACATCTTTTTACATTTAATCTCAAAGGATGTCCTCTTGTCAGTTGAAAACTTATTGGCACAAAAAGTTCCCTTGACAAAGCCTTATATTGACCCTGGATATATTTGCATAAAGTAATCATATCCCCTCTTAGACACTGTTTTTCTATAGGAAATAAGTTTAATTTATTTTCTTAATTAGAAATAAATCCAGTCCCCTTTTAAAGTTATTTATCGAATCTGCTGTCACCACCTCTCTTGGTAGAGAATTCCACAGATTAACCACCCTTACTGTGAAGAACCCTTTTCTTTCTTTAAGGTGGAATCTTTTTACTTCTATCCTCAAGGGGTGACCTCTTGTCAGTTGAAAACCTCTTGGTACAAAAAGCTCCCTTGACAAATCTTTATACTGACCGTGGATGTATTTATATCATGTAATCATATCTCCTCTTGGAATTTTATCCAGTCTATTAGCTAGGATTTTAGCATATAATAATATCATCATTGATAAGAGATATCGGTCGATAGCTCTTCCGGTCTTCAGGAATTTACCTGGTTTTAAGATATTTCATATTTTTGTCTCTTTAATCTCCGCTGGAGCAACCCCTTTTTTTAAAATTGTATTAAACATTTTACAAAGGTGCAGGATCAGAGTTGAAGAAAAAAATCTTATAATATGAATTGTCATATCCGATTGCCCTATGACAATGAATGAAACTTTTACCTATATAATAGTTGACTTCCATTGTGACATGCAATATTACACACATATATGCCAACTTCATAACATTTAATTCTTACTCCTACTAATAAACCCTTCTATATAAAGCGGTATTACAGATGTAGAAAATGACTAGCTCAAGACAAAATGAGTATTTGTCTGTTAGGGAGAGCAGTTTTCATCTAGCATATTCCCTATCTGCCTTTTTCTTTCTCTCATCTCTCCTTCCTCTTCTCCTTCCCTCTCCTTCCTTCAATATCATATTAGCTAACTCAAAAAAATAATCATATTGATATTTTACCAGTGTGTCTTGTTTCTATGTGCAAATTATCTTTCCATCTATCAATCTTTAATAACGTCAACAATGTTTTTTTACATACTAACTATATTGTCTTATGTGTTATATTCCATATTTCTAAGAACTAAGTTTATTCTCAGTGAAATTATATTTGTGTCTTTTTAGTACACCGTTAACCTATTTTAATAATTCTTCCACTATTTTAATCCTAATTTGTGGTCTATTTATTCTCTTCAAGATATCTTTACAAAATATATCTTATAAAGATTGATATAAGGTAAACCTGCTAAGTGTATACTCCCTAAATAAAAAATACCTAATAAAAAAAAATAATGAGTTCATGTAAATAATTTCCCACTTTTATAATTAAACTGTGTCAATAATTAAGAAATTAATTCTTCAATATGAAAAATTACTAGTACTATATTTCCCATTTCAGTGGTTATCAGAATAATATTAACTCTTATATATTAAGTACAATGCTTTTAAAAGTGTATCTCTAAGGCAAGTAACTCCTCACCCATCCTAATAGTGATATTTTACTTTATATTGTATATATTAATTTCACATCTTCTATCTTTATCATTTAGTGTGAGATTGTGTATGAAATATCTACTCTATATGGATTCCCCCATTACCTCCTGTATTAATGAGGAAAGAAAGAGAAGACCAAAGGAAAATAATAATAAGAAAAAAAATATTAGAATATAAACACAGCTGTTTTCTAGTTGCCATCAATACTCTCTTTCATAAAACCAAAAGGAAAACAAGAAAAGAAGGAAAGATGAGAATATAAACAAAGCTGTTTTCTAGTTGCCATCAAGACTCTCTTTCATAAAACTTGACAGCAGTTGCCATTCTGGAGTTTTTAACATTAACTCAGGCTCTTTTGTAATACCAATTTCCTGATCAAATGTTATCTTCCAACTTGCTAATAACCTTATCCCTTCCTTCACAGTATTCATAGTGTACCATTTGGAACTTTTCATAACATGAATTTTAACTGGAAATCCCCATTTATATGGCAGTTCCTCCTTCATCAAAGCCAAGTAATATCACCAGATTCTCATCTTTTAGCTAGATTGGAGGGAGAGAGGTCGGAGAAAATTTTGATATTCTCATATGGGGATTCCAGTATTCTTTTCTTAAACAAGGCTCTATTGCCTTTTTATAAGATAAAAAAAATGCATTTTAACCATAATGTCTTTTGGTTTGTTAGAGTCAGAATTGGCCGGTAATGGTATTTTATGTACTATATCATTTTGTTATTTCCTTAAAAATTGGGAGACACCAAGGCCAAAAATACATTTTTAAGAAAGCTCTCCAATTTAAGATTAGTGACTGTCTCCGGAAATCCTCTTATTCATAGGTTCTGCCTTCTTGAACGATCTTCCATTTTGTTTAGATTGTCATTCAGTTCTTTCACTTTCCCTTCAAGCTGGGAACAGTAGGATATAAGAGAGTTAAGATCTACAATCAATTTGTTCAATTTTCTCTCCTTCTCTCCGTTAAGTTTCATTTCCTCAGTTGCCTTAGTATTGTCCAGAATTTGCTGTTTGAATTCCGCAGTTAATGACTTTTGAAATTCCTCTAGTAATCTCTTCACACAGTTATGGAATCTTTGTATGTTTAAATTTGGGATAACCATTAGACTGTATTGAGGCTTAATTTAGTCAGATGTCACGTATGCCTTTTCCAGTTCCTAGACTTTAGTCCATTAAGACACCATAAAGGACAGACTGCTTGGCTCCATTGTACTGTAATCTGTTTTGTCTCATTGTTTGCCATATAAAGTTAATGTACTCTATTTGAGGTCTGCACCACTAGACATGGAGACAGCATTATGTGTATTTGGACGCAAGGATGCAAGACTATTAGACCCCATGTGGAGTCAATCTCCTCTGTTTGCCTGCCACACCCTGTTATTGTTGTGTTGTATACACCCCCTCTGTATCTATCCCCTATAAATATTGTTGACTTTGCAAACATAAATCAGTTCACTGCTGTGACATATAGAAATGGTATGTTCTCTTATTTAGTCCTGGTGGCTGTGATCTGAACCTATCTCCACCCTACAAGTAACTTGTCCTGGTCACTACCACAGGAAGGTTACTGAGACTCCTAGAAGTGCAGATTCCTGATAGAGGGACACTGACTGATACAGAAGCCAGATATCAGGGTGCTGTGTGATATTTCCAAGAACTCAATAGTCCTTGTGTGTATTTAACCTGTAGTCTATATAGCTGGTGGCCCTGGCCAGTAAAAGCCCCTACCCCCGGGTCCTCACACCAGATTTAGGTAGATAGAATGGTCTGACCAGAGAGGAAGGGAAGGGGATGTAAGGAAGAGAGAAAGAAACAGAGATTTGGAGGAAGAAACACTTATACACAAATAGACCTGTACTTTAGATTGAAGTCTCTGCAATGAAAGGTAATGTTAGGTAAGGACTTTTTAACAATAATTAAGATGAATCAGGAAACATAGTACAGTGACAACAGTGTGCATAAAAAGGTACTGAAGCTGAGAAAAATAGTTGAAATATGCCCTTTTTTATTTTGTTAAGTGATGTATATAATATGTGATTTTTGTGAATCTCCAGGTAGTATAGGAGCTCCACGTGAGTGTGACACTACCTTCTGTGCCAGGGTCATGTGGTTATATGACCCCAAAGCTCGCGCTCTGCCCAGCTCATCAGAGTAACATGAAGAGTGCAGAAGGGGGGAACTAATTTGGCAAGTGGGATCACGTTTGCACTGAGGCTAGAGCTATTGTATTAAAGAAACAGGCAAAAGTTGAATTTATTTAATAAAATGTTCTGCCCCCTTTGCCATATAAGACGGTTAGCAGGAAAGTGAGATATATGTGTAGCCAATATTGAAAAGGAGTAGATTGAAGGAAACCTCAAAAAAGCAATAGCAATATTTAGAAACTAATCAGTATAAAATATATTGCAATCTTCATTTCAAAATGGAATTGTATTCTAAGTATGTGTTCACATGCTATAATTACGTATAATACAATTCAAAAGACACATTTTAGAACAAAGAGAGGAAATACTTGTTAGTTTAAAAGAGTTTGCAGAAAACAAAAAAACAAAAAAACAATTAGAAGCAATGCCTCCCAAACTGTCAGGATGTCCATATCTGCTGAATGTTATGTTTTATCACCCAGTGCTCTCTTCTATTTTGTCTTCTCCCTGTCATATCTTAATTACACTTTGATTACAATCTTGCTTCTAGTTTTTCCCCCATTTTACCTTCTCACCTGTTCCCCACATTTACGTACCCAGTTATTTTCACACTTCTCTCTCCCACTTGTTTTTCATTCTTGATCACTTTAATTTCTCCTCCTTCTTCCACTTCAATCTCAGACTTAATTCTTCTTTATCGTCTTTGAATCTCTATACCCATCTACTTTTATTTACTATACTATGCATTTTTTCTCTTTGTCTCTCTTCTATTTTAGCTTTTACTTTCTTTCTCTTTCTTCACCTTGTTGTCTGCCAATATTCCCTTTTTTTCCATCCCTGACTCCTCTTCATTATTTAACATAGATATCTCCTCTTAGTTGTGCTTAGCCTTTTTGGAAACCTATTGTCCACTATCCAGTCTTTCCTATAAATTGCTCTATGTTCACTATTTTTTCTTCCTTGGCCATTGTTCTAATTCCCTCTCTTTTTACCCATGGCTGTTCTCTCTCACTCACCCTTTGTCTGCTTATTTCTGTCTTCCCATAATCTCCACATTTTCACACGCACACACACACATTTCCGTGTGTGACAAACAAGGCATAGACATTTAGAACCATATGTTGAGTACATCTTTATATTTAATTTCCATCTGACTATGCTTCACTCTACCAACACATTTTTCTCATTTCCCCATGCAATATTGGATGCTATCACTTGCCATTCGGGAGTGCTATAGAACCCTACATTGTTGTTGTTTTGTTGTTCAGTTGTGTCCAACTTTCTGTAACCCTATGGACTGCAGCACACCAGACACATCTGTCATACATTGCCCCTCTGAGTTCCCTCAAGCTCATGTTCCTTGTTTCTATGTGTCGCTTCAGTCATTCCCAGCATAAGAGTATTCGCTACTGTATCCTGTCTTCTCACGGTATGGCCAAAACTTTTGAGCTTCAGTGAACCGTTTGGCATGATTTCCTGCAGTATTCATTAGTTTTATCTTGCAGTCCAAGAGGCTCTAAGCACATTTTCTCCATCACCACAATTCAAAGTTGTCAATTCTACAGACCACAGCCTTCTTTTTGATCCTGAGCTTACATCCATATTTTACTACTGGGAATATTATAGTTCTAACCATGTGGACCTTTGTTGATAGTGTCATATTTATTGTTTAATAGCTTTCAACATCTGCCCTCCCCAGAACCAAACATTGTTTAATTCAATGCCTAGAGTTACCATCTGAAGAGTTCTTGGAGCCCTGGAAAATAAAAATGTGTTACTGCCTCCACTTCTTCCCCATTTATTTTCTAGGAACTGAGAATGCTGTTTGATTTGATCTTTGTATTTTTAATTTTGACCAGCAGGCCAGCTTTTGCACACTCTTTTTTTCACCTTCAATAGTTTCTCGGCATCATAGTATGTCATGCAATTGATATGACATAAATATTACACTGTATAGATTAATATAGTTTCTTAAAATATTACAATGTATAAATTAATTGGGTTTGAGGATCAACTTGTCGACAACTGTACGTTGTGTGCAGAAATAGCATTTTTTTATAGCAGTAAATATCAAGGATAAACAATTATAGGTGTTTACACTGATAAGCTTTGATATTTAGTTAGATCACAATATACAATCTACCCAATGTCTATTACAATCTCTTTGGGATGATTGGATAACAATTAGTCTTAACACACTTTATATTTGGTTAGATCAATACAGAAATCAAAAAGCCGTGTATACAAACTTATCAAATGTGCATTAGCAATTTATTTTAATACAATCCATATTTGGTTAGTTCAATATAGAAATAATATGCAGAGTGTATAAACAACCAGCTATTTGATACAGTATATATGATATTAATAATTAGCAATTTAACCTGTTACTCTATGAATGCAGTAAATAGCAAACTATGGTATAACAATTTATATGGCAGCTAGAATATAGAAATATATATTGAAGCAATATGTATCAGGGGTGGTTGTATTGTATCTGAGATTGCAAGCTAATTAACCTTTGTATTACATCAAAATTGATTTAATTTAATTTATTTTTCAGGAAAGTAGGATAAAGTTCCTATAATTGAGTAAGACTTCTTAGTATTGTTATGATCAAAATCTAATAGAAATCTAAATAATTAGTGGGTGTAGGTATATATATATATAGGCAAACATGAGAGAAAGACACTCAATCTAATTATTAACCCTAAAAATCAAGTAGAAAATGAAGGAGAAGTATATATGCTAAAATATATACGTTTATTGTATACTTTTAAAATCATAACAACAGCAATTACAAAATAAAATTAAGTAAGGCGGCACCAATATTATATGAGTGACAATTATCGTTACTAAAAATTATTGCTATTAGATCTAATGAATAAATTAGAACAGATTAAATAAATATAGGTACAATATCATTAAAATAATATTAGCAATTCATAATACAATATATTATTAGGAAATAATAAGGTAATAGAACAGGCCAATCAGCTGCTATTACTTACGTACATGTATGGTGTCTCTATCACTGTAACTCTACATATACCATTCCAATAGCCCTGCATATAATTACAAATTGGAGATAACACGAATATAATTTAGCATGTATATACACTATCATAGTCAAATCCATTCCATATAATTCTAAAGTGCACTGTGCTTTCTAGCTCACAAAATTAGTTAGGTAATCCAATAAACCGTGTACAAAAATATAAGATAATATTAAAGAAAATATTTAAAGATAAAGATTATAATGTAATGTAATCAACATACAAAAAAATCATTGTGTTAACTTTTAGGTGGATACCTATTTTTACTAAAGTGCCTATAATTAAGGTGTCCTCAGGTAAGTATGATTGATAATCAAGGTCTTTTAACACATTGTTCTTTATTTAGGAATTCAGCAGTATCCAAGGAGATCACAAATACTCCCAAATTGCCTGAATGGACAAAACATGATCCAACTTCTTGTAACTTCATACTGTGGCGACATATTGTCTAAGAATAAATACATGAAATATCCAAATATGTGTTATTATTTACTATTATTAATATGATAATTATCTTATCAGAATTACGTCGCTAATAAGAGATACCAGACTGATAATAATGATTATGTAACACATATTGGTCCCTCTTTAATTGGTATCACAATTTCAATTATAATCCTGAGTTCTACAAAACATCTCAATATATACTGAAACAGGGTCTCAAGGAACTTATAGTACAGACTGAGTGTTATTTAAAGATATAGACAAGGTAAATTAGGATATTTACAGTAACCCCATATATATCAGAATATCTTTCTACACAAAATGAGATACGACTATCATAAGTTGTAATATAGCTAATAATTATAACAATACCAAGGCATCGATAATTTGTTACTTTCACCTTTTACAATATAAATGCACAGTATTTTATATGATCCTATTACTTTATTATTTCATGAGTGAAAGAGTAAGAATATAATGTACAGTATTATGAATTGGTAATATTATTTTAAATATATTTATTTAGTCCAGTATAATTTATTAATTAGGTCTAATAGCACTCAGTTCTAGTAACGATAATTGGGACAAGACTACCAGCCTTATTAAATTCCCCTAACTTGTAAAACCATAGCCCATATCGTAGGCCCCAAGACTTGCGGCTATTAAAGTGGCCCTGTAAAGCAAGCTGATGCCGATCGGTGGGTTTTGGAGTGAAAAAAGGCTACAGGACGAGAACATTTGAACCGAGCACCCGCAAATCATTTGTTCTGTCAAGCCCATAACTGTAACTTTCCAATTTCGCTATAAAATTGGAACAAATTTCCAAAGACGCCCTGACGTTCAAGCCCCTAACCCGCAAATGGAGGCAAAAACATTACAGGCTCCAAATATGATCCACAAAGGGTTTACAGACAACGTTTAAACACTGTAAATGACAATATATATACACCAGTGCACTTTAAAACATGGGGAAAGCATAGGAAGGCATTACAATTACTTGCACAATAAACCCCTAATAAAAAAAAAATGCATTTCAAAAATATATTTTTTATCATATGTTGGAATGGTCATGCACATGCCAATATGAAAAGCCATAGTGCAACATGCACAACGCAATAAAAGACACACAACCTTATTACATTGCAACACAAAAACATGAAACTCATGCCATATTAATCCTTTCTCACTCACAGAAGCTCTATTGTAGACCCTAAAATATCAATAGAATTGCATATACATCTTACTCATCACATCTACATTTGGGAACACAAATAGTGGCCATATTTCACCGCTGATTACCATATATCAAGTACCCGGGGAACATTTTATTAATTGTTGTTCAGTCCTTCAGTAGTGTCCGACTCTCTGTGACCGTATGGACTGCAGCACATTTAGTTATGGCTTTGCTTGTGCTGTTCCACAAGGTTTGCATTCCAAAGATACTGGAATGAGTTGCCAGTTTCTTCTCTAGTGGACTGGGATTTGTCTGACCTCTCTGCTACCACCTGCCCACCTACACTGGCCCTGCATGGTATAGCTCACAACTTCATTCAGTTACACAAGCCCCTTCACCACCACCACCACTTAGCATTCCCCACTAATATAAATTGATGAATAGTAGAACATAATGGGAGGTCCCAAAATGGGAATGGCTTGGGACATGGCCACCGGCAATGGCGTGGGACTTACCAGGATGGGCGTAGCAGAGATTACCCCTGATGGAGATGAGTTGGCTGTTGATCCACCTGCCTCTGCACAGCCTCTGTGTGTTTTTGCAGTCCCTCCTGATGGGTTAGAGTAGATTAGTGTGGTGTATGTTCCCCTGGTCCCTTTCAGCATTGCTAAGTGGTGCTGGTGAGGGGGCTTATGTACTGCAATGCAGCTGTGAGCTATACCATGTAGGGCCACTCTTGGCAGAGAGGACAGATAAATCACACTCCACTATAGAAGGAACTGGCATTGCATCACCTGTCTTATTCATTTCAGGCCCTCAGGGGAATGTTCATACTCCACAGTATCACTAATTGGACTTGACCTGTGTATTAACCCTTTGTTATTATTATCTTTGATATTCAATATTATATGATATCTAATGGTAACTAGGGCTAATTAGTATACAGATATAGGAATGTGACAGTAATGTAATGCAATGTATGTGGATGTCCCAGAAACCCAGCCATTCATAACACACTGACACGGTTAGAACATTCTAAAAAAAACTTTATTTTATACACAGACCACAATCAGAAATGGACAAGACTGTGCATTAATATCATGGGTGTGGGTGGGTCCAGAGAGAGCAAGAGACTATTATTGGGTAAAAGGGGATACCTACGGGGTGTAATGTAATAATCTAGAGTAAGCATGATGCATACTACCTACCAGGGTCACATGTTGTCATTACACCACTGTAACCTGATGAAAAAAAAGATCATCAGAAATCACTTCATTTAATTGAAAAAAAAAAAAAAAACATTACTGAAACTTACAGCTTGTCTTGATCTGCTCAATGAAACAAATGATTCAACCTCTGGACTGCTTAAGCCAATCCAGTTTCACAGTGTAGTGACAAAAAAAGAAAAAAACAAAAAGTGGTCAACAAAAAAATGGCGGAGGAGGATAAAAAGAACTAATCAACACGCATATACAGTACAGTGCTAAATACTGTAACAATATACCAACGCCCATCTGCAAGCATTACTAACTATTAGCTAGGTCTCTGGATAATCAGTAATATGGGCAAATAGCCACTAATACGGCGAGGCAGCAAGATTCAATGTTACTCACATCAGACCCAAGGATCTCTTCTCAGAACGATATTGAGGTCAGGATCACATGCTTCACTAGATACATATATTAATGCTGGCTGTCATTAACATGCCATCGTGAGTCTTTGCAAGTCCACCGCCATAGTGGTATTAGTCTACATTTAAGCTAACGACAATCATGTCTGAGATATCTGGCTACATTATAGCTTTAAGGTTGTGGGAGCTACATGTTAAGGGGGGCTGTCATTGAAGGAATGTCTACCTGAGAGGCACTGGGAAAATCTTACACCTCATACATTTCCTCCACAATGCTTGCAGATGCAGAAGATGCCTTCATGGACCTGAATTGTACTTAAAACAAATAAAGGGGCTTCTGGTGTACCAGGGATGTCTCAGGGATAGAGGAGGTGGGGCCAGATAGGACAGATATTCAGTTGATTCTGCCTTCTCTCCTCCCTAGAGCGCCTTGCCAGACTGCACATCACCTCCGCATGATTGGCAGAGATGCTGGCCTGGATCCGCCTGGAGAAAGTCCAGTTGCTGGTACATGAGGACCAGCATCTCTGCCTGTGCAACCTGGCTTGGTGGGGATGGTGATGGAGTAGAGGAGGCGGGAGGACGGAATGGGGAGGGTCTGGAGCCCGGCTGGGGCCTGGGGTGATGCAGGTGTGGTGTTGGTGTGCCCGGTGGTGGTGGGGGCCAGGCCAGTGCACTGCTGTGTGGGAAAGGAGGTGTTGGCTGACAGTAGGGCAAGTTAGAGGGTCACCTGCAAAATGGGGTGTAGACTGACTTTTCAAGTCTACTGGGCACTGTTGAGTTTACCAAATTTATTGACATAAGGAAGCTGCGATTTCATCAACTACTGCAACCTTGTTATCAGTAAGGCTTTCTAGGGTCCATCTCACTTCCATCTCCAAGATGTCTTCCTCCAGCCTATAGGACAAACTACTGAGGTTATCAATACTGTTAAGATGTTTCTTGTACAGAACTTATGTGTATTCCTGCCATCTTCTTTATCTGATCTGCTTCTAATAAGTCCTTACCATTTTTATCTTTTATCACGCCCACTTTGGCATGAAAGGTCGTCTTGAGAGCCCCAATTTCCTTAAAGAGATATTCTTCAATCTCTTTTTATAGCTTATTATACAATGTCTCTGTTTCTCTTCTTGCTTTTCTCTGGAATTCTGCATTCAGTTGGCAAACTTTTCTTAACTCCAAGAACTTTTACTTTCCTTCTTTCCTGGACTACTTTCAAAGCCTCATCAGAGAGCCAGTTTGCCTTTTTAGTTTTCTTTCTTTTGGGGATATTCTTTCTGGATAATGTTACAAACTTCTATCCAAAGTTCTTCATTCATTCTATCTTCCATGAATAAGACTTACAGTGTATGCACACCAATATTTTGCTTAGTTTTAGGATTCAAATCAAATGTATGAGATAAAGATTTCCTAAATAATAATAAGAAAAAGACATATCTCTGTGAGCTTCTAAACTTGAATTTTTAAGAGCAATAGGTGAGATGAAGAAATCAAAATATAACCTTTATTTGTTGTGGTTAAAAGTAATGTCTCATTATATATATAACAGTTGAGTCAGACTAATATCCTGACGAACCGTCAGGCTCAGCACAGAAAGCAGCAAGATGGCATGGCAGTGAGTCAATAAGATGATGGGAGGTTGGCAAGGGTATCTGGAGCCATTCAAACTGCAGTGCATCTGACAGCTGAAGAGTGACTGGTGGAGGATCCATAAGGCGAAAATGTCGCTCAAAGTGTTCCCACAGGTGCTCAATGGGGTTCAAGTCGGGGGAATTTGGAGGCCAGCGAAGAATTCGGAAGTCTTGTATACATAGCTGTGCTTGATGGGAAACACAAGAAATGGATGGAATGTCCTATACTTGTCAACTACAAGCTCTGTTCAACAGCCTAAGGCCAACAAACAAACATATGAACATTAATGATACAGTCACTATAGTATTCCTTAATCAAATTAACATATAGAACTATGTCAAAATTTGCATAAAAATACTGAAAGCATACCACATTTACACAACTTAAATACTATCATCTGTGTAATTAGTAGCATCAAAGTGTCAGATTTGCATGTGTTACGCACAACACAAGAAGGTACATATAGATTACAATAAATATACAACTACTTGTTTAATGCATAAGTATCATATTATTATATATCATATTATATTATATTGAAATCTTTGTTATATCAGTTGAGAAATTTCAAGTAATTAATGGTCTCCAACTTGTATGCTCAGCTGTGCATTAATACTTGTTACTGGGATGTCCCTGAAATGTTCATATTTTTAAGAGATGTATATTGCAAATTTAAACCAGGCTGTGATGATTATACAAACCTTTTCTAGGAAATATTGTAGATGTCTATACAGAAATATGATCTGTCTCCACATACCAAATCATTAACTATATGCAATGCATGTTCATGTCCCAAATCAATTAACATGAAACACACACAGACAAATGTATACATTTAAAATATAAAGCCATTTTTATTATATCTACATAGCAAAGTCATGATCTGCAGAAGACCATGCACAGATATCATTGGTGTGCCAATGGATCCCAAGGGGACAGGAGGATGGATAAAAATGCAGAGAGTCATTGCTATACATTAACACTGTATAATAGTACATAGCATGTACTTCGTCATTTGTGGTCACTACACCATAATAATGGTAAATTGAGAAAAAGCTTAAACTCTTCAATCCTCACTTCTAAAAATAGAAGACAACAATTATAGTGCACAGCACATACATCATGTATTGAGCTGCTTTATGAAACAGATGAAAATAATACAGAATTATGTCATCCAAATGAATTACACACATATAGTGTGATTAATTAACAAATGAAAATAGTATTTTTTTTAAATGATTCTTTATTATAATAACAAAGTAGCTATATTTCAGTTAGTAGTAATAGGAATGAATAGTCCTAGGAATATGGATAGAAATAGGTTTTAGTTTAAGTATAATAGTATAGGTTGAGAAATGGTAGGGGAATCGTTCATAGGTCATGTAACATAATCTAAATATTACTCAATAAAGTGTCTATCGTTTTATTTTTGATTCTATACAGACACTTACACATTATTAACATACATAGCATTCATAGTTGTCAAAATTAACAAGCACAAATCAGTCTTAAAATATAATAGAGCAAGGCAGAGTAATAGATTGTTGTATCACGTATTACTATATATATACCATAAATACCATTTATGGCTAATCCTCCTTTCCTGAGATATTTCAATACATTGAGAATATCTTTCTATTTTTCGATTTCTTTCTATAGGGTTCCAAATTTCTTTCAACAAAGGTAAGCTACTGTGTTTCCCTTTCTCACTTAACTCATTAAATGTTGAATTACTTATAAAATATGAGAAACTAGACATTTTATCGAGTATTTAATTCCTTTAGGGAAATATGAAATAATACTACTTTAGGAGTTTTTATCAAAATTTTGTTACTTATCTCTGAGATTTTATTTAAACATAATTCACAAAACTCTTGAACTTTCATACACTCCCACCAAACATTAGCATACATTCCTTTAAGTCAACACTCTCTCCAGCATCTGTCTCTGATCTAGTTTGGCAAGTGTCACTGGAACATAATGCCACCTATGTATAACTTTAAAATAGTTTTCTCTATATGTAAGATAAATAGTGGAAGATTGAACTAGTTCAAACCATTGAGAAATATCCCTGAGAATGAACAGATTTCTTCTATGCCCATAATTAGAGGCCACCTTTCTTCTACGCCCATCATTAGAGGCCTTTGATCTGTCACGGTTGCATGAGTTCCAATCGCTAAAATCGCAAATCGCTATTCTTTTCTCCGATTCTTCCTAGCTAAGTTTCAAAAATTATAAAACCATAGGTACATTTAAACATACTTGGTGGGATTGCCCCATAATACAACATGTGGATTAATATCACCAACCTAGCCTCCCCTATTCTCAATATTACTATAAATCCATTGATAGAATCTATCTATAGAACTATTCCTACTGGGTATACCAACACTAAATATAAATAAACATCAAAATAAATGGCTACAATTCCTAATGTTGGCTGCCAAAAATCAAGTTGCCATGATGGGAGACACCATTATTAGATAGCAAAGAAATAATTCAGAAACTAAACTACATAATGATCTATGAAAAATGACACATGAATTGAATAACACTCTTTTCAAAATTCACAAAGATATGGGATTGTTGGATTACCTCCACTCATTCCATTTCAATTAATTAAATTAATTAAATCACGAATTACATATGACAAAGTCGCAAGAGGAGAAATAAACTTTGGCCACATAGCTGATTCTCGAACCTGATTCTTCTGGAACAAAATTTGAACATCAGAGTTGATATAAAAAAAAATCAAACTAATGATACATACAGTTTGTTTTATATGATTTTAAAATATCATAATTTATTATTTAGTTAGAATGTACATATATAAATGCAATAAATAAAATAACACTTGTTTATCTTAGTTACATTCTAGGTACAAGGTATAAATACAATATAGAAAGTATAAAGAAAAGAAAAGTAAGACCTTGGTAATCAACAATACATTACATTATAAATGGAATACCGAAAACATATGTTGAAGTAATCACAATGTTGCTTATGCTTTAGACTAGGCCAAAGAAATGAATGCTTCGCTCAATAGATTGTACTGTTTTGATCTGCAAGTCATACTTTATTACTTAACTGAAATGTAATTGACATTGATGATAAAAAAATGTATTGAAACAAAAAAAATTCAAATTTCCTGCCTCAGGTCCTTAAATGGCCCGCGGCACACAATTAGTTAACCTCAGCCACGGGGGTACTGTAAATACCTAAAATTAACCCACATATACTGAGGGATCCCTCATTGGGACCCCGACAGGGTCCCCACATAAACCCCATGATGTAGGGGTCCCCATCAGGACCCCCACATCATTAAAAAAATTAAATTTCCTTCTGCAGGTCCTTAAAGGACCTTAAAGGTCCTTAAAGGACCCACACTACAATTTAAATTAACCACTGTCTAAAATTAACCCCATCAGTCCCATTAGGGTCTATAGAGTCCCTTATGGGACAATAATAAACCCTGACATTAACACTAGAAGTGTCATGAGGGTCCTCCAGGACCCTCGTGACACTAAGTCTAAGCACTACTCTACACTATACTATTATCCACCCCAATAAACTCATATATCTAAATGAACCCCCTTCTAAGTAATTAACACTACTTAACCCTCATCATACCTAATTAACCCTATCATTAACCACTTAACCCTATCTAGATCCAGTTATCCCCATCTAGACCTAATTAACCCTAAATGTACCCAATAAAACCCTCACTGTACCTAATTAACCCTAACTGTACCAAATGAACCCTAACTTTACCCAATAAACCCCTATCCCATTAACCCCCTCTACACTATCCCATTAACCCCCCTCTATCCTATACTATTAATCCCCCCTCTACCCTATCCGATTAACCCCTACCCTATCCTACCCTATCAACCCCCCTCTACCCTACCCTATTAATTCCCCTATATCCTATCCTATTAACCCCCCACTACCCTCTCCTATTACCCCCTCTAGCCTGCCCTATTAACCCTCCTCTATCCTATCCTTTTACCCCCTCTATACTACCCTATTAACTGCTACACTACCTACCTAACTCCCTAATACAACCCCAACCCCCTATTAAATTCCCCAACATCCCTCTAAGAACAAAAAATAATAAATGACTGATTTTATTGAAAATAAAAAACACTACAGAAAAAAACACTATTAAAATAAAAACAAAACTCACAACTGTTAAAAGGAAATAGTTAAATCGTCCACCGACCTGGCCTAAATGCCCCTCCTACACGATTATCCACCCCAATAAACCAATAAATCTAAATTAACCCCCTCTAAGTAATTAACCCTCTTTAACCCTCACCATACCTTTAACCCTATCACTAACCACTTAACCCCATCTAGACATAATTAACCCTAACTGTACCTAATTAACCCTAACTGTACCCAATTTACCCTAACTGTGCCTAATTAACCCTAACTGTACCCAATAACCCCTATCCCATTAACCCCCTCTACGTTATCCCATTAACCCCCTCTATCCTTCCCTATTAACCCTCCTCTACCCTATCCTATTAACCACTACACTATCAACCCCTCCTCTATCCTACCCTATTAACCCTCTATATCCTATACTATTAACCTCCTCTACCCTAACCTATTAACCCCCCTCTATCCTACCCTAATAACCCCTACCCTATCTTACCCTATCAACCCGCCCTCTATCTTACACTATTAACCCCCTCTATCCTATCCTATTAACCCCCTCTATCCTACCCTATTAACCTCCCTCTATCCTATACTATTAACCCCTCTGTACCCTACCCTATTAACCCCCTCTATCCTATCCTATTAATTTTCCCTCTACCCTATCCTATTAACCCCCCTCTATCCTACCCTATTAACCCCCCGTACCCAATCCTATTAAACCTCTCTCTCCCACCCTATTAACCCCTACACTACCTACCTAACCCACTAATACAACCCCAACCCCCTATTAAACTCCCCAACCCCCTTCTAAGTACAAAAAATAAAAACACCCACATTACAGAAAATAAAAAAACACCAATTACAAAAAATAATAAACAACTAATTACAGACAAAAAAAAACACTACAGAAAAAAAACACTATTAAAATAAAAACAAAACTCACAACCTGTTAAAAGGAAAGGGTTAATTAGTCCACCGACCTGGCCAAAATGCCCCTCCAGCAATGTCCAGCAATGCCCTGGTCTTCGGTGTTCTTGGCCAGGAAAGGCCCCTCCACCATTGTCCCGACGTCCAGTAAAACCTACAAAAAAAATACAATTACAGTCAATACACATATCTCGACAACCAGTGATGTCCTTGTCTTCATTCCTCAGGCCCAGGAAAGGTCCCTCCAAAAAAAAAGAAGTTCTTTGAAATTTAAATAATGTGAATGTCTTTATTGGGATTTATACAATTTTGTGACCTGGCTTGACATACTTTGACTGGCACAATAATAATACTTATCTATGGGGAAAGTATCCTATTTTTACATACTGTTTTGGAGAAATGCCATATTAGTCCGAATATAAGCCGCACCCGCATATAAGCAGCACCTGTAAAATTCAAGGGGAAAAAATTGAAAAAAAATAGTACTCAAATATAAGCCGCACCCTTAAAATTGGAGAGAAAAAGAATCTCTAAAAAGTGATCAGCCAATGCAAGAAACAGGCTTTCTAATTAGTACTGTAACTTTTTTTGCAGGTTACAAGCCTTACAGGATGTTAGAATCACTAAAACCATAAATCGCTATTCAATTGCTACAATACCGCAAGCACGCAAATCGGCACCCTTAACTCGCCATCGCTCAAATCGGCAGTAATTTTACCTTCGCGAATCTAAGCCGCACACGTAACTCTCAAATCGGCAGTGATTTTTTTTACGGTCACGAGTATAAGCCGCACCCGTAACTCGCAAACTCAAAAATCGGAAAAAAGGTGCGGCTTATATTCGGACCAATACGGTATTCTTGTTCTAGAGCTTTGTTTCTTTCAGGAGAATATGCTTTGCTGTCTCTATGTCCTTACTGTTACAAACCAGTAGTGTGTATCTACAAATTAATATAGTGTTACCCTCAAGGCCTGTGGGGCAGTGCATTTAATAGTGTGTACATATGCACAAAATGATTATATTGAGAGAGACTTTTGCCAATATGGTATATATATAAATATATATATATATATATATATATATATATGTATATATATATATATTAGTACATTGTAAGCCGATTCAAAAGTTAAAAAATACGTTTCTCAGAAATCCATTGTACTGCACTCTGAGACCACAATGCATCCCACTGTTGGGGAGGGAGTGGGAGGCAAACAGGCACAGGGGAGGGAGAGGGGAGCAAAGAGACACAGTGGAGGGAGAGGGGAGCAAAGAGACACAGGGGAGAGAGGGAGAGAGAGAAATAGACATGGGGAGGTAGAGCAGGGAAGAGACACAGGGGAGGGAGAGTGGGGGTTAAGAGACACAGGGGAGGGAGGGGGAGGAGACACAGGAGAGGGAGAGGCAGGGGAAGAGACACAGGGGGGGGAGAGGGGGGAAGAAACACAGGGGAGGGAGAGGGGGAAGAGACACAGGGCAGGGAGAGGGGAAAAAGAGAGGGAGAGGGGGAAAGGAGGCATAGGAGACGAAGAAGGGAAAAGGAGACACGGCTGAGAGGGGGAAGGAGACACGGGAGGGGGGAAGGAGACACAGGAGAGGGGAAGGGCGGAAAAGAGATTGGAGGGAGGGAGAAATACAGGGGACAGAGAGGGGGAAGAGACACAGGGGAGTGGGGCATGAGACACAGGGGATATGGGGGGGACAAGGGGGGAGAGGAGTTGGAAGAGACACAAGAGATGGAGGGGAGATGAGACACAGCAGACGGAGAGGGAGGGGAGAGACACAATTTATAAAACTCTAGTAATAAATTTGGGATGATTATCAGGACCTGTTAAAATACCAGGAAGTTGTGTAGACACCCCCTGGGGGTGTCAACATAATCATTAGAGGGATTTTTAGATATTAATAAAAATAAAATGTTTTATGAGATGTGCTGCATACACATAGGTTGCATTTTGCCTATAGAGTGCAGAAATGTATTAATCCATCTCACTTAGATATCCCTTTAATTGAAGAGTAATCCCTATAGGAACCCCCTCCCCTTTAAGCTAGAGGTAGACTTTGAAAATAAAACCAAAGGCAGTCTCCCCCCACAAATAAAATAATTTCTGCTAATATTGTAAATTATTTACAAAGCTTGAGCTTTCATTTATAGAGTAACAAAAATTCCAATGAAGAAATAAAACTGAACATTTATGAAAATCTATTTATTCATCTGAACTCATAATTAGACAGGGAAATGTCATAACTGGACCTTGAATGCAACCACAACTTTTTGGTGAAGAGTGTGTGTCTGAGAAGGGTATTAACATTTTTGGAGAGCAATTTTTCAGTTTGTAAAGGGGAAAGTGTCAAATTAAGTGAGATCCAAATATCCAACAAATCCACATCATCTCTTTTTTGTCCCTCCTCCCCCAACAAGCAATGGCTTGTTTTTAGGAGCTATTTTTGTAAATAACGTATTTTAAGGTTATCACGCATTATTAGTGTGATTTTAGTGTATAGTAATAAAAGTTACGTTTTAATAGATTTATTTAGTTTGTTAATGTCTTCATTCATTGGTCTGACAACCCAAATACATGAAATACACAGACAGCATTAGTTAAAGTAAGGGTTATTTAAAAAAAAAATAGGTTCTCTCTTCTTCAGTTTATAAATTTATGTAACACTTCTACACAAACCCATCAACACCTAATGGGATTGGGGTAGATTTCCTCAATTTATTTCGGTACTGTGCCATTTGTTGCTTAGATTGTTATATTTTTCCTGTTGGGCAATTATCATAGTATCATATGCCCATACTTGTTTATACATTTCTTCCCATTCATCATGACTATAAAGCCTTTCATTAAATTGTCTTCATATGTTACTAATTTTCCCTTTGGTCTGAAATCATGGTTTAGTTTAAATTATCTACATAGTTTAGATTTTGAAACTATTTTGAAGTCATTGACCTGCCTTCTGACCACAACCCATTGCTTGATACTGGTCAAAGGATTCTAGAACAGAGTTGTGTAGCTGGAAATATTTATTCTTTATTCATTGATTAAGATTTAATATATACATTTATTAATTAATCAACAGATCACGTGCTTTATCTTTGGTTACAGTGGTCATTTCTATCCAAGTTTTGTTTCTGAGCTTTTTAATATCTTTATGTTTGTTGGACTTTAGTGTTCGCCGAATTTGAACTGAAGTTTGCATGATCATCCAAGGGGAATTCCAGGCTTTTGTCACATTCAGAGTCTAATTATAAATAATTCTGCGCTATCAGTGAATAAACTATTTCAGAATAATGCAGTTACAGGTTCTGTATGACATTCTCTGATTCAGTGTTGAAGGATTATTTTACCAAGAACATACCCTTAATAGGAATGCTGAACAGTTGGGGGAAATCAGGTGGTTTCAGAAACATGATCCCTCACTGCCAAGAGAAAAATACAGATACTGTATTTTATCTTTTTTGAAAGTCGTCAATCTATGTACATATGACTTCAGTTTTCCCCTCCACTGGATCAGTTCACACTTCACATAGAATGAACAATATACAGTGGGGGAAAAAAGCATCTGATCCCCTGCGGATTTTGAACGTCTGTCCAGTGACAAAGAAATGATCAGTCTATAATTTTAATGGTAGGTGTATTTTAACAGTGAGAGACAGAATAACAACCCGCCGCCCCCCCCCCCCCCCCGAAAAATGCATGTCTAAAAAGTAAAAAATTGATTTGAAGGGCAATGAGGGAAATAAGTATTTAACCCCTTTGAATTAGCACTTGGTGGCAAAACCCTTGTTGGCAATCACAGAGGTCAGACGTTTCTTGTAGTTGGCCGCCAGGTTTCCATACATCTCAGGAGGGATTTTGTCCCACTCCTCTTTGCAGATCTTCTCCAATTAATTAAGGTTTTGAGACTGATGTTTGGCAACTCGAACCTTCAGCTCCCTCCACAGATTTTCTATGGGATTAAGGTCTGGAGACTGTCTAGGCCACTCCATGGCCTTAATGTGATTCTTCTTGAGTCACTCTTTGTTGCCTTGGCTGTGTGTTTTGTGTCATTGTCATGCTGGAATACCCATCCACGACCCATTTTCAGTGCCCTGGCTGAGGTAAGGAGGTTCTCACCCAAGATTTGACAGTACATTGCCCTGTCCATTGTCCCTTTGATGCAGTGCAGTTGTCCTGTCCCCTTAGCAGAAAAACAACCCCAAAGCATAATGTTTCCACGTCCATGTTTTGACAGTGGAGTTGGTGTTCTTGGGGTTATAGACAGCATTCCTCCTCCTCCAAACATGGTGAGTTGAGTTGATGCCAAAGAGCTTGATTGTGGTCTCATCTGACCCGTGCGGGCACTGCAGGATTTCGGTCCTTCACAGCGTAGTGTGTTACCAATTGTTTTCTTGGTGACTATGGTTCCAGCTGCCTTGAGATCATTAACAAGATCCTGATTTCTCACCATTCTCATGATAATTGAAACTCCACAAGGTGGGATCTTGCATGGAGCACCAGACAGAGGGAGACTGGTAGGTTTTTTTGTGTTTCTTCCAATTGCAAATAATCACACCAACTCACCAAGCTGCTTGGCGATGATCTTGTAGCCCATTCCAGCCTTGTGTACGTCTACAATCTTGTCTCTGACATCCTTGGACAGCTCTTTGGTCTTGGCCATGGTGGAGAGTTTGGAATCTGATTGATTGATTGCTTTTGTGGACAGGTGTCTTTTATACAGTTAATGAGCTGAGATTAGGAGCACTCCCTTTAAAAGAGTGCTCCTAATCTCAGTTCATTACCTGTATAAAAGACACATGGGAGCCAGAAATCTTGCTGATTGATAGGGGATCAAATACTTATTTCCCTCACTGACCTGCAAATCAATTTATATCTTTTTTGACATGTGTTTTTCTTGTTTTTCTTTTTGTTATCCTGTCTCTCACTGTTAAAATACACCTACCATTAAAATTATAGACTGATCATTTCTTTGTCAGTGAACAAACATTAAAAATCAGCAGGGGATCAAATACTTTCCCCCCCACTGTAAAAAATGGTGCAATAAGATGGTACAAACAATACAAAGCACCAGTGCCCATAGGGTAGAATACCCTTACTTTAGTTGGGGGGGGGGGGGGGTCAGATAATATCACCTTATGAGTCATCTAAGCATAAATAGTCTATGCAGGGTTCCCTTGTGGTCCAATGGTTAGGATTTGGTGCTTTCACCACTGCAACCTGGGTTCAATTCCAGTCAGTCACCCTGAAGCCAAACAGGGCTGGGCCTGGTCAGTACTTGCATGGGAGATCACCTAGGACCACCAGGAGCTGGATGCGGTGGCCCACTGGGTAAGAAACTGGCAATCCACTCCAGTATCCCTGCCATGCATAATAAAATGCATCCGCATGGTGTGTTAAAGTCCACAAGGTCATGAAGAGTCAGACACAAATGAACAAAGCAAGCATCAACATATATATAAATATATATATATATATATATATATATATATATATATATATATATATATAAAAATATATATATTTGATTTAACCCTACTTGGTATATAGTGCAGTTGCAAGGGGGGCCCCAAAGTAATTTGCACTTTATTTTACGCGGGTCCCACTAGCTACTATATTGCTATGTAAGACAGGAATTGAGAGGTTTTTCAAGAGATCTCCAAGAATTAATTGGTTGTTACGTCTGCCCCCTTGCTAGTGTTGCATACTATAGCCTATCTTCGCATACCTCACAACAGTGAGTAGTCTTTAATGTTTTAAATAGTCAATTGTGGCTACACAATCAGATAGAGGGTGGAAGAGCATTTGGAAAAAGTACTTTCCTTTTCAAAAATGCTGCTAAATTAATTGAACAATGTTCTTGTGTAGTTGAGTGGTTTTAGGCTTTTTCAATTATTTTTGGAATTTGACAACATTAGGATGTGCACTGATCAGTGGCACAAATTAGACGCAGTAGTTCTAACCAGCTCAATGTTAGTTATATTGTCCTTTTTCACACATTTCAAAACATGTAGAGGTTTAGCATAGTGGTAAAGTCAACTGAAGGTGTAATGGTAGTTCTGTGTTCAAATCACTGCATTTTTTTGGTTTTCAAATCGTTTTATTGTACAGAGAAAAGAGCAGTTACATTGTGCAATGACCTGTTAGGAAACACATCCATTACATTATAAACAATCCAAGCAATGCATATCAGAACCTGACAGTGGTACTTGCACAAGTTAAATTTAAGTAAACCAGCTCTACATTTCCCCATACTACCTCCCATTTTCCACAATTTTCTATTATTAACAGTTGACCTCCAGTGTATCTAAATTCTATATTTTCAAACATAGCAAGGATATGAGCAAACTTTTAGTTAGCATTGGATAGTGAGAGGTCTTAGTAAAGAGGTGTCATGTCCTTACAAAGGAGAAACAGTAAACTGCAGTAAAACATCAACCAACATGAACCAAAATCATAAAAAGATTAGAGAGAACCAAAACGCCCCCCCCCAAAAAAACAACCAAGAGATGTAATAGCATCCTTGAATCAATCTAGCCCCCCCCCCCCCAAAAAAAAACAAAAGTCCTTATCTGCAAAGTTAAGAACATACCTTTTCCATTAGTCTTTAGCTCCCAGACCACTTCCAGGCATGAAAGTGTTAATAAAGACGAAGGATATGTCAAAGATTTAACCAAATGAGAGACCCTCCTGGTGATTCAACCATGGTCCCCATATATGAAAAGATAAAGGCATTGAGTCCGATATAATATGTTTCAGCTTCTCGTTGGGCATAATGTATTTTTTTTTCTGTTGAACAGAAGCCACGTCTAGGTATACAGATTTCCAATTTCTGGCAAGTTGTTTTTTAGAAGGTAACAGAATAAATTGTAGCAATTTATTTTGTTGATGAGATAAAGAGACTGGGGATAAACCTAAGAGGCATGTTTCTATGCTAGGGGTTAGTTGCGTATCAAATAGATCATTAGTCAAGGCCATGATGTTTTGCCACAAATGGTGAGCTTTCAGGCATTCCCACCATACATGTATAAAAGATCCTATAGAGGAGCAACCTCTAAAACAATTTGGGTTCTCAAGGGGATTCCACTTGGAGAGTCGTTCCGGGGTTATATAGACCCTGTGAAGAACCTTAACTGATGTCTCTAGTAAACTATAGGTCAGAGACCCCTTCACAGCCGAATTCCAAATTGCTTTCCATTGTTCTTATTCTAATCCATGGGAAATATCGGATTCTCAATCTCTCATATTTATCCCATTGGCGGCGTGGTAAAGGTATCAGAGAGCATTCCGAAAATCCCTTTCATGAGTTTTTTTTTTAGCACTAACGTTGGAGAGCCATGTCATTGTAGGTGTACCTAAATCTTTTACCATTGACAAAGCCATATGTTGTAATCTACAATAATTAAAATGCTCTTCCAAGGGAATATTATAAAAATCCCTCAGTTATTCAAACTGCTGAATCTTTTCCTCTTTCAAACAAGATCCTAATCTATCAAATCCTCTTATTACATAGTTACATAGTATAGTTACATAGTAATTGAGGTTGAAAAAAGACTTTCAATCCATCAAGTTCAACCTTTTAAGATCTCCTCTGATCTGCAATATGCAGATTAGTTATTAATTAGTTGTTAATTAATTGTTAATTAATTATTAATCAACAATTTTTTTATTTTATTAATAATTAATTGATCCAGAGGAAGGCAAACAAAAAAAAACAAAAAAAACAAGTGAAACTTAGCCAATAGTCTCGAGGGGGAAAAAAATTCCTTCCTGACCCCAGATACCGGTGATCAGATTCCTCCCTGGATCAATACTCTTTATCTCTCTCTAATTATCCAGGATAACCCTGAATTCCCTTGTTGATTAGAAATAAATCCAATCCCCTTTTAAAGTTATCTATCGAATCCGCTGTCACCACCTCCTCTGGTAGAGAATTCCACAGATTAACCACCCTTACTGTGTAGAACCCTTTTCTTTCTTTAAGGTGGAATCTTTTTACTTCTAACCTCAAGGGATGTCCTCTTGTCAGTTGAAAACCTCTTGGCACAAAAAGCTCCCTTGACAAATCTTTATACTGACCCTGGATGTATTTATATAAGGTAATCATATCTCCTCTTTGACACCTTTTTTCTAGAGAAAATAAACTTAATTTGGTTAGTCTTTCTTCATAACTTAGCCCCTCCATTCCCCTTATTAGTTGTGTTGCCCTTCTCTGTACCTTTTCCAGCTCTAAAATGTCATTTTTATGAAGTGCAATTGTACTCCATATTTCAAATGAGGGCGTACTGGAGATTTGTATCGTGGCAGAATTATATTTGCTTCCCTTTCTTCTATACCCTTCTTAATACATGCTAATATTTTATTTGCCTGCTTGGCTTTGAGCACTGTTACCTATTTGGTTGTCCACAAGTACTCCCAAATCCCTTCAATATCTGATACACCTAGATTTGCTCCATTAAAAATTGCATGGCTATTTTTCCTTCCCAGATGCATAACTTTACATTTATTTGTAGTAAGTCTCATCTGCCATTTAGATGTCTATTCCTCAATTTTATGTAAATCCCTTTGTAGGGAAAGTACATCATTTTCTGATTACCTTGCACAACTTTGTGTCATCAGCAAAAATGGAGACACTACTTTCCAGTCCCACCTTCAATTCTCCACCAATTCTCTGAAATGGGAGTCAGTACCTCAGGAAATCTAGGGTGGGGGAATAAAGGAGTAAACAGGGAGATTTTAGGAATAATATTAAACCTTTTCTGGGCCAAATTGCAGCAAGCTAGCGACTATCTAATAATTGGGTTAATAGAACATCCCATTAACCACATTGCATCATGGAATTCTCAATAAAAACCCATGACGGTTGCTGGGTGATGGAATGAACAATAAGGATGAAGGCCAATAGAGCAGCCTTAATATATAGTTTAAGGTTAGGGCATGATAAATCTTCCCGTTTTTTATGTTTCATTAATATTTTCCCAGCAATCCTCGGGGGCCTGTTTTGCCAAATAAATCTTGTAATCAGTTTTTGCAATCCAATCAGTACCTTTGAAGGTAAAAAGATAGGAAGTGACAAAAAAAGGTATAATATCCTCGGTAACAGGTTCATTTTGATCAAGTTAATTCGGCCTAGCCAAGAAATTGGGTATTTAGACCATTTAAGTAAGTCTTTGGAGAATTGAAATAATAGAGGTTGGTAGTTAGCTCTATATAAGGCTTCGGGATCAGGTGTAATATTGATTCCCAAATATTCTGGCCATACAAAATTGTAATTGAGGCTTAGATATTCCAAATCAGCGGGAGGAATCTGGATTGAAAGAGCCTCCATTTTATCTGAATTCACTTTGAGACCAGGGATAAATCTAAACAGATCCAAGAGAGTCATTAGTGCTGGAATGGAGTGAGTGTGGTCAGCAAGCGGACAAAGGAGGTGATCTGCAAATAAGCAACATTTGTATTGATGATGTCCTACCGATAAACCTTTGATATCTGCTGATGTCCTAATTGATTGAGCCAGGAGCTCGACTAAGAGGGCAAATAACATAGGGGAAAGAGGGCATCCCTGTCTAGTACGCCTCTGTATCCTATCTCTACCTGGTAAATGTATTGAGACTGTTGGAAGCTTATAGTAAGTTTTAATAAGTTTCAAGAATGGGTCTATAAAATCCAAATTTTTCCATCACCGCCAAATGCCTTTTCAATATCTAGGGCGAGGAGGCATAAGGGTGTGGAGGTTGCTTTAAACATATGGATCAAGTTCAGAATCCTTCAAATATTATCCCCAGCTTGTCTGTTTGGGATGAACCCTACCTGATCCTTGTGGACCAAATTCGTCAAAATTTTTTTAGATTCTATTCGCCGTGATTTGGGCTAAAAGTTTTATATCATTATTTAAAAACTAAATAGGACGATAGTTCTTGAGCTCTAGTGGGTCTCTGCCTTCTTTCGAGAAGAAAACAAGCCCAGCCTGGTTTAACTCTGAAGGAAATTGATGCCCTTCAAGAATCCTATTAAACAGTTTGATTTAATGTGGGGCTAATAGATTAGTATTTTTTTATAATAAAGAGTAGAGAAGCCATCTGAGCCAGGGGATTTACCAGATTTCACTTTCTTAAATCGCCTCTGTGACTTCTTCCAAAGTTATTTTGGCATTCAACTGGGTCAAATTCCCATCTGTAAAAGTAGGAAGATCACACAAATTTAAAAATTGAAATCTAATTTCAACCTCTTTTGTCAAATTCATGGTGGAATATTCTTTCTGATAATATTTATAGAAAACATCTTGAATCTTGGATTTGCTATTGGCAATCTGGCCTGAAGTATCCTTAATTTGATATATCTTAAACTGGAAAAATGTGTTTCTAAGCCTATTAGCCAAGAGAAAGTCCGGCTTATTGGCCTTTGTGAAGTATTTGTGATTCGTCTATCAGAAAGTATTAAATCCAAATCTAGTCTAGTGCAGTTTATTTGTCTATGCAAGGTATCAGTGGGATGTTTTTGACTTGATTTCTCAAGATCTGTAGCTTATTTAATTCCTCTTCCCTTTGCCTTTGTTGCTTTTTGTATCTAGAAGCTATTTTTATGCAGGACCCCCTTATGTAGGGTTTATGAGCCACCTAGACCCACTCCAGCCCCGTTTCCAGATTTAAGTTAGATTGATAGAAAAACTCAATGTCTTTAGCAATTAGAAAAAAAATGCCAATTGGACATAGGGATACTACTAAAATATAGAATAAAATACACATGAAATACATAACCATAAAAAAGTTTCAATATAACAACCAAAACTGAACAATCGCTCCCAAATGAGCCGGTACACAGAATTCCATAATTTGAACCTAAATAAAAAAAACAAAAAAATAATTAACGTGCACCAAAGTGCTTAGGGTGAGGAGGTGTTTTAGGAAACACCTTATTCTGTCCCCAAAACGAGGAAGGTACATAAAAAAAATTGTCAATAGGTAGTGGTGGTAGCTACCTGTCCTCAACACCTATACTTCAATATAATGTTGCATGGGAAAATCCTAAAGATAATTTCAATGAAACAAAGCAACAAAAACCTTTCCGACAGTATATAATGAATAATGAACCTTCTGATAAAGAAGAGGGATAAAGAACAAAAGAGAGCATTGTGCCAAAATCTATGAAAGTAAACCTTTCTGGTCTACCTGGAGTAACAACTATCTCTCCGACATTTTAACTTTTGAGTCTAAATTAAATAGCTCCCTGCTCAGAGAGTAAGAAAGCCTAAAGCACGGCTCAGGTAGTCCCATCCGGAGAAAATGTGACTCACTGCATTTTTTGACAGTATTTTTTTGGTTACAAGATTAAAGAGAATATAAATATAAAGCAAACGATTCTATGTAATTATGCTGTAGTGAGAGACATTATTTTTGTTTCTATTCATCTGACTGTACAAGTGTGAGGGGTCTTGAGTTCACAGGCCTCCTCATATGAACTGCAGCATTCTTTAGTATCAGTGCTTTCAGTAGTGCTAATGGCAGTATCCTAAGTCTCTCCCTGTTGACAAACTGATTTAACAAGCTGCTCAAACAAGATAATGGCTGCCCTTTACATTATACTTGTATATAATCTTTAATATATTAAAAATTACTTTTTTACCAAACAAGTTAAAAAGGACATTCTGGTGACTTGAGATCTTTGAACTCAAAAAAAAAAATACAAAAACTAACATGTGGTGGTCTTTCTGATGGGTAGGGGTTACCCCTATTTCCTTTTGAAATTATAATGGACCATTGTCAGGGCCGGACTAACTTTTTTGAGCCCCTGGACAGCAAACTCTCAGGAGCCCCTGCAGCATTTTTTTGTTTTGTAGATGTGCACACAGCGCTCACTGGCAACTTTATGAACACATACCGCTGAAACCTCCCTTTGCGGCACACATTTCCAATAGTCTATCATGGCTATTTAAAGCATCAGTTACATAGGTGTTTCTTTTATTTATTTGTTTTTTCTTTTGCACAACCCATCACAAACACCAGGATTTTGATTACAATATCGAACAAATAGCTCCAAGCATCCAACCACATGTTTTCCACTGTTCTTCCATACATGTGCACCCTCAGATACAATGTCCACACCCTTGTATAGAATAAAATTAGGTTATTAAGGTTATTAAATGATAGAAACATAGATTTGACTATTGACCAGAACCTTCTAGTCTGACCATGTTATCTACCTAAAAATGTAACTTTATATACAGTATTTTCAAAATTCACGCTTATAGTGTTACTAGATGTGTGAAAAATACTATAAATACCAAAAGTATGATAACAGATTAAAATTAAGCCACATTATCTCTTCTGCGATTGGTTAGCAGAGGTCATGACGCATGCAGTGCTTCTGCTGTACTTATAATTACAGAGGGACATGACACATGCAGGGTTTTTGCTGTACTTATAATTACAGATAACAGAACGCATGCAGGGTTTCTTAAATCTTACATACTAGCAACTTCCCCGATCAAAAATGACGGCAATAAAATGTGAATCCTGGCAATGCTGTTTGCCACACAATGGGAGCCCCTCCCCCTCTACTTTACTGGCCTTGCTCATCACGGGCCTCGCAATGAGCGCAGAGTCTCATTTCCGCCCTCCTCTCCCTCCCTTGTGTCTCCTTCCCCCCGTGTTTTTACCCCATCTCCACCCTGTGTCTTTCCCCCCAGTCCCCCCCGTGTCTCTTACCCCACCTCTCCCTCCCCTGTGTCTTTCCCCCCCCCCCTCCCTCCCATGTGTCTCTTTTTCCCCCTGTGTCTCTTTTCCCCATGTCTCTTCCCCCCTCCCTTGTCTCTGTTCCCCCCATTTCCCCCCTGTGTCTCTTCCTACTCCTCTCCCTCCCCTGTGTCTCTCCCCCTCCTCTCCCTCCCCTGTGTGTCTACCCCCTCCTCTCCCACCCCTGTGTGTCTCCCCCTCCCCTTTGTCTCTTCCCCCTCCTCTCCCTCCCCTGCGTGTCTTCCCCCTCCTCTCACTCCTTTTTGTCTCTCCCCACTCTCACTTCTCTGTGTCTCTCCCCCTCTCACTCCCCTGTGTCTCCCCCCTCTCACTCCCCTGTGTCTCCCTCCTCCTCTGTGTCTCTCTCCTCTCTCATTCCCCTGTGTCTCTCCCCCCTCCTCTCCTTCCCCTATGTGTCTACCCCGCTCCTTTCCTACCCCTGTGTCTCCACGCTCCCCTGTGCCTCTACCACCTCCTCTCACTCCGATGTGTCTCCCCCCACCTCTCCCTCTCCTGTGTCTCTTGGCCCCTGTTTCTCTTTTTCCCCGCTGTGTCTCTTTTCCCCATGTCTTTTCCCCCTCCCTCGTGTCTGTTCCCCCCATTTCCCCCCCGTGTCTCTTCCTTCTCCTCTCCCTCCCCTGTGTCTCCCCCACCTCTCCCTCCCCTGTGTGTCTGCCCCCTCCTCTCCCACCCCTGTGTGTCTCCCCCCTCCCCTTTGTCTCTTCCCCCTCCTCTCCCTCCCGAGTGTGTCTTCCCCCTCCTCTCACTCCTTTGTGTCTCTCCCCCTCTCACTCCCCTGTGTCTCCCCCCTCCTCTGTGTCTCTCTCCTCTCTCATTCCCCTGTGTCTCTCCTCCACTCCTCTCCTTCCCCTATGTGTCTACCCCCCTCTTCTCCTACCCCTGTCTCCCCACGCTCCCCTGTGTCTCTCCCCCTCCTCTCACTCACTTGTGTATCTCCCCTCCTCCTTTCACTTCTTTGTGTCTGTTCTTCCCCCTGAATCTCACTCCCCTGTGTCTCTCCCCCTCCTCTGTCTCTCCTCCCACCCATTCCCCTGTGTCTCTCCCCCCCTCTTCTGTGTCTCTCCCCCCCTCTCCTGTGTGTCTACCCCCCTCCTCTCCCACCCATGTGTGTCTCCCACCTGCCCTGTGTCACTTCCCCCCTCCTCTCCCTGCCCTGTGTCTCTCCCCACTCCTCTTCCTGCCCTGTGTCTCTCCCCCCTCCCCTCTGTGTATTCCCCTTCCTTCCCTGTGTGTCTCCCCTCCTCCTCCTCTCTGTCTTCTGAGCGCAATGCGCCTGTGCGGGCCGCCACCTTGCGATGCGCCTGCGCGAGCCGACGCCACGCAATGCACCTGCGTGGGCTGATGCCGCGAAGTGCACATGCGCCGCTTACACAGTGCTATGTGCATGCGCGGCCTGTTGTGCAATGCGCATGTGCTGCCCATTGCGCAATGCGCATGTGCTGCCCGTTGCGCAATGCACATGCGTGGCTTACGCTGCACAATGCGCATACGTGGCCTGTTGTGCAATGCATAGTTGTCAAACTGCGATTTGTCGCAAGCATGACGACGAAGTTTGACAGCTATTAGATGTGATTATACTATACATTGATTAATTAATGACCGTACCACATGTTTCCTTCTACATACTATATATAACTAGCGATATATACAATTTGAAGCCATAGGAATGCTGTTTGACACACAATGTAAAGCTTTTTGTACTCTGAGGACCTTCGGCGCTCATTGCGAGCCTCTCCTCTCGTGTATTTTTCTTCCTCTGGGCACCTTCGTCACTCATCAGAAAGAGATATATATATTTATCTATATTTAGTTAACTAATAAAGTATAATGAATGTCCCAACTGTGCATTAGAAATTGTTTGTGTGCGTGAGGGAAAACCGTTGGTTTAGTTGTGTAAATCGCCATTGTAGATTCGTAATGTTATTAATGTGTTATTAATGTGCATTTTCCATCATTTGTAATAGTGTATTTTGTAGTTCATACGTTCGTGTGTGAAAGTGCTACGTGTTTGGCAGTGTTTTGCGCAATCCGGGGTCATGTAGCCTCGTTTTAAATTTTTGGGCAGTCATTTTTTTCTCGCTTGGGCGATTTTCAAATGGCGAAACTTGTCCAAATCACCTTAAATTCGCGTTTCTCCTCACTCCCAGGCATCCTGGCTGTCCCCCCGTGCTGTGTGTGATGTTTTTTTTGTATTTGTATTTTAGTTTTTTTGTGTTTTTTGGTTTTTGAGGTTCAGTTAATTTTGTATTTTTTGGATCTCGTATTAGTGTAATAGTGTATTTTGTACCTTGTATGTTCGTGTGTAAAAGTGCTATGTGGTTGGCAGTGTTTTGCACTGTCCGGGATCGTGTAGCCTCGTTTCCATTTTTTTGGGCGGCCATTTTTTTCTTGCTTAGGCAATTTTCGAGTGCCTAAATTTGTCAAAATTGACTTAAATTCACGTTCTACCTCATTCCCGGACGTCCTGGCTGTTCCCCTATGCTGTGTGTGATGTTTTTGTAGTATTTTTATGTGTGTATTTAGTGTGTTTTTATTGTTTTTTGGTTTTCGCGGTTCAGCCGTTAACGTCATATTTTTCCTAGCTCGTATTTTTCAAAGTACCGCGTTTGTCAAGTGCTTGCAGGCTGGCGATCCTGCGTTTACTAAGTGTTTGCTACTAAGTGTTTCATTGCCTTCGGCGCTCATCGCCTTTGGGCTGCGAGTTTTGGTGCCTTAACGGCTCGCCTCGCTATGCGAGGCTTGCAGGCGATGAGCTCCTTTGGCGCTCATCGCCTAAGTGCTCCGCGTTGACGCGCTTATAGCCTAACTTGTACGCAGCACACAAAGCTTGACAACGTCTCGTAGTTTGACAACTATTATATGTGTGATATCAGATGTAAAGGCCTCTCACATCATCACAGCTCCTGCCTCTGTCTTGTGTGAAGATCTTCTGTCACAGCTAACCTGTATGTACCCAGCCTTGCTGGTAGACATGGGTGCGCAGGGGAAGGCTTCCTCCCAGGCTGATCATCTCTCCCTCCTCCGGTGCTCCACTGTAGGGTGCGGATTTAGGCTTCCTGCAGTGTAATCTGAGCTTCCTGCCTGGAGCTCAGTGTTAACTCCGGCAGCGCTGTCTGATTTAGAGGAAGCAGGCACTGTACAGGGAGGGGCTTTGGAGGGTGTCTCTGGTGAAAAATGGGGTGATACTGAGGCGCCCCTCTTAGAGATCCGCCTGTAGGCGGGACCCTACCTCGATTATTGTTTAATCGCCCCTGACCATAGTTATGTATATTTTGTGTTCCCAATATTACTTTATTCAAGTATGTATTAGAAACCATGGCCCTTATTCAATTTGCAACAGTTACAGAGCGATTCAATTGATCAAGCGCACAGCTACCTGGCCAAAAGCCTAAACCGTAAACCATGCACCCATAAGTTGCATTTCTGAACATGACCATGATCAATTAAACAAGGCTGTAACTACCGATTTAGAAACAGCAAATGGTAAAAGAGAGCGTCATCATGACGTCAGTAAAATGTGGAGGTTAAACGTCAATCAATTCGCGTTTTGAAGTCCGATATGAGATCAGACTCGCAATCCAGCAATGTACAAAATAATAAAAATGAATGATGAAAATGTTCTAGTCAATGTGGGAGGCTTAATATATATATTAACTCCTTGATTCCCGCAATTGATATAACACAGAAATAAAACATAAAAAATGTTATTGCAGATATGCGAGCTTGAGATTGCTGTGCAATTAATTCTAATGACTTTCACCACTTTCTCCTTTTAAAGTGCAGTATTGATTTTTTATTTGCATTTACAGTGCTACGGACAGGTGTTTAATCCCATTGCGAGTCCTATCTGGTACTCGTAGGATTTTTGTCTACATTTGCCATTTACGGGTGTGAAAACATTTGCGGGCTTGAGGAATTGTAGCAATTGAATAACAATTTGCGATTGTAACATTTACAGGCTTGAAAGATCAAAGGCTTAGTTGGGTCGTGGTTACGATTTTGACAACTTCAGAGATTTCCAGCCTGTAACCCGCAAATTGTCTGCTTGTTGCTAAAACACGCCAATTGAATAGCAAATTAGTTTACGGACTACATTACGAGCTCCAGTAACTTACAATTACTCAATTGAATAGGGGCTCAAGACCTCTACTGTATTACAAGGGACTGTATGTCAATATTCAGCTCTGCCCTTGCGGGACCCAGGTAAATTACTAAATTCTGGCCTACAACACCATAAAAGCTTAGCACACGGGCCTGAACAGTTACCGAGTGTCAGGAAACAAACATATGTACAGATGTTCATAAAATAATTATATAAATGAGCAGTGAGATTTATTTGAATGTTTACAATTTATTCCTCCGATCTGCTGACTGAAAACCTTATAACATGTAAGTTATAACATGGTCAGAACATAAGCCTGGGTGTTGTGTGATGTCTAATCTGCCAGGAAATTTCTGTCTATAAAGTAGGGGACGTGCGGCTAGCTAGGAGCCTTGGCGCTCAAACAAACACAGACTTACCTCCGATTCCTTCTAATGTTATCGCATTCCTAAATCAATTTGCTAGAGTTGTGAGCTTTACATTAATCATACTGGACAAACGATAACTGATATTAGATAGTTGGCACCAAGGCTCAGTTTATTAAGAAGAAGTGGTTATAACAGTATAACCCTTTATTGAAGTGTATTATACATCTTATTCATTTATGTATAGGATCTCCCCATTTGCTACTCAAAGCACTGGCACTTTATACTAATAGCACTTATAATATTATCTACCTCCTGAGATTCTACATTATATATATGGCAGCACTTAGCACTTTATTCTACTTTCAGAAAGATATTTAAGGTCATTCATCATTATTTACTACACTCACTGGTCACTTTATATTGAGGTATTTATTTATTTTCAAGGAGAAATTGAATAGAGGATCCTTTAATATGAATTTTAAATATTGACTTTTCATAATAGGGTCACCTTCATCCACTTCCCACAATTATACGTCAGAGAATTACGTTTTTAATTCAAATATTTTATATGGCAACAATAAATGTTAAGTTTTAATTTTTTTGTTTTTCTATATTGCCTATTTTGGCTGAGGGTGTGCACTATAACAATTTAAAGAATACTCTCTTTCTTCAAGTTTTCTAATTATATTTTTATCCTTAGTAGCACCCCTCTTGAACCCAGTACCTTATTTACACCTTGAGCCACCTTGCCCTATAATTTCTGTATAAATTTGGACAATAGCCATGTATTTGTATTCTAATGCCATAACAACGGTGGTTAGATATTTTAATTAGTCATTGGTCTTTAATAATATGCACATTCTGTGACTTAAAAAGCAATATTCAGTACTAACACAAGTAAAATAAGCAGTTTTGGTGTAAAAACAAACAAGACAGTGTATAAACACAATGACAAAACAGGGAAATTACTTAATTTTAACTTATCTACATGCTGATGCAGAACAGTGCCACCACTAGAAATGTTGGGGCCTGATAGTAATGTAAAAGGCAATGTCCCCCAAACCAACCAATAAAAAATGGCCCCATCTCCCATAGTCAACCTTTACAAAAATATCTAACTATTTGGATCCAGATTGGCAGTTTTGTGGATCTCTGTTCCTTCCTCCCCTAATGATATGCATCTCAGAAGATAACGTAAACACCTGCAAGCACGGGCCACCCTTCCATTGCGGGCCCCTCACACTTGTACACTCTCTCTTTCCCTGTCAATGGCCCTTGTGGAGACTAGAGTCCAGAATGATTTTTTTCTGGTAGGGTCAGTTCTTTTTTCAAAAAGGGTCTGTCACCTGGGAGGGACCTTGGATCAAATGGCTATTCTAATGTCATAACAAGGGGAGATAGATATTTCAATTAGTCATTAATCATTAATAATTTGCCCATGGATTTAAAAAGCATTATTCAATATTAACATTACTTTAAAAAATTAACTTCTTAGCCTTCAGCACAACTGATTGTCTCCACCCACTTACAAGGGGCCTCATTCAACTGTGATTTGCCCAATTGAATAGGGCTTAATAGCTTGATATAAGCACAGAGCATATATTTTTTACAGAACTTTTTAGTTAGTGAAGACCTTGCTTTTGGATAGAAGTTCGCTAACTAAAAACTTTTGTAAAATAATATGCTCTGTGCTTATATAGCGTCCTATTCAATTGGCCAAATCACAATTGAATGAGGCCCTTGGTTATTAGTGGAGTCCGAGCAACAGCTTTGTTTTTGACCTTTTATGAGCAATGTTCAGCAACATGGGGCCACGTTCAGCACACTCAAGTAGAGACTTGTGCATATATGTATCAAAAGATTTAAAACATTCATTTTTATAAAAACTGACTTGGCCTAAAAGGTCATGGGATTAGTGACAGTAAATGGGATAATTCAGACATTTACTGTATATTTTTGAAAATGGCCTTGCAAAGTGTCAGTCAGCATCATAATGTGTAGCAGGGCCAAGAAAGTAAAAAAAGAAGAACCATTTTGCAGAAATGAGCAGAGGGATTTCTGCCATAAATGACGGGATAATATTTATCCCCCCCTCCTCTGTATCTCTTCCCCCCTCCCTCCCCTTTGTCTCTTTCCACTCCCTCTCTCCTCCCCTGTGTTTTCCCCCCCCTCCCCTTCCCCTATGTCTTCTCCCCCATCTCCCCTCCCCTGTGTCTTCTTCCCCATCTTCCTCTCCCCTGTCTCTTCCTCCCCCCCTCCGCTTTGTCTTCCTCCTCCCTCCCCACCCTGTGTCTTCCTAACCCCCCTTTTCCCTGTGTCTTCCTCCCACTCTCCCCTTTGTCTTCCTCCCCCTCCCCATGTCTTTCTTCCCCCTCTCCCTTCCCCTGTGTCTTCCTTCCCCCTCCACCTCTCCCCTGTGTCTTCATTCCCCCTCCCCTCTACCCTTTGTCTTCCTTCCCCCTCTCCCCTGTGTCTTAGTCCCCCCTTTCCCCTGTGTCTTCCTCCCCCTCTCCCATGTCTTTCTTCCCCCTCTCCCCTCCCCTGTGTCTTCCTTCCCCCTCCTCCTCTCCCCTGTGTCTTCCTGTCCCTCCCCAGTGTCTTGCTTCCCGTCCACTCCCCTGTATCTTCCTCACCCTCTCCCCTGTGTCTTAGTCCCCCCTTTCCCCTGTGTCTTCCTCCCCCTCTCCCATGTCTTTCTTCCCCCTCTCCCCTCCCCTGTGTCTTCCTTCCCCCTCCTCTCCCCTGTGTCTTCCTCTCCCTCCCCTGTGTCTTGCTTCCCGTCCACTCCCCTGTATCTTCCTCCCCCACTCCCCTGTGTCTTCCTCCCCCTCTCCCCTGTGTCTTCCTTCCCCCTCCTCCTCTCCCCTGTGTCTTCCTTCCCCCTCCCCCTCTCCCCTATGTCTTTGCAAGCTGCACGCAGCTCTGTACAGACTTAGGAAGTGGTGTATTTGCCCCCATGAAGTGTTACTCACATATCACAATTATACTAGTGTTAGTTTTATGAATATTAACTTCTGCATGTTATCTTAGAGATACTTTTGTTAAAGCAATACTTTATCACATTGATTTATTACAGAGATAAATTCGCTAATTAATCAGTTCTATCATCGTGCCATATTTTTATCTATTATTATGTAGTTGACATTGTTTTTTAATATCCTTTTATTATGATCAGTAACAAACTAGGCAGTGACTTATTTTATTTTCCCGGGCTCCACGATCTCTGCAGATGGCAACTGCAGCCATGAAATCAAAAGATGTTTTCTTCTAGGGAGGAAAGTTATCGCAAGTCTAGACAAGCAAGTAAAAATAAAGATAATACCTGGCAATAACCTTGGATGGTGAGACAATTATTTTTGAAAAACAAATCAATTTGCTCCCCAAACATACTCATACAGCCAAAGACTTTTCATTTCCATCAAAACTGCTTTTGCAATAATGTCAGGTTATACAGTGAGAATTCAATTATTTCCATCACACAAACAAAAATGTGTCTGAAAAGAGTAAGAAAAAACATGACTTTCACTGACAATAAAAGGATTGCAACAAGAAAATGTGAGATAAGGAGGGAAGTTCAAAGCCTACATATATCGGGTACATTGTAGTCATATATGGCAATAGGTGAAAATAATCTGTGGGTTATCTGATTTAATAATATAAAACAAACAAACAAACAAAAAACACAAAGTACAGTTACACTAATCTCTTTTTAAACAAAGAATTGCAGGTTAATAATTAACCATATGTAAAGTATTGCATACACTATATATAGGAATCTACTGAGATTTCTTGTGGGAGTTTAGGAATAAGAAGAAGTTTGAGGAACCCACTGCATGTTGACTGTAGAAGTCTGATACCAGAAAGGGCTGACACATGATGAGACAGACTGAAGGGTGAGGGGATGCTTCCGGCACTGGAGTGAGGCCATGTAGTGTGAGGCATTGTGCCAGTTTTGCTAAATCATTACCCTTTAATACAGTGTATGTATGTCTGAAGCTGTCATTGTGTGGGGCTTCATGCTATTCTGTTTATCTAAGCTGCATTAAGGCAGAATATGTATGCCTAAAACTGTATGTGTAACGACAGTAAAAGATACTCTAATCATAACCAGCTTGTCCCTCTTTCTGCAAATGGTGTACATCGCTATGTGTCTGTCGAGACAGAAAACATATTCAAACTGTTTCAATGAATGTGCATCACTTTCTATAGTTATGATATTAAAGGGCCATTTCCATAACATTAAAGGCATATTTAAGTTTCCTGGATTTTGCATAAACAAAATCCCCCCCAAAAAAATACCTTGACGTTAGCAAAATGTCTTGTAATTTCTGATAGTGGAAAATTAGGGTTAACACCCTCTTCAAACCCAGGCTAAATTAGCATAAAATTCAAAAATAGTTTTGGACAATCAGGAGGATGCAGAGGCTGAAACATTTGTATCACACTCTGTGATTGCTGGGATATGTAGTCTGGCACATGTTAGAAAGTGCTATGTATTTTCATATTAGAGTCTGTCTGTGCAGCACATTCACACTAGATTACAGGCTGTTTGTTCCCTGCATCACTGCTGCTGGTGTTTTTTTCTCTCTGTCCCTATCTCCTTGTGGACAATTTCAGGTGTGACCCCACCAACCATGGCAGCACTTCCTTTGGAGGTCACAACCTGTACCTAGCTGCTCTACAGCCGCATATGTGTAAGTGTCCTAGGGGTGTGCAAATCCAGATAGAAGTATCCAGCATTTAAATATGTAAGTACATTAAACTTTCCAATATAATACATATTTTTTTACTAATCAATGGCTGTTTTTTAGCAAACATTTGAAACACAGGAAACTTCTATTTATCTTTAAGGAATCACATGATACTGATTATCACATATATAGTTGTGAGCGTACGAGTTGTTGCTAACGCTGCGGGCTCGCGTAGCGAGCCCGCGGCCCTCGCGAAGCGAGGGCACTGTGCCAGGTTCTCAGTTGCTGGCTTGGAGCGCCGCAGGCGCTCCATGCCAGCACCTGAGGACCTCGCAAAGCGAGGTCTTCAGTTGCAGCAACTGCGACCCTTGCAAAAAAAAGTTTACGTCGCAACACATTACGACACTCGCAAACAACATACGACACACGTTCACACACATTACGACACTCGCAAAAAACATACGACACACGTTCACACACATTACGGCCTCGCAACACTCGGACGCAACTCGCGAACATTACAAAATTACAAACACAATACATACACACAGCACATACATAAAACCTTACCTACACAAACAGGAAGCACCCAGGACCTCAAAAATGCAACTTACAACTTAATTGATAATAATGAAACACATACTATGCGGAACGTATCACAATCAGATTAAACACCATTTTGAACAGTAATACGCAGAAAATGGCGGATGGAACGCAAATTGTAAGCTGGAACGCAAATAGCGCATGCGTATTGCGTTCTAACGGTCTCACTTTCCAGAACTTTCTACAAGTTTATAAATACTGCCTATTTCAAACAAAAAAATACATTTCTCCTCAGGTGATCAACGGAGTGACTTCTGAGATAACTGCTGCTTTTACTTGAGAAGACAATTCTTTACTAATTTACTACTTTGCATTGTGCAAATTACAACTGAGAGGTAAGCTATAATATATTACATTTTATTATCAGGACAGGTCAAACAAATTAAAAAATAAACTAGGATTTATGTAGTCATCATGTATGGCACATTTATGTGTATAGGCTCACAAAAAAAATACGGTTCATTTAACAAAACAACAAAAAAACATTATTTAATATTAAACAGAGGTTTATGTATAGTGACATCTGACACGCACATATATGTCTATAATGTATAGTGACATGTGACACGCACATATATGTCTATAATGTATAGTGACATCTGACACGCACATTTCTGTGTATTGCCCCTTCATAGTGACATGTGACACGGACATATATGTGTATAATGTATAGTGACATGTGACACGCACATTTCTGTGTATTGCCCCTTCATAGTGACATGTGACACGGACATATATGTGTATAATGTATAGTCACATGTGACACGCACATTTCTGTGTATTGCCCCTTCATAGTGACATGTGACACGGACATGTATGTGTATAATGTATAGTGACATGTGACACGCACATTTATGTGTATTGCCAATGCAACAAAATTAGCTTACAACAAAATCAGTAAACAACTACATTTAAATGACATTATATGTCATGTATACTGATATGTCACACGCACATATATGTGTATCATCTATAGTTACATCTCACACACAGACATTTATGTGTGTTGGAAAATAAAAATATAAGCTTAATTTAACCATTTAAATATGACTCATGTATACTGATATGTCACACGTACACAAAATAATTACATTAAACTATGGAATGTGCTTCATGTATGTGACATATGTGTGTAGCCCCCAACAAAAAATAAGGTTAATTGAAAAAAATTACACAACTATATTTAAATTACATTCCTTTACTGCAATTCAATAGATCATATAAAGCTCAATCATTTTATTTCTTTGAATATTCAAACAGACTCTGCATCAACAGCGTCTCTCAACAATTTGCACCGTGCACTGTGAAGCACAATCCCTTTTAAAGAACACCAACAAAGAAGAAGAGGTAAGATACAACAAGACATTACATGCTCAAAAGGCCATGCTTTGCTAGATGAAAAATTATAAATATACAAATAACTATTTCACTTTCTTTTTCAAACAGACACTACAAGAAGACCGGCGGATTAAGATTGGCAGGAGGGGACCGTCTGTCATTCAAAACTTCTATCAAGGTAAAGTATTAAGTATAAACAAGAAATAACCATGAGCCTCATTCAATTGCGACTTCCTCAATTGAATAGGGCTCTATATAAGCACATAACATATTTTTTATACAGAACTTTTTAGTTACTGAATTTTTAACCACAATCAAGGTTTTCAATAACTAAAAAATTTGCTCAATAAATATGTTATGTGATTATATAGAGCCCTCTTCAATTGGCAAAATTGCAATTCAATGAGGACCTATATATCTTTAATGGCCAAGGGCCTCACTCAAATGTGATTTGCCCATTTCAATAGTGCTCTATATAAGCACAGAGCATATTTTTGAAAGGAAATTTTTCTTTTGGGAACACGTTGCTTTTGGATACAAGTTCACTAAATACAAAATTCCGTAAAAAAATATGCTCTGTGCTGATATTGAGCTCTATTCCATTGGACAAAACACAATTGAATGAGGAGCTCACAATATAACAAATGCAGTAACCAAAGGCCCTCATTCAATTGCTATTTTGGACAATTAAATATGGCTATAAATAAGAACTTTTAGGCCCTTATTCTATTTTAACAAATATATGTGATGTGCTTATTTACAACCCTATTCAATTTTCAACATTGCAATTGAATGACGGCCTTAGAGTACTATTACATTGTAAAAAATGCAATTGAATGAGGGCCAAACTATGCAACATATGGTACACACAAAGGCCCTCATTCAATTGCAATTTGCCCAATTGAATAGGGCTCTAAATAACAACATAACAATTTCTTTAAAATAAGTTTTTAGTTACTAAAAAAATATCAAAAATAAAGTTTTTCAATGACTAAAAAATTATTTAAAAAAATATGCTATGTGCTTATTTAGGGCACGATTCAATTAGCCAAATCGCAATTAAATGACACACAAACTGCTACACACAAAACAGAATTTATTATTCAATGTTTAACAACCTATAAGCCTTACAAAGAAGCAAAAATAAGAATAACAAAAGTGTTGTGCACCTAATAGCATTGTACAAAAAATCACACAAACTCATAGCAAACTATATTAACATTCTTCTTTAATGTTTAACAACCTATAACCTGTACAATCAAGAAGAAATAAGTTTTGCACAAGTGCTGCGCACCAAACAGGATTGTCAAAAACTAACACAAACACATAGCAAACTACATTAATTATATTATTTCATGTTTCACTAACTATAACCATCCCAATAAAGGTTAAATAACTATACCACAAGTGGTGTGCACAAAACAGGATTCTACAAAAAATAACATAAACACATCTTATTTAATATATCACAACCCACAAGCCTTACTAAGAACCTTCAATAAGAATAACAAAAGTTGTCGGATTGTACAGAAAGTAAAAAAAAACAAAGATAGAAAAAAATAACCATAACTCATACAATACAGTCAAATTAATACATTTTTAAATTATTTAAAAGACATTTCACTCAAACAACATTTTCTATTTTATATTACAACAGATACTGCGTGAAGACAATCGGACGAGGACTTTATCCACAGGACCGGACCATCGGACGAGGACTCGGACCAGACCAGCAGACGAGGAATTTCAACACAGGACCAGACCAGCAGACGAGGAATTTCAACACAGGACCAGACCATCGGACGAGGACTTTCACCAACGGACCACAACATCGGACGAGGGATATCGCCACAGGACCACAATATTGGACGAGGGCTATCGCCACAGGACCACACCATCGGACGAGGACTTCCAACAGAGGACCACACCATTGGACAACGATTTTGAACCGAGGACCAACAAACATTCGGATTTAAATCACACTTCAACCAAGGTAAAGTATAATAAGTACTAAAGTATAAAACTAAAGAAACTGCTTTCAGTTGCATCCGTGTCAACAGAAAAATAAAATAATTAATTTACTATCTCCCTTATTTTATTTAAATTGCTACTATGCAATACATAGCTCAATAACCACATCACTTTTTTTTTTAGCAAAGAAATATGTTACATGCTTATTTACAGCAGTATTCCATTGGCCAAATTCTTAGCCAGTGAGGACAGGAATTATAAATTTAACTAAATATAAATCATACATTCATGATTTGCCTTTTATTTCACCAATTGGGAACAAGAATCTTTAACAGGAATTACAAATTTAAATATACACAATTACATTTATTTTTTTTCCTTTACAGATTAATATGGCTGATAACGAGACCAAAGAAGAGAAGAAAATACGTCAAACTAGAGAAAGACAAGAGAGATGGGCCGCCCAGCAGACACCGGAGGAGAAAGAAATTCGAAGAGAAAAAGAACGCAAAAGACTTGCAAATAAAAGAATATCAGCTGCAAAAATGAAAGATACAACCAAAAAAAATAAAAAAATTATAAAGCATTTACAAACTGTTCCTAAAACATCAGATGACATTTTACAACATACCAGTCAAGACAGACCAAAAAAAGCAACTACAAAAACAAAGCATTTACAAACTCTTACTAAAAACTTACAGGACATTTCAACCAAACAAGTCCAACATATACCAAGAAAATCTACGAAAAAAACTAAACATTTAGAACCTGTTGTTGAAACATTTCATGACTTTTCATCTGATGAATATGAAAGTCAACATCCAATATGCTTTGCAAATTGTCCTTTACTGAAGTCTTTAGCAGTAGAGGTTCATAGTTGTGGGGACATGACTACTCAATGTCAATTTTGTGAGGCTTATTATTTTAAACAGGAGAGACCCCGAGATGGACAATTTATTAGTTGTTGTCAAAAAGGAAAGTTCAAACTTCCACAAAGGAAACTATTTCCAACCTATTTACTAAATATTATGACTGAACCTACTTTTCCAAATTACAAAAATTTTAAGACAAACATAAGATCCTACAATAGTGCCATATCATTTGCATCTATGGGGGCAACATTGGCTGCTAATGTACCAGGACATGGTCCTTACTGTTTTAAAGTCCAAGGACAAATTTATCATCGGACTTCACATTTACATCCAGAGGAAGGAGAGCAAAGAAAATTCGCTCAACTGTATGTCCTAGATACAATGGAAGCTGTTGACCAACGTATGCAGATGGAAGAAAATAAAAAATGCTTACCCAGTGTTTTTATAGAGCTAAATAACATTATGGACAACAATCCCTACAGTAAAGCTTACAAAAAATTGGCAGAAGTAGAAAATGAACAACTACTTCATGCACAAAGACATCAATTACCCATGCCAAAGGTTAATATGGTGCTTAAAAGAGACAGACATACTGATAAACGTCGTTATAACTTGCCAACATCAAATGAGGTTGCAATGGTCTTTCAGAATGATGAAGGAGAACCACCATTTCAAAGAGACATTAGAGTATATCCCAGAAATGAGGACCAACCATTTATTAATATTAATATCTTAAGTCCAAATTTAGATCCAATGACATATCCCATCTTTTTCCCACACGGAGAAGCAGGTTGGCAACCAAAATTAACCCTTCCCAGTTACCCAAATGCTAAAGCCAGAATCCGAAATAATGTTTCTATGCTTGAATTTAAAGTTGCTCAAATTGCCATTAGAGATGAATTTAATCCAATTTTATGTGGTGGGAAACTAACACAACAATGGATTATTGATTCATATTTGCAAGTTGAGGCAAATAATTTAAACTTTATAAAATATAAACAAGATAAACTACGTCTAGAACAATATTGTGGACTCATGGACTATGTTGCTGACGTGGCTACAAGCAGAGACATGACAGCTGGCAAAGCCATCATTTTACCATCTTCCTTTCAAGGATCTCCTCGAAATATGAGAGAAAGATACAATGATGCTATGGCTATTGTGACAAAATTTGGAAAACCAGATTTATTTGTGACATTTACATGTAATCCACAATGGCCAGAAATTAATCAAAATCTACTTCTTGGACAAAGTGCTTCAGATCGACCAGATTTAGTAGCCAGAGTTTTTAAGATAAAATTAAATGAATTAATACGTGACTTCACTATAAATCAGTTATTTGGCAAATGTCTTGCTTATGTATATACCATTGAATTTCAAAAAAGAGGCCTTCCACATGCACATCTTCTCATAATACTTCAAGAGAAAGATAAATTAGATACTTCGGACAAAGTGGATGCAGTCATAGTTGCTGAACTACCGGATCCAGAACTATATGGTAGACTATATGAGATTGTTACTCATCGCATGATTCATGGACCCTGTGGAGACCTTAATCCACAATCACCATGTATGGAAAATAATCAATGTTCAAAAGATTTTCCAAAAGATTATAGAGACAAAACATATGCAAATTGTGATGGATATCCACTTTATAAAAGAAGAGAAGGAGATAGTGCCATTATTCGTGGAAAAAAAGTGGACAATAGATATGTAGTACCCTACAATCCACATTTACTCATGAAGTACAACGCCCACATCAACGTAGAAGCCTGCACTTCCATCAAATCCATTAAATATGTCTACAAATATATTTACAAAGGTTACGATGCAGCTACTGTAGTCGTCAAAAGTGCAGACAACCCTGAAAGTAGTGAGTTAGTACATGATGAACTTGCATCTCATGTAGATGCTCGCTATGTCAGTGCGCCAGAAGCTATGTGGCGGCTTTTAAAATTTGAAATGCATGATAGATCACATGCAGTATATAGGTTAGCAGTACATTTGCCACAACGACATTTAGTCTATTTCCATGCTGGAAATGAAATGAATGCATTGGCCCAAAGTGAAGATCGTCACACTACACTAACTGCATGGTTTGCATTAAATTCCACTGATGCTCAAGCAACACAATACTTATATATTGAAATTCCATATCACTATGTTTTTGTGAATGGATTATGGAGAGCAAGAAAAACCAGAGGCAATAAAATAATTCCACGAATTTACACAGTCAGTCCAAGAGATGTTGAACGATTTTGCTTACGGATATTACTTTTAAATGTTCCAGGAGCACAAAGTTTTGAACAATTAAGAACTGTTAATGACATTGTATATGAATCCTTCCATTTAGCTGCAACAAATAGAAACTTACTCGCTGATGATACAGAGTGGGAAAGATGTTTAGAAGAAGCAGCACAATGTCAAATGCCACGACAGATGAGAGAACAATTTGCTTTTATTTGTATCTTCTCAAATGCTCCAAATGCATTAGCTTTGTGGGAGACTTTTAAAAGTAATATGGCTGAAGACTTTATCCGACGATACAATGAACCCATTGCACACTTAAAAGCCTTAATGGAAATTCAAGAAGTCTTTTTAACTCATGGATTAAGTTGTGCAAGTTTTAATTTGCCTGATCCAGGTCTAATAGATGACATTAACTTTGAAGACTATGACATTCAACTACAAGCAGAAAGAACAGAAGAAAGACTTGCAACTTTAAATACACTACAATTGCAAGCATTTCATGCCATTAAAAATGCAATAGATGATGACATGGTGACAGAGCGTTATTTCTATCTTGATGGACCTGGCGGATCAGGGAAAACATATTTGTACAATTTATTAATGAGTTCAGTACGAGCACAAGGACAAATAGCAATGGCGTTTGCCACTACTGGAATTGCTGCACTTTTATTAGAAGGTGGAAGAACTGTTCATAGTGGATTTAAACTGCCAGTGCCTATTTTGGAAAATTCAGTGTCAGATATTCGCATGACATCCTTACAAGCAAACAAATTGAAGAAATGTAAATTAATTATAATAGTTGAGGCCACAATGATGTCATGCTATGCCCTCCAATGTATTGACCGTTTGCTTCGTGAAGTCATGGATAATATTTTTCCATTTGGTGGAAAGGTAATTTTGTTGGGTGACGATTTTAGACAAACATTACCTGTCGTTGTACATGGAAATCGAACAGACATTATTGAAACATGTATAAAGTCAAGTACAGTATGGAAACATTTTACCCATCTTCAACTGCAACAAAATATGAGATCAGAAGGCCAAACTGATTTCAATGATTGGCTTATTAAAATTGGAGAAGGAAGAACAGAAAAAATACTAAATTTACCTGACGACACTGTAGAGATCCCACCTCATATGATTTGTCAACAAGATATTATATCGGCTATATTTGAAGGGAGCATAAATAACGAAGAATACTCTGAGCTTGCCAACCAAGTTATACTGACGTGTAAAAATAAAGATGCATTAATACTCAATAATGAAATATTAAAAAAAATTAATGCACCACAAAGAAATTATCACAGTGCTGATTCTGTACTTGCTGATGACAATGAAAGTCAGGCAAACTTTTCAACTGAATTCATTAACTCTTTAACTCCTTCTGGAATGCCACCACATATTTTGCAGCTAAAGAAAGGTGCAATTATCATGTTACTGCGAAATATGAACCCCAAAAAAGGCCTATGCAATGGCACAAGATTAATTGTTCAACAATTAAAGGACCATTTTATAGATGCTGAAATTTTAACTGGGACCCATAAAGGAGAGAGAGTTTTCATACCAAGAATAGATTTAGCACCAAGTGAAAGTAGTCTCCCTTTTATACTTCAAAGAAGACAATTTCCCATTATTATGGCATTTGCCATGACCATTAATAAATCACAAGGTCAAACTTTCAAATCTGTGGGTATTTACTTGGAAGAAACAGTTTTTGCACATGGTCAATTGTACGTTGCGTTGTCACGGTGCAAAAATCCACAGGCTATTAAAGTTTACATTGAAAACAATGAAAGTCAAGGTGATTTATTAGAAGATGGACGTATTTTTACTAAAAACATTGTCTACTATGAAGTACTATAACTTTGCAGGATACAAATTAAAGATGCCAACATTTTTTAAAAGCATTCCAAAATACATAACAATTGGTTGTTTAATTCAGTCATAATTAATGAAAGTACTGTTTATGAATGATTCGCCTCACAAAATACTTGCCTTGCATTGTTAGTAAAAATTATGTTAAAATGTTAAGTCACTATGTTAATGTTTCTAATGTTACAAGTTTAAAAAATATATTTTCAAGTTATTTCATTCAACAGATTACAAAGTGGATGTTAAGAGGTCAAGCACCTTTTAAGTCACAATGTAAATATTGTCTGTTATCTTAAGATTACTAACTACATTAATGTTTATCAACAGTTTATGTGCTCAGTAATGAATTACTTTAATTACGTACGTTTTAAGGAGAGTTTTACTGTATGCCTTCCTCTACATTCAATGTATATTCAAGTTAACAATTATTGTGATAGAAATTGCATGTTAATACTGATTAATTTAAAGGTCAATTGTTTTTACATTCAAATGTTAATAGTTTTAATAAAAAATTAGGTTACAAAATGTATTCACTATGTTCCTGTTTATAATGTTCAAAATTATATCAATGTTTTGTTAACTTCTAAACTTACATAAAAAATAAAGTTCAAGTTTCAAAATATATACTTTGAAGGTTATTGCTTACATATATTTCAAACTTCATGTTAAAATTCGCAACGTTTCAAGAAGGCTTTTTACTTTTTGCTTTCCTATTCATTCAATGTATATTAAAGTTAACAATTCTTCACATACAAATTACATTTTAAAAAACCATTACATCAACATTTTACAAAAATACACGTTCATATTAAAATACTTACAAGTGTCAAAAATATATGTTAATAACTAAACAACTTGACAAACATATACATCACATTGCCGTCATTTTTTGACGGGCAAGTCGCTAGTTATTTTAATAAACCGGAGCAAAATCAATCTGTTTATGTATTGAGCGACTAAACTGAAGTTCCAATTCTTGTACTCAGCCTCTTAGGGCCTCATTCTATTAGCGGCCGCAGCCGTTGCGGGGCCGCAAGGACCGGCCGCAAGCTATTCGGCTATTCTATTCCCTTACGGCCGGAGGCTCCGGCAGGCTTGCGGCCGGTGCCTTGCTATCTCTTGCGGCCGCTCGCGCCAGAGGAAAGCCTTTGATCTAAAACGGCCGCAAGAGTTTTGCAATTCAATTCCTCCGGGAAACCTCTCTGCAAGGCTAAAAGCGAGCCGCAGCTTACTTGCAGGAAAGAGGTCTCGCTAGCACCAATTAAGCACATAAAATAGCTCAAATAAAGCCATCCTGCACTTTGCGAAGACTATAAAGGGATTTTAGGTGTTAGAAAAAATAGCACATAATTATCCTGTACTCAAATCCGTAAAATATTTTATTTTTAATATCCGTAAAATATTCATGTAAAAAGTCCAGAGTGCTTGGAGCACCTCAGACACACCCAACTCGCAGCCGGAAAATAAACAGTTAATTTGAACTCGGGTTTGGGCAGATGTGCAAGCTTGAGAGTGGGTTCCTTTTAATCCTCATGTCCCCCAATATGATCCCTAGCATTTATAGAGCTGTACAGTGCAGGCTTGAATTTATTTTTGAGTTTTTATATTTCTGAGATTACGACCGGTTCCAAGATATGCGGCCGGCCGTAAAAGGAGATCCTTGCGGGCCGTATAATAGAATCGCGAGTTAACTGAACCCCCGCAAGGAATCGCAGCCTTACGGCCGATTTACGTCCGCTAATAGAATGAGGCCCTTAGTGAGCACAACAAAGTCCAGGATCTAATGAGTTTAAAGTTAGAACAAGTTTGAATTTGAAAAGCTTGTTTACTACTGGATGGCATATTAATTAAAATTGATATGGTATTGGATCTTCCATGTCAATGAAATCCAATCGTCTTCTTATTCCTAAACCCCCACATGGCCAGTGTTTCTGAATGGGCTTAAGAGACAGATAATGTAGAGTATCACGCGTTATACAGGAAAAGTACTATTAAAGGGGCTTTGTTGGTGGGCCCATCAGAAATATTATCAACTTTCTTCCTATAACTTGCCAGGTTATTGTTTTATTTTTCCCATTGATGTTACAGAATTGTTTTAATAAACCATAATAAAAGTTATATTCTACATACACATACAGAGAGTCTTTTTGAGAGTTTTATCCTTTGGTCTATGACATGGTAATCTCATTTATGGTGTAAATTTCAGGATTACTCCGGTTCATGAGGAATTGATTTTCCATAGTTGCAAATTCACCATTAGTTTTGTGATATTTATATCCAGCTTTGCTATAATGGAAATGTTGCCATTATTTCTAACAGGATTGTATATTTAGGTACCATCACTACTATAAAATATATTAACATTTTTTTATTTTATTTGCTTGTTCTAATTAAAATGTCATGGCATAAATCACCGCTTCAAGATAAGGTTATATGTTATGTAAACCTTTTCACAAAACATCCTTTTTTTATTGCCCCCTCAATGGTTTATTTGTAGTAAGCAATGGAAGAATCTCTCATATATATTTTGGTGGCCCTTTAAAGGAACCCTATAATCAACAATTTAAAATAGCCCCATTTTGGAAAACTACACCTAAAAATAGGCAACATGTTGTTATAATATTTAAAAAAAATAATACGCCCCAAAATGTACTACTTTACTAAGCAAATTTATGCTGCTGTGGAATCTACTATTTTAGTTTCCAGTAGCCAACTTCCTGAGGTAGGAGGAGACTTTGAAGTTTTTATCTACACAATGGTAATATGGCAGATATATCTGCCAGTGCTCTTATTTAGTTCAATGGACAGAAGCTGCAAGGACCAGAGGCAGTAAAAATAATAATTGCATATAAAAAAGAAAAATGCAAAGACTGTGTTTATTTTTTACTTTCTAAAATAAATTTGGCCATCATCAAGTTTTGTGATTCAATATACAACCTAGAAAAAAACTTTGAAAACAGCGTTCCATCATTTATTTCCTTACAAGTCATTTATTCTAGACCATGCACGACTGTAGTCATCATTCTTTTAATTGTTTCTAATTTTAGAGCTGATACTTTTTTGATTGCAAATTCCAAGAAATTTGCAGAAGCCGAGTCTGTAATGAGGAAATTATACATATGACTAAACAACCATAAATACGGTAATATTGCTCAATATTTAGTTACTTACTTTAATAGTAACTGCATATTTCTAAGCAAAGTTAAGTTGCACAAATTGTTATACTTGGAGACATTAATGATCCACATATTATACTACATTAAATACTTCTTATCTATTACCATTGGCCACTATTGACACACAGCCACTCAGCCAATAATAATGCTGCACGTTGTTCCTCTTTCCTGTAAATGTTCTAGTTATAGGAAAGGTAAAAAAACAAAAGCCAGGCTGGGTCTCTGATGACATGTCTAACCTACAATAAGCATCTGCTGACATCTGTAATATTCATCACTGAAACTATGAAAGCAGCAAAAAAGTGTAGAAGTTCAGTATTATGACTTGTAAAAAAAGAAGCCTTGTTGGGTGAAATAATTTTTGATAGACAGCTGGGTATTGCTATCATCTAAAGGGTCATGGAAGGCTTCTGGATTTCACAAGGAATATAATATACCAATATATTTCTTGTATTTATTTTTGGGTACTTTATTAAGAAATGCTTAAAATCTGTTTTTTTCTTCCTAGAGTTTAGAAACAGTTCCTAATTGGTTTCTCCCCTCTGCAGCTCATAAAGACAGTGTACTTTTAAGTGTGTTGTAGTTTTGGGCAATTCATTTCATGATATTATTAATATCAATAACATTTATTAATATTAATTACATTTTCATATTTTATATATTTGCCAGTTTTTAATCATCTGTATTCTTACTACAGGATACATATAATACAAATAAATACACAGAACTGTATTATATGAAAATATATTTATTATAATGAATAAAATGATATCAAAACAGTATCTTTCAACATAACAGTTAACATCACATATTATAATTGTCAGTTTGAGAATGATCCGATCGCAAAGTAGATCGGATCCCGCGCATTGCGCAGTGTATAAGGAGAGGGAAGAGACGCGGGCGGGGAGAGACACAGAGGGAGAGGGGGGGAAGAGACACAGTGGGAGGAATGGGAAGAGACACAGAGGGAGAGGGGGGAAGAGACACAGAGGGGGAGGGAGGAGAGACACAGGAGGGGAGACACAGAGAGAGGGGGGAAAAGAGACGGAGAGGGAGGGAAAGAGACACAGAGGGAGAGGTGGAGAAAGAGACACGGGAGGAGGAAAGAGACGCATGGGAGGGAGAGGGGGTAAAGAGACACGAGGGAGAGCGGTTAAGAGACACGGAAGGTAGAGGGGGAAAGAGACACAGCGAGAGGGGGGAAAGAGACACGGGGGAGGGGGGAAATAGACACGGGGAAGAGACACGGGGGGAGAGGGGGGAAAGAGACAAAGGGGGGGAATAGACACAGGGGGAAAAAGACACATGTGGAAGAGGGGGGAAATAGACAAAGGGGGGAGAGGGGGTGGAAAGAGACACAGGGGGGAAGGATACAGAGGGGAGGTGGAAAGAGACACGGGCAGGAGAGGAGGGGGGAAAGAGACACAGAGGAGGGGAAAGAGACACCGAGTAGGCAGAGGAGGGGGGAAGATACACGAGTGAGGGAGGGTACAGAGGGGGAAAGAGACACAGGGCAGTGGGAACAGACACTGGGGAGGGAGAGGCGGGAAAGAGACACAGGGGAGGGGGAAAGAGACACAGGGGAGGGGGAAAGAGACACATGGGAGGGAGAGGGGTGAAAGAGACACAGGAGGGAAAGAGACACAGGGGAGGGGGTTAGAGACAGGAGAGACACAGGGAGAGGGAGGTAAAAACACAGCATGGGGGAGGAGATACAAGGGAGGGAGAGGAGGGGGGGGGGGAAATGAGACACAAGGGAGGAAGTAGACAGGGGGAGAGACTCGCAATGAGCTCCAAAGGCGCTCATTGGGAGGACAGTAAAATAGACGGTCCGAGAGGTGGAGGGAGGCTCGTAATGAACGCAGAAAGCACTCATTGCGAGGCCCGTGATGAGCGCCGAAGGCGCTTATTGCGAGGCCTGTGATGAGCGCCAAAGGCGCTCATCGAGAGGCCAGTAAAGTAGAGGGGGAGAGGCCCCCATTGTGTGGCAAACAGCACTGCCAGGCTTCTCTTTTTATTGCCGTGATTTTTGACGGACAAGTCGCTAGTGGTATAATAATTATGACAGATATAATATCAAAGTATATTTAAATGATAAAGAAGCAGTTATTAACACATTGTCCACATAAACATATACAAGAAATGCCGATTATTGCTAATACATACGATATGGTAATTATGATATCAAATTTGGTTTGGTCATTTTTGGTATGTTCACAAATATCTATTAAATAAGAGATCATATCATTTTAAAGTTATACAAATTCTTCAGTCTAATTTTTTTATCTAATACAAAAATAAAATGTTTTTTTCTCATTACAATTATGTACTAAATCAAATTTATTAAATTTCTATAACAGCAGAATTTGTGATATGGATCTGTAAGTTGTACGTCAGGTTACAAGTTACAAGATTATGTCGAAATTGTCAGATAAATATTGATATAACAATCTATTTTATAGTAAATCAACAAAATATATCCATAATTGTAATGAAAAGAAATTCAGAAAAATATCATACAATACCCAAATTCAATGTCTTGTCCATGGTTCCCTCAATTACTAGGAAGTTTGAAATGTTTATTTTATTTTCTTTCAAAAGAATTTCCTGTTATTGGTGTGCAAGTGTGTAAATTATTTTGGGAGTGAGTTGTGGCAGTTTATTTGTAGCTATTGGATTATTTATTTTGAATATCTATGTGTTTTGGGAGTATCCCAATAATATGTGTGTTTATAAGTATATACATTGAGTGTATTCTCTTAGGCCTTCCTGCCATCTTGTCTTCCTGCACTCCTGTTGTTGTCTTCATCTTAATGTTCTTTTTTAGGTTGAATAGGGCAGTCTTAAATAGTCAATTCTTAATGAAGGTTTTTTTTCTAATTTCATGCTGTGATCACTAGCTACCTGGAAAACACACTAAATTATTTTTCCTAGTCACTACCGATTTTTGAATACCATGGCCATGATGGCACAGCTGTACTGAAGGATTTTTAGATACCTGAGTGTATTTTTAGATTAATATCTGATATTTGGGGACAAGGAAATAAAATACTTGTCTCATCATTTTTTAAATGTGAACTGATGCAAACCAAACTGAGATTACCAATATTCAAACATTTATGTTGACCAACCATTGTTCATTCTGATCTAAGCCCACCTGGGTATACAGCACAGTTTCACCCTGACTAAATGAAACTCATGAGATAATATTAGAATCACTGCTCTAATTCTAAGAATGGGCATATGTATATATATACCCCTGCTCAGCTTCCCAGAATGCAGTGTAATAACTGTTTTTATTGGAATTCTGGGCTGGAAGTACGTTTTTTAACTTGCTTTAGACGGTTAAATGTGAACGCAGATGTACTATTTATTTACTGTACTACTATACGGTGGAGGCTTCTATCGCTCTTTTGACCACCATATATTAAATGATTGTTGACAAGCTGAGATCCCACTCCATGCTGATGATAGCCAGTAAGCTTGAAACAGCTGTACATGGATAGGATTCTCAGCTTGTGTATAATCCAACCTTGGCTTTGCATAAAAGCTGTGTAATGTAGCGGGCATAAGCTGAAAGGAAGCCATATTTGAAATGGTTTATGGATTGAAGAGCGAGGCATTTGTGGGCACATTTGCATGTCCCTGCTCAGCTTCCCAGAATGCAGTGTAATAACTGTTTTTGTCAGAATTATGAGCTGGAAGCAGGTTTTTTTTAAATTTGTTTTAGACATTCACATGTGAACACAGATGTACTGTTTATATATATATATATATATATATATATATATATATATATATATATATATATATATATAAATATATACACATATATATATATATATATATATATATATATATATAAATCATGTCATATAAAAAGGATTATATTAAAATCCTTTTTTATATTAAATCATGTATGTGGTATGAAAATGATTATATTAAAATAAATATATCAAATAATGTATGATCACAATAGTTCTGACAAGTACAGGGTGTTCTGTGTCTCATAGTAATCAATAAGTGGCAACATTCTGCAATATGCTACTTGAGAGAGATCGCTGACAGGCTAATTTGAACCACTGCACTACACAAACTGTGTATTCATGAGTTGCATGAGCTACAGAGGGCAGAACCAAACCGGTACAAATTGTATAATTTTGATGAGAGGCTCAAAACCTGCATAGATACATCCTAGCCATATGTGACAATATGAGGCAATTTTTCTTTGGCTTACCTAATTTAACAATATAAAACATGATGACTGATTCCATCACACTATTCTCTTTTAAGACGCAGAATTGCAGTCAGCGAAGAGGTTTAAGTAACTTGTTTGCAAACAGCTTAGTTGTAACCGAGGATAGAAAGGGATAGGTGGTAATATTTAACCCTTTGTAAAATCCTGTTTATTCTATATATGGGAAAATAACTACTGAGATTTCTTGTTTTGCTTTTATTTATTTATTTTCTTGATTTGTCTTTTTTTCTGTTTTTTTTTTCTGTTCTGCAAAATTTGGAGTAAATTGTGAATCATGACTCGATAATATACAAGATGTTTTCATAGAGTTTAAATTCAATAATCACAGTATAATTGTTAATGATTATATCTAGTTTTGCTGAATACTCAGCCACAGTTCAAGTATGTAAAGGTTTTTCAAAGTTCAGTGGATTTTAAAGTTTGGTTTGGACAGCTACTAATTTCTGAAATGAGGTGATTGAGATATCAAGTTGATTTATGGTCAGTCACTTCGCTTACATGTTGAGTGTTTGTTACTTACAATAAGAGCTGTGTTCTACATAGGGGAAATGATGCTGCATGGACAGGAAATAACAAGTCACATAAGACTCAGAGACACACACATAAGAACCTAGAGACTTAGAGACTCATTCAATTGAGCAATTGTATGTTACTGTAGCCCGTAACGGAGCCAATAGCTAATTTGCTATTCATTGGCATCTTTTTGAAAATCCCGGCGGTTGTTACAACCGTAACTTACACCCCATCTAAGCCTTTGATCTTTCACGTTCGCAAGAATTACGATGGCTTAAAATGCAAATCGCTATTCAATTGGAACAATTCCGTAAGCCCGCAAATATTTTCAGACCCGTAAACGGTAAAGAAGAAAAGAAAATGCTACAAGTGCTAGAGAGGACCCGCAAAGTTGTTAAAGACATGTCCGTAGCACTGTAAAAGCAAATAAAGAAAGCAATACTGCGCTGTAAATGACGGGAAAAGCAATGAAAGACATTAGGATTATTTGTACAACAGTCTCAAGCTCGCAAATTGTCAATCAAAAACATTTTTATTTTATGTTTCATTTCAGGGTTATATTGATCTCGGGAATCAATAAGTTAATACATATCAGATCACCCATATGGACTAGAACAGTATTGCAATTCATTTGTATTATTGTGTATTTTGCAGGTTTGCGAGTCCGATCGCATACCGGACCTCCAAAGGCTATTTGATTGACGTGTAACCTCCATGTTTTACTGCCGTAATGATGACGGTCTCAGTTTCTATTGGCTGTTTCTCAATGGGTAGTTACCGCCTTGCTTAATTGATCATGTTCACGCCCTGAAATGCTACTTATTTCGGCCCCTAACTTGCGGGCTTGTTCAATTGATTCGCTCTGTAAATGTAGCAGAGTTCTGGCCCGCAGAAGGGGCACAGACATACGGTCTGTATACTGCGAGATACGACCTTGCAATTGAATAAGGGTCTTAGTAAAAATTGGATGGCTCAAGTACGGAATAAGTGCATATAAGTGAAAAAACGCAAAGGCTGAATTTATTTCTTCCTTTACTTTTTAAAAACATTTTGCCTTGTCATGTTTTGTTATCAAATATACCATGTTGATCAGAGTGGTTCATTTATGTATTTCCTTACACGGTTATTTATTGTAGGCCATGCACTATTGTATTCATCATTCTTTGAATTATTTCTAATTTTGGATGTGATTCTGTTTTTATTGTGAATTCCAAGAAATTTGCAGAAGCTGAGCCTGTACTGAGGAAAATGTACAGGTGAATATAAACAATCATAAAGAATATTGCCCAATATTTAGTTACTTTGGGGCCTCATTCAAATGCACATAGCTTATTTTCTTTACAGAAGTTTTTGGTTAGTGAAGACCTTGCTTTTGGATAGAAGTTTATTTGCGGTGTGTCAGTAGGGCCCTGTGGCAATAGATAAGAAATTGCACTAACATATTATAATATGTGGAGTATTAAAGGCATATCTAAGTTTCATGGATTATGAATGCCTCTGATAGAGGAGAATCAGTATTGTATGAAAAAAAAATGTTGCATGAAAAAATATCACACAAAAAATTATTATACTTACACTAAAGTTTGTTAAATCTCTTGAGTTTGCAAGCAGTTGATTTTAAGAGTCAGACACTACTCTGTAGATCTCTGCAATGAGCTATGCTGATGGCTTCAAGGTTAGTAAATAGTTAAAATCCATACCAGAAATCCAGTATTTCTATTTGTAGGTATCAGGTCTCTATGGGCAGAATTGAATTGCAATTTGGCCAATTGAATAGGGCTCTATATAAGCACATGGCATATTTTTTTGCAGAAGTTTTTAATCATTGAACTTCAATCCAAAAGCAAGGTCTTCGCTAACTAAAAGCTTCTGTAAAAAATTATGCTTCCTTGTGTAGGAGACTACATATCCCACGATTCATTGCTTCAAAAACATCAATCCACATAGATGAATACAACGTTTTAGTTGCCTGTGATTGGCCAAAACAAATTACACATTTTATGCTACTTTTGGCAGAGATTTCTAGAGGTGTTAACTCCTAAAATAAACTGCTTGCAAACTCAAGAGATTTAACAAACTTTAGGGTAAGTATAATAATGTTTATTGTGATTTTATTTCATGAAGGGCCCGTAGACCACCTCAGGCTTTCCTGGGGTTGGGGGGGAGGGACCACCTGACCTGGCAGGCCCGGGTAGGGGCGGGGAGGTGGCTAGCTGAGGGAGGTGGAGCATTGTAGGCGTTTAGCGCCAATTTCCTCCAGTCCGCCCCCACCTACTCAGTCCTATAATGATACAGAAGGTGTAGTGGTCTCTCATAGTAGAACCACGAGGTATAACCTACTCAGTCCTAATATGATACAGAAGGTGTAGTGGTCTCTCATAGTAGAACCATGAGGTATAACCTACTCAGTCCTATAATGATACAGAAGGTGTAGTGGTCTCTCATAGTAGAACCACAAGGTATAACCTACTCAGTCCTATAATGATACAGAAGGTGTAGTGGTCTCTCATAGTAGAACCACGAGGTATAACCTACTCAGTCCTAATATGATACAGAAGGTGTAGTGGTCTCTCATAGTAGAACCACGAGGTATAACCTACTCAGTCCTATAATGATACAGAAGGTGTAGTGGTCTCTCATAGTAGAACCACAAGGTATAACCTACTTAGTCCTATAATGATACAGAAGGTGTAGTGGTCTCTCATAGTAGAACCATGAGGTATAACCTACTCGGTCCTATAATGATACAGAAGGTGTAGTGGTCTCTCATAGTAGAACCACGAGGTATAACCTACTCAGTCCTAATATGATACAGAAGGTGTAGTGGTCTCTCATAGTAGAACCACGAGGTATAACCTACTTAGTCCTATAATGATACAGAAGGTGTAGTGGTCTCTCATAGTAGAACCAAGAGGTATAACCTACTTAGTCCTATAATGATACAGAAGGTGTAGTGGTCTCTCATAGTAGAACCAAGAGGTATAACCTACTTAGTCCTATAATGATACAGAAGGTGTAGTGGTCTCTCATAGTAGAACCACGAGGTATAACCTACTTAGTCCTATAATGATACAGAAGGTGTAGTGGTCTCTCATAGTGGAACCACGAGAAAAAAATAAATCACAAATATATATGTCAATATACTTAGTAAATAGTAAATCAATACTTACACAGATATCAATGTTGCTAAATTAAAAGCAACATTTAAAGTCTCACTAGTCACTTAGGCCCTCATTCAATTGCGATTTGGCCAATTGAATAGTGCTCTAAATAAGCACATAACATATTTTTTTTAAAGAAGTTTTTAGTTAGTAAACATCTATCCAAAAGCAAGGTTTTTACTGACTAAAAACTTCTTTAAAATATATATGCTATGTGCTTATTTAGAGCCCTATTCAATTGGCCAAATTGCAATTGAATGAGGCCCTTATTGTAATATAGTTGGTGTTGCAATTTATAGAACAACTCTAACCAATATTTGTAAAATGCCAATATCACCTGCTATATTCACTTAGCAGCTATAGAATTTTTCTTAAAATCTTAAGGGACAAAAATATATTGGTTATAAGCCGTTTTTAGAAATAAAAAATATATCACATTATATCTAAACCAATTACTGTTGTGACATCATTGTATTCTTTGGAGAATAAATTCAGAGATCTATTTGTATATATTCTTTGTTTTAAACGATTGGATTTTAATTATAAAAATTATTTAAAATAATTTTCATTAAAGATTGTTTTTTTTTAAATTTAGTATGAGGCAATTCATAACATATTTAGCCACATAAAAGTGTTCCCCCTTTTTTGTTATTTCTCTCTGTGCCCATCTTCAGGGACACAGATAACAAAAAGATCTATTACATGTCTAACTTACAATAAGCATCTGCTGACCTCTATATTATTTATCACATGGACTTTAAATAATTTTTTTTTTTTTTTGCATAGACTGTAAAAGTATGATAACAGCTGCAAAATTGTAGAGGTTTAGTAGCATGACCTGTAAATAATGAAGTCTTGTTGGGTGAAACCAATTACCGTATATACTCGAGTATAAGCCGACCGAGTATAAGCCGAGGCACCCATTTTACCACAAAATACTGGGAAAACTTAGTGACTCGAGTATAAGCCGAGGGTGGGAAATGTGCTGCCCCCTGTGTCCCTCTTGTGCCCTCTGTGTCCCCCTCTTGTGTGCCCCTTTCTTGTGTCCCCCTCTTCCTTCCCTGTGTCCCTTCCCCGTCTCCCTCCCCTGCGGCTCCCCCCCCCCTCTCCCTCCCCTGCGCCTCTCCCTCCCCTGTGTCTCTTCCCCTCCTCTACCTCCCCTGTGTCTCTCCCCCTCTCTCCCTCCCCTATATCTCTTCCCCCCTCTCCCTCCCCTGTGTCTATCCCCCCTCCCTCCCTCCCTCACCTGTGTCTCTTCCCCCCCTTTCCCTCCCCTGTGTCTCTTCCCCCTCCCTCCCCTGTGTCTCTTCCCACCCTCTCCCTTCCCTGTGTCTCTTTCACCCCTCTCCCTCGTGTCTCTTTCCCTCCCTTATCATCCTCCTCATCCTCCCTCCTCAACCCCCCTCCTCAACCCCCCTCATCAATAGCCCTCCTCATCCTCAACCCCCCCTCCTCATCCTCATCTCCCTCATCCTCAACCCCCCTCATCCTCAACCCCCCTCCTCATCCTCTCTCCTCAACCCTCCTCCTCATCCTTAACCCCCCTCCTCATCCTCAACCCCCTACTCAACCCCCTCCTCATCCTCTCTCCTCAACCCCCCTCCTCATCCTCAACCCCCCTCATCCTCAACCCCCCTCCTCAACCCCCCTCCTCATCCTCAACCCCCTCCTCAACCCCTCTCCTCAGCCCCCTCCTCAATCCCCCTCTTCAACCCCTCTCCTCAACCCCTCTACTCAACCCCCTCCTCATCCTCAACCCCCTCTTCATCCCCAACCCCCCTCCTCAATCCCCCTCCTCAACCCCTCTCATCAACCCATCTCCTCAAGTAAAACAAACATAACCTTAAACCATAACCCTAGAGCTAGGAAATCGACACAAATCTCAGCCGCGTCACCTAGAGGCCAATGGTCACCACTGCTGGCGGTCAGCAAACCGGAAAGGTCCCAAGCAAACGCCAAGGTATTTTTACTTATCATTAAAAAGCAAAGACATATTATTTAAAACAATATAAACCTATTTTGCAAGCAGACAATTTCAATTGGAGTTTCATACAGTTATGCAGGAACAAAATGGCGGCCACAAAGCAAGCATTTTACAATTTCCTCCACACTCCTACACTTCAAAGCCTATGTATTCCTGAGCTTCATGTGATACAAAAAGCAGAAACAAAACAATAAAGTCAGAGATGCTCAATCAGAGAACAAACTAACCTTAATTGGTTAGTTCTATGGACATGATAACCCACTCGGAGAGCAACCTCTTTTAGCTCACTTGTGCGCCTCACATGGAGAAATGTCTTGTAGTATATCAGTCTGATCCCACTCACTAGAGTGATTCAGCCCCGAAATACCAGGCAATTCTACCCTGAACAGGAGAAACAGCACACACCAGACGTACGTTTCGGCCTTTATGGGCCTCGTCAGTTAGGTGTTGCTGATAACTCCCTAAGGCACAGTGAGCAAGGGGTCCACGTCTGGAGTCCCCCATCACCCTTAGGGAGACTAATCCCTAAGGGTAAATTGCATAAACCATAGAACAAAGTCAGGTGCCTATCAGAGAACGAACTAACCTTAATATTACAGTATTATTATTATTTATTTGTAACACGCCAACATATTCTGTAGCGCTAATAGGTTAGTTTTATGGACATGATAACCCACTCTGAAAGCAACTTTAACTAGCTCACTTGTAATAACTTAGGCAGAAAAAACAGAGCTTTAAGTACAACAGAAAATGTGGGATCGCAGTGTTTGAGTTTTTTGTTTAAATGGCTAAATATCTCTTTTTCTGGTACCAAAAAAATCAGGAATACAAAATTTGAATTTCTGTCATATTTGTTTTGCCCAGGTTACATGTGATTTTAAGTATATATGTGTGCTAAAATATTGCTAAATACATAATAAATTATTTTTGGGTAAAAAACTATTAGAATGTTTTGAATGCCATCACTTTATAGAAATAATTATTTTTGGAGCGATCCAATTATGGATTAACTGTAAAATAGTAGAAAATAGAGACTGGATATAGAGCCTTTTCTTAATAGTTTATTGTTAACATGTTGCCTTAGTTACTATAGCAACCATTGTTAAGTCGTACAGGAAGTCACATGATTTCTCATAACTAAGTCAAAGGTATGAACCGTGTGTTATTCATTAATCTTTCACTAGAGACAAGGCCCAGACACCAAGTATGTTTATCTTGACTTCATTCAGTTACAAACACTACTTAAAGGGACATGTAAATATTATTTTTTCTTTGATAATGTGTCACACTGTGTTTTGTTTTTTCAAATGAAGGTGCCAGAGCTTAAAAACTAATTCAGATTTTTAACTGTCCTTTTGGAGCTCGCCCTCTGTCAGCCAATGACATCTACAAAAGTATGTTCTCTGCATTTTTTGTTGTCTTTAGTATTTTTTTTAGTTAAAAGGCAACTTTAGTTATGTTTATATCATGTTCTTTTAAAAGCTTGAAACAAAAAACAGTTGTGTTTGATGTCGCTTTTAAAAGAGTCACACATTTGTAAAGAGACTAGAGACTAAAGATTGGAATTTTTTAACTAACTGGCTCTTTATTTCAGCTGTTTATCACCAGGATAAACTAACCCAACAAGAAAAGAAGTAAAGATGGCGATCAACTGTGATCTGCAAGATAAACAGTAAGATTAGATAGATAGATAGAAAGAACGATAGATAGATAGAGAGAACGATAGATAGATAGATAGATAGATAGATAGATAAATATAGAGAACGATAGATAGATAGATAGATAGATAGATAGATAGATAGATAGATAGATAGATAAATAGATAGATAGATAGATAGATAGATAGATAGATATAGAGAACGATAGATAGATAGATAGATAGATAGATAGATAGATAGATATAGAGAACAATAGATAGATAGATAGATAGATAGATAGATAGATAGATAGATAAATAGAACAATAGACAGATAGATAGATAGATAGATAGATAGATAGATAGATAGATAGATAGATAGATAGATAGATAGATAGATAGATAGAACTATAGACAGACAGATAGATAGAATGACAGATAGATAGATAGATAGATAGATAGATAGAGAGTGAGATAGATAGAGAGCGAGATAGATAGAGAGCGAGATAGATAGAGAGCGAGATAGATAGGGAGCGAGATAGATAGAGGGCGAGATAGATAGAGAGCGAGATAGATAGATAGATAGACAGATAGAGAGCGAGATAGATAGATAGAGAGCGAGATAGATAGATAGATATATAGATAGATAGAACGATAGACAGACAGATAGATAGAATGACAGATAGATAGATAGATAGATAGATAGATAGATAGATAGATAGATAGAGAGCGAGATAGATAGATAGATAGATAGAGAGCGAGATAGATAGAGAGATAGAGAGAGAGAGAGAGAGAGAGAGAGAGAACGATAGATAGAGAGAGAGAACGATAGATAGATAGATAGAGAGAACGATAGATAGATAGCTAGAGAGAGAGAATGATAGATAGATAGATAGATAGATAGATAGATAGAGAGAACGATAGAGAGATAGAGAGATAAAAGATAGATAGATAGAGAGATAAAAGATAGATAGAGAGAACAATCAATAGATAGAGAGAGATAACAATCGATAGATAGAGAGAGAGAGAACAATAGATAGATAGATAGATAGATAGATAGATAGATAGAACGATAGATAGATAGAGAGAGAGAGAGAGAGAGAGAACGATAGATAGAGAGAACGATAGATCGATAGATAGATAGAGAGCGAGATAGATAGAGAGAACGATAGATAGATAGATAGATAGATAGATAGATAGATAGATAGATAGAGCGAGATAGATAGATAGAGAGTGAGATAGAGAGCGAGATAGAGAACGAGATAGATAGATCGATAGATAGAGAGCGAGATAGGTAGAGAGAACGATATAGATAGATAGATAGATAGATAGATAGATAGATAGAGAGCGAGATAGATAGATAGAGAGTGAGATAGATAGAGAGCGAGATAGATAGAGAGCGAGATAGATAGAAAACGAGATAGATAGAGAGCGAGATAGATAGAGAGAACGATAGATAGAGAGAACGATAGATCGATAGATTGATAGCTAGATAGATATATAGGCAGATGGATGGCTAGAGACCGAAGTGTCTGGGAGTAGAATAGCACAAAGATGTGAATAGTATTCTACTGTATGTCTTGTGTCACTGATTTGTCACCAATTATTAAATAGATACTGAAAACAATATGTCTTTATTTTGACGCTGTGCTGACTTGAGCATTTTCCCCTGCAATTCCCCTTGTGGAGAGACATGATTTGGGCATAATTCAAACTGTATTAATCCGGTCTCTCCAAACACTGGCCCAGAATATTTAGTATCTAGGCTTATGTCAATGAGGCCATTTTGGGTGTGGCAAGATTTGCCAGCCCCCAGCCACCCCCTTCCATGACACATGATTTCTGTTCCTTACAAAAATAGGTAGGCCAAGGCCAGCACAAAACCTAAACACACACCTGCCATTTTGTAAAATGTATCAATTTGAAATAAATAAGTTCAGTAGTTTAGGAATATCAATAAACAGTGAAAAAGTGATCCCTGTGGGTGGGCATGTGGAGTACATAACATTTGATGATTAATTTTCCAGGGAAGTCTTTATAAACATCTCAGAATTGAAAAAAAGACTACAATCCAAGATGATGAAGCACTTTTCTCAGACACCCCCTATCCCCATGGAGCTTCAGGCACCAGCAGAGTCAGACACCAGCAAAAAGGAAGAACATGTTACGTCTAACAAAATGTTACAGGATGAGTCTTAACTGGACACAGCAACACAGACAGAGGAGGAGTATGAAAGTATTGCACCGAACAAGTGACTGCAGAATAACGAGTAGCGTTCAACAACACCATGGAGCATTGTTTACTTTAACAATATTTCTTTTATGGATGCTGAGTTTTTATTTATGCGCAGACTCTTCGTGTAAGTACATTTCAAAGCTTGGTGAACATTTCCATACTCTTATAATCTTTGTTATAGGAGAAAATATTCATGACCCTACCAATCCTCAAATATCCATTGTTTAAATGGGGTAATCATACATTTAAGAAATAATTCCTCCATTACAGATAAACTATAATCCTCTCTATTTCTCTTTATTTGGACACTGTGCTCAGGCTGCTTCCATTTTCAGTGAATATGAACATCAGTAGCAAATAGTGTGAATATTTTTTGAAACTACATGTTATTGATTGAAATGAGTGTCAGTGCTATAATAAATATAGTGGGGTACCATGAATCCAACCTCAACACTTCAGTGATTGCAGCAGAGTAATGGGAACTGGGCAGTTTTACCAAAATTACATATTTAATTTTATTTTACCTCTAAAGACATGATCAGTTATTTTTAACCACACGTCTGCTTTTGAGGAGAGAGGAAGGCCTCCCAAGTGAAATCCAATGAGCCCTCCACTCAATAATTTTGTATTTTATTATCCTTGCAAATATTAGTCGCATCTTTAGTGATCAAAATAAAGATATTGAGACTAAACAAGGACCACCTTGGACAAAATATTTAAAAAATATATATTAGAAGTAACATGTGGGGAATAATACCGGCCAGTAACTGGTACCCGGCAACGGTTTCCCTCACATTAGTCGCCCAAAGTTTAAAACCATAAGACAGACTGCAATCAGTAACTGTGGCTGAGTGAACACCGGCTATACTTTAGATTGTAAGTCTGCAAGTTTTCAATCTTGCAAGGTGCTCTGGGGAAGCATTATGGACACTGGATTCTAAGCTCAAAGACAGGGCCCTCCTTTCTTTGCAATCACATATATAGTTGTGAGCATGTGGGCTGTTGCTAAAGCTAGGCGAGCCCGCAGCCCTCGCAAAAAACATCCGAAATCCGTGCACATAAAAACATGAAAAACACAAGAAATACACACAACAAATACATAAAAAGATTACCTACAGCAAGGGGGGGCACCCAGGACCTCAAAAACTGAAGTTACACTTCAACTTAACTCCAAATAAAAGTGTTTAGACTCTCAAAAATCCCCTAAGCGAGAGAAAAAAATGGCAGCTGAAAAAAAACGAAGACGAGGCTACAGCATTCTAAAGACGCAAAACACCACCAAAGACCTACGGATTTCCAGAAAAAGACATACAATGTCCGAAAACAAGGACGCCACCCGCGTGACCCCCAAAACATTACAAACACAATAAATACACACAACAAACACATAAAAAGCTTACTCACAGCAAGGGGGGGGGGGCACCCAGGATCTCTGCAAGTGAAGTTACACCTCCATTTAAGTACAAATTTCAGAGTTTAGACACCCGAAAATCACCTAAGCGAGAGAAAAAATGCCCGCCGAACAAAACGAAAACAAGGCTAAAGGACCCTAAACACGCAAAACACCACCAAACACCTACGGATTTTCCGAAAAAGTCAGACGACATCCGAAAAAAGGGACGCTAAATCAGCCAAAGCCGCATACCACACATTAGGCTCCATTTTAGAACAATAACTTATACAATCTGGAAGTACACAGCTACCCTAACGGATTTGCCTCCCACACTGCACACATTCATGACGCTTACACAGCAGCTCCACAGCACTGATGCTGCAGCAACATGAAAACAGATTGCCAGCTCTTCAACACAATGCGTCCTGCATATATTACTTCACAATAGGTAAAGTATATTAATTTCTTATTTTATTAATTATTCATTGCCATACCGAAAAAAAACACCAACGCTGCTCATAGCACACAAACAACCAAAAGCCTCGCAATGAGCGCCGAACGATCTTAAAACACCAACAAAATTAATTTTGCATGCAAACAACATTACCTGCCTTACAATCTTATTGCCGTCATTTTTTTGACGGGCAAGTCGCTAGTGTGATAATATTGTTATTGTTTTTTAATTGAACTTAACCAATGTATAGCGCTATGGAATATGTTGGCGCATTTCAAATAAACAACAATAATAATAATAATAATATTATTTGTAGAAAAGACTCCACACACAAGAGCTTTGTTCCTTGTCCATCCATTTCCTTTAATTTATTAGAGTTTTACTGGGATCTGACATGATCATGTGGATTGAGTCTTTTATACAAATTGCCAACGTTCACCCAGCCATGTGTATCTCAAGGAGCTTAGGTTAAATACGTAGGTATGCTTAGTTTGCTGACTTACTGCAGTAAGCCTTATGGCTTCAATCTTTAGGTAGATAATGTGAGGGAAGCTGATCTCAGGGAACCAGCTGCCAATAAGATTTATTCCTCACATGTTTCTTCCAATTGATATGTTTTAATTTTTGTCAGTGGGGGTTCTTATTTAGTCTCAATATCTATATTTTGATCAGAGTGAGTCTAGGGTAGTACACCAGCAACTTTGTTGCATTGTAGGTGTCTTCCAGCAGATTGCCTTACTTACATGGGGTATTTTAGCAGTTCATACCCCACTCTTTATTTAGGGACATTGCCAATTGTGGAAGGCAGGGTATGATGCTGATTGGCTGGAATTTGTCTGCTGACTGGGAGTTGCAGGGTCAAAGTTTGGTCAATGATAAAGTATAGGGGGTGGGTCGAATATCGCATATGTTCGCAGTTCGCCGCGAACGCGAACATGCTATGTTCGCCGGGAACAGTCCGCCGGCGAACTATTCGCGACATCTCTATTAAGTATTCATTTCATGCTTGCTGCACCAATCCTAGTTTTATTTTGTTGCATAGTTAATATAGTTAATATATTATAGTCACTCATTTTGTTTCTTTGTTTTTTTCTTATGTCTATTTACCTTCATTATATATATATATATATATATATATATATATATATATATATATATATATATACAGTGGATATAAAAAGTCTACACACCCCTGTTAAAATGTACAGGTTTCTGTGCTGTAAAAAAATGAGACAAAGATAAATCATTTCAGAACTTTTTCCACCTTTAATGTGACCTATAAACTGTACAACTCAATTAAAAAAAAAATTGAAATCTTTTAGTCAGAGGGAAGAAAAAATATAAAAATAAAATAATATGGTTGCATAAGTATGCACACCCTTAAACTAATACTTTGTTGAAGCACCTTTTGAATTTATTACAGCACTCAGTCTTTTTGGTTATGAATCTATCAGCATGTCACATTTTGACTTGGCAAGATTTGCCCACTCTTCTTTGCAAAAACACTCCAAATCTGTCAGATTGTGAGGGCATCTCCTGTGCACAACCCTCTTCAGATCACCCCACAGATTTTCAATCGGATTCAGGTATGGGCTCTGGCTGGGCCATTCCAAAACTGTAATCTTCTTCTGGTGAAGCCATTCCTTTGTTGATTTGGATGTATGCTTTGGGTCGTTGTCATGCTGAAAGATGAAGTTGCTCTTCATGTTCAGCTTTCTAGCAGAAGCCTGAAGGTTTTGTGCCAATATTGACTGGTATTTGGAACTGTTCATAATTCCCTCTATCTTAACTAAGGCCCCTGTTCCAGCTGAAGAAAAACAGCCCCAAAGCATGATGCTGCCACCACCATGCTTCACTGTGGGTATGGTGTTCTTTTGATGATATGCAATGTTGTTTTTGCACCAAACATATCTTTTGGAATTATGGCCAAAAAGTTCAACCTTGGTTTCATCAGACCATAACACCTTTTACCACATGCTTCAGATGTGTTTTTGCAAAATGTAGCCTGGCTTGGATGTTTTTCTTCGTAAGAAAACGCTTTCGTCTTGCCACTCTACCCATAGCCCAGACATATGAAGAATACGGGAGATTGTTGTCACATGTGACACACAGCCAGTACTTGCCAGATATTCCTGCAGCTCCTTTAATGTTGCTGTAGGCCTCTTGGTAGCCTCCCAGATCAGTTTTCTTCTTGTCTTTTCATAAATTTTGGAGGGAGCCCCAGTTCTTGGTAATGTCACTGTTGTGCCATATTTTCTGCACTTGATGATGACTGTCTTCACTTTGTTCAATGGTATATCTAATGCCTTGGAAAATCTTTTGTAACCTTCTCCTGACTGATACCTTTTAACAATGAGATCCCTCTGATGCATTGGAAGCTTTCTGTGGACCATGGCTTTTGCTGTGGGATGCGGCTAAGAAAATTTCAGGAAAGACCAACTAGAGCAGCTGAACTTTATTTGGGGTTAATCAGAGGCACTTTAAATGATGGCAGGTGTATGCTGACTCCTATTTAACATGATTTGGAATGTGATTGCTTAATTCTGAACACAGCTACATCCCCAGTTATAAGAGGGTGTGCAGACTTATGCAACCACATTATTTTTCTTTTTTTCTTCTTCTCTCCACCTAAAAGATTTCAGTTTGTTTTTCAATTGAGTTGTACAGTTTATAGTTCACATTAAAGGTGGAAAAAGTTCTGAAATTATTTATCTTTGTCTCAGTTTTTTACAGCACAGAAACCTGACATTTTAACAGGGGTGTGTAGACTTTTTATATCCACTGTGTATATATATATATATATATATATATATATATATATATATATATATATATATATATATAAATATATATATATATATATATATATATATATATATATATGTATATATATATATATATATATATATATATATATATATATGTATATATATATATAAATATATATATATATATATATATATATATGTATATATATATATATATATGTATATATATATATATATATATATATATATATATCTTGTGACAGGGCCAGCCTTTGGTTACCGAATGCTCCTGTGATTTCCACATAAACCATTGAGTCCCAATATACGTTTATCTTTGCTTTTAATAAAATGTTTAAAAACAAAGAGCCTAATTTCAGCATGAAATAAACATCTACATATATGGGCTTGTTATTTACAGGAACACCCTGACTAGCTTCTCAGCCTGCAGGTAAAATAGTACCCTTTCACACATAGGGGTGGTACCTTTAAGTCAGTCTCTCTCTCCCAGCTTCTTAGCTGTAATTGACCCACTGCAAGTCCTCTCCTCTTAGAGCAAACAGTCTCTCTTGTAAATATTGTTGTAGTCACACAGACTGATCCTCAAGTGGGAACTTCCTGTGCTGCTCTGGCACCCACACTGCAAGTCCAGCCAGGTCCTGACCAGGAGCTCTGTCTCTTCCCCCCCCCAGGTCACACTAAACACTCTGTGTCTCTTGTTATGATGCTGGCTGTGCACTCCATGCAATCCCCTCTCACTTGCCAGGGTCTCTCTGTATTTCAAGCAGTGTTCCTTACTGCCTCGCTTCATAGCTTATCCCAGCTCTCAGGATCCAACAGCAGCAGTGCTGTCCAAGGTTTTCTACCCCAGCTTCTTCAAACAGACCTCAGATTCACACACTGCTCCTAGCCCTTAGGCCAGAGCCTAATCAGCAGCCCATTCCATCTCTGCTTTCCAGGCTTTAAAGTCCTCCAGGAGTTTAACTCCATCACTACTGTCAAGAACTCTTCATGCTCTGTACCTGGCACCATCCTCTAGGGGGCAAACTGTTGCAAGTCTTCCCCCTCAGCTCAAACAACCAGGGGTTGAGCGACTTATATATATGCCATGTATATGCGGAACATGGCAACCACATGGCGCAGATGGCACTGCAGTTCCCGACCGAAACATTGCCTCCCATCATTCAGGAACCTCTGTACTCTGTGTAACTGTTCAGACCTCTCCTTCATGCACATCTGTCCTCCCCAGTGCCAACTGCATCAAGGCATCATGCAGTGCCTGAAGGGCCACTTGTGGATTCTTCTTCTCTTTACGGCAAATGTTCAGCTGCAGCAGATAGCCTTGGGAAGAAACCTTTACATCCGCACTCTTCTCGTCACTTTGGCACCAATGGGACTTTCTTATAGCTGCCAAAGCTACCACTCTTGCGGTCGTCTCATCCTCTGTTGTTCCCTTCTTCGGTTTGCTAGGAACATTGCCAACTTGTCTCATTACTATTTTTTCGTACTGCACTTTGACAATTCTGCCTACTTCTCCGTGCCGTTTATTATTTTTGCTAAAACATTGCGGGTAGAGCACCGGCCCGCCCATCTCTCTGAATGCTGTCCCCCAGGGACCCTTGATAAGTACTCATTGGGGGGTAAATCACAGACAATACAGGTTACGGTTACCTCGTTTTCCACCTGATTTCTCTTTTCCTGCAGAAGCCTCATCCCTCTCTCGCGTCTCTGATTTATCCTCTTTGTAACATGAAAAAGAGGCCTAAGATTTGCCAATTCACTCTCTGACTTGGATTCTTCCTGCAAGTTCATGGCTAGATGGCGTCTCTTTGTCTGTGCCAAGTCGCTCCAGGAGTATTTATGCCTCATCTGCAGTCCAGGAGCCTGGGACTGGAGTTGCCTTAATTCAGCCTCTTCAAACTTGGCTTTCTTTTGCTCATTTAGTCCTTCTGCTAAACATTATTTTCCAGAAGTTTATCCGCAGCTTTCCCAACCCTTCTTCTGGCCTTTTCTAATGCATTAACATCAGACTTGTTTTGCTTTTGCTCTTTTCTCCTTGACCTCCACTCCACCATCTTCTGTTTAACCCTGCTGATGGCCTTCTCCATCTTATGGGTGTTGACTTCTGTCTCTCTCCCGAGCTCTTTCACATCACTCGGTAACTCCTTTGATACAACCCAATGAGGTTAGTGTCGGACTCGATAGCAGCTGACATCGCTCGGTGTAACTCTCGGAAAAACACTGTGTCACCTTGAGCTTGTTGGGCTCCCTTTTGCAACACTTTCTGTAGGGTCTCCAATTCTCCCTCTTTAGATGCATTAACATCACTTTCATCACCTGGGTCATCATTACCTTCACTATGGAACTGCAACTTGGGTGATTTCTCTTCCCCTTTTCTGTTGCTACTAAGTGAGTGTTGTATGGGGTAATTTTTAGGGGGTCGCTTTTCTCTGGGGTAACTAGGTCAAAGGCCCTGATGAATGCACCAGTACTCCATTTTTCATAGTGAGGTATGTGTGCTGTGTTTATCCTGTGCTTCTCTGGTGTTTGGTGTCATGGGGCGTCTGTGTTTTTATATTTTGAGAACATTTTTTGCCACACTCACTAACAAGCTAGTTCCGATGTACTTTGACCACTGTTAGCCCCAGTTTAAAAATGTCTCCTTGTTTTCTTCCTTTATATCAATTAGCAGTCAGAATGATTAAAAGGGCCACATTTAGTAAACATTTCTTCACTTTAGCAAGATGTTGGCCTTGCTTATTTGAAACAAAATCACAGCAGACCATTATTAAAGACTAGCGACTTGCCCGTCAAAAAATGACGGCAATAAGATTGTAAGACTGGTAATGGTATTTGGTTGAGACATTAATTTTGTTGGTGTTCCGAGATCCTTCGGCGCTTATTGCAAGGCTCTTGGTTGTTTGTGTGCTATGAGCAGCGTTGGTGTTTTTTTTCGGTATGGCAATGAATAATTAATAAAATAAGAAATTAATATACTTTACCTATTGTAAAGTAATATATGCAGCATTGTGTTGAAGAGCTGGAAATCTGTTTTCATGTTGCTGCAGCATCATTGCTCTGGAGCTGCTGTGTAAGTGTCATGAATGTGTGCAGTGTGTAGTGTAATAGTGTGCGTGCGCGAGGCAAATCTGTTAGGGTAGCTGTGTACTTCCGGATTGTATAAATTAGTGTTCTAAAATGGCGCCTAATGTTTGGTATGCAGTTGTGGCTGATTTTGCGTCCTTGTTTTTGGATGTCGTCCGACTTTTTTGGAAAATCCGTAGGTGTTTGGTGGTGTTTTGCGTGTTTAGGGTACTTTAGCCTCATTTTCGTTTTGTTCGGCGGCCATTTTTTCTCTCGCTTAGGTGATTTTCGGGTGTCTAAACTCAGAAATTTGGACTTAAATCGAGGTGTAACTTCACTTGCAGAGGTCCTGGGTGCCCCCCCCCCAGGTTTTTATGTGTTTCTTGTGTATATTTATTGTTTTTCTAATGTTTTTCGGGTCGCGCGGGTTGCGTCCTTGTATTCGGATCTCGTACGTCTTTTTTGGCAAGCCAGTAGGTGTTTGGTGGTGATTTGCATCATTAGAGTCCTGTACCCTGTTTTCATTTTTATTGGCGGCCATTTTTTCTCTCGCTTAGGGGATTTACGGGTTTCTAAACTCTTTTATTTCAAGTTAAATTGAGGTGTAACTTCAGTTTTCGAGGTCCTGGGTGCCCCCTCTTGCTGTAGGTAAGCTTTTTATGTATTTGTTGTGTGTATATATTGTGTTTTTCATGTTTTCATGTGTGCAGGTTTCGGCCGGTAATTTCGTAATTTTGCGAGGTCGTAATGGGTCGTAACGCGTCTCGTATTTTTGTGCCGTAAGTCCATAAATTTTGCGAGGTCCGCCGATGCTGGCAAGGAGCGCCTTTGGCGCTCCTTGCCAGCAACTGCGGCCCATGCTTTGCTAATCAACTTTCTGAAGTGAGAGAAGATTGAATATCAGGGGAAGTTCAAGTCTGCACAGTGAGAATCTTGCCACAAAAAAATGCTTCTGCTTTCAAAAGCAGTAATGGAAAGGTCATTAGATTACAATAACACACTGTCCTAAGTAAGTGCCAGGAAGAAATAGCTCAGAAAAGAAAGCAGAATCTTATAGTAAAGAATAATTGCTGGTAAAAGTTACAAATTTTAAGGATTTGCTTTTTTATTGCTTTCTAAAATTATTTTGCCCATTATCAAGTGTAGTTATTAAAAAAGTTAGTCTAGAAAAAAACTGAGCATATAATATAATATTATAGGTCACATTAAAGGTGGAAAAAGTTCTGAAATTATTTATATTTGTCTCATTTTTTTACAGCACAGAAACCTGACATTTTAACAGGGGTGTGTAGACTTTTTATATCCACTGTATATGCAGTGGTTACATATCCTGACTATGAAATAATGTGTGTACATGAATATAGAATGGGATGCACATAATGTAGTAGGTTGCACTGCCTGAGTACCAGTTACAGGACTAAGGTATTGAAGTATTTTTAAAGGCATACTGCCCACATAAGCAGTTTAGCTAAGAATGGAAACTGAACAAATTATTTTAAAAAAACAACTTAGAACTACCTATTTTTAAAATGTTTTATTTTTATTCCAAGTGACTCCATTTGTACGCGAGCCCGTATGCGGGAGCAACGGCTCTGGCTGGCTCACCTTCTCACAACTATATATGCGATTAGAGTCACAATCATTGTGATGTTTCTACTGTATTACATAAAGAATAAACTAAAAGGTATATTGAAGTTCCCTTTTTAATATTAAACTAAACTATCTGTGTTTGTTTCCATATTTAAACATCATTTTATTACCAAGTGAGTACCTATAGAAACATTGCACACATGAGCTGTGAGACAGACCTTTGCTTGGAAGATTTGAGTAAGTGAAAACAGAGCTTTTAATGACTTGGTAATAAAATGATGTTTAGATATGGAAACAAACACATATGTAGTTTATATTAATATTAAAAACCGGGAAACTTCCATATACCTTTGATTTGTAATAATGTTATATTGATAAAATAAGTTATATTATCTTGCGGTGGGGAACGGAGAGAATGCGAAAGAATCTAGGAAATGGAGTCGCTGGTCAGTGAAAATTGATGGGGGAAAGGTGTAGTACCACTTTGTTGTAGACACATGGGGCCCTATTTGATTCCAAGCCCATAATTACATGGAACCCAATATCTTGGCTGCGGGTTAGAATTTTTAGATACATACAGATGCATTCAATTGACTCAAAACCGTAATTACAGTCTTATAGGCTTGCAAAGCAAGTTTCAGTCTGTAAGCTTCGGGGGGGGGGGGGGGTGTGATTAGATGACGTTCAAAGTGACAAGCCAATCCCGCATTTCACTACTGTGCCACAGGCCTGGGATCCAATAGAAAACATGCTTGCAGATCAGTGATTGACATGGATAGATAATAAAGCTGCGGGCTACCCACCCTAGAGTTGACTGTGTTGTAGTTTCAGATGAAGTAGCACACAGGTCTAGGCGTTGGTGTCCTTTGATCATTGCGAGAGAGAGCAGTGGATTTTTTAGAGCAAGTTCTTATGTTTTATTGATTCTTCTTTCAAAACACGACTTAACAGATAACACATAACATACATACACATAGAGTAATAACACACATAAAATGAAAATAGGGAACCATTATTTCCCAGAGAATGTCAAGTAGGGGTTAACCATGAGAAGAGAGATGAGAGAGAGGGGTCCTTGGGGAGTGGAGTGGAGGGAGGGATGTAGATGGGAGGGATAGAGGGAGTGGAGGAAGGAGGGAGGGAGGAAGGGGGTGTAGTGGAGGAAGGTATAGGGAGAGAGGGATGGATAGTGATATTATTTTGTGTTTTGCTATTTTGCGAGTGCGGTTGCATATATGACCCCCAAACGCTAATTGATTGACATGTAACCTCCATGTTTTACTGACCTAATGATGACGGTCTCATGTTCTATTTGCTGTTTCTAAATGGGTAGTTACAGCTTTGCTGAATTGATCATGTTCCCACCCTGAAATGCTACGTACAAGTGCATGGTTTACGGTTTCGGCTTTCTGCCCGTAAGTTGCGGGCTTGTTCAATTGAATAGCACTGGAATTGTAGCAGACTGCGAGCCTGCAGCAAGCTTCTGAATGAATGAGGATCTAAGTTGTTAACTTCTCCTAGTATGAATTATACAAAAGAGTACATGAAGAGTACAGTTGTACCCATCCATATAACAGACAGATTAGTATTTCTCAATATTATTTTCTACCTTGTAAACCAGGGGTGGGCAAGTTCAGTCCTGGATGGCTGCACACAGGCCTGGATTTGAAGATATCCCTGCTGCATACAGGCAAGACTAACTCTTCTTCAATCTTGCTGATTGACACACTTATGCACAGAAAGGAAATGTGTGCAGCTCTCCAGTGCCGAGCTCTCCACCCCTGTTGTAAACCAATAATATTTCTACATTTCAAGTTCAGAATGATTTATTATTTCTGTTTAATAATAACACACTACTACTACTATAAAAAACAATTAGACTTATATCGTACATGCATTTGACTGAGGTGCAGTAGGGCTTCTGTTTTAATTTCTGTTTTTTCTTCCCTAGAGTGCAACTTAAACAAGAGATCTCAGAGACTTCTCCGCCCAAAATCTCAGAAGGTCATCTCTCAGAAAGAGAACACACCTGAGGATATAAAATCTTTGTAAATACTTCTGATCATGCCAAATACTGGTGCTTAAATTATGAGATAGCTTAGAAAATACTGTATTAGATTATTATTTTTATTAACAATGTGGGATATTTTTATCAATTGTTTAAAAAAGGAAGTTAATAAAGCTGTTTTCTTTTTGTAAAAAGGCTCCTTAGAAGATGGAGGACTCCACTCCCCGTAACATCTGAGATAACAGCTATTAAAAGGAAGCTAGTAAAATTAACTGAATCACACCCAGCGGGGTTTGCCCAGATCTCTCTAGCCCTAACATGTGCTTGCAACCTTCTTAAAGGAAACTCAGAATCTGAATGTAAGAAGTCCTCATAGCAATGCTGCTGAATGGTACCTACTAGTGAACAAACTACACTAGCCCTAACATCCTCTCATATCCCAATCTATCTATATAAATCCATTCACACAGGGAAAGGGTTAACTAATCATACAGACTAATGAAGGAGGTTTATGAACCTTCCACCTGGGATACTCTACCCCTTATGAGCCCAGGTACCCCCAGGATTCCCTCTTCATATCTGCTACCTGATATGAGTCCGCGGATTCCCTCTTCCTAACCACTACAGGAAAATCTGTGAATTCTGGTTAGTTAGACATTTAACCAATCAGATATGGGGCTGGGAAATCGAAATAATCGATTCTGATTATCTGAAATATGATGACACATATTTCAGTCAACTGGAATCCTTTAAATTAGTATATAAGACGAAGACGGGCTCCAAAAAACAATAGTTGGCCCAGACTTGGAGAAGGAGATTCACTTGAAGTATTTTTCATTTGTATTGTTTTTTATGTGGAGGTCTATTTAGAGAGGACAAAGGTAAGGACCAGTGGCTTCAATCAAAACAGAAGTGGTGCAATTCTTCTATCAACGTGGAAGTGACCACTTATCCAGGGCCAAATAGTTAGGATGAGAGCTTTGGTGATTGTCATGAAGGTAATTTTTATACAGTATTTTGCCCCTTTACTAACTTTTTTATTTTTGGAAACTTTTTTCTTTAATCTAGTGTTAGGGATGATGGAGGGGTAGGATTCATGGGGGTCGATATGGCTCCTTGTTGTGGTAGGAAAAATGACACCCCCATGGCACATGGGTTAATATTAGGTACCATGGGAATGTATTGAGGACCCCCATTATACAGGGATTAAAGCTAGGGGCCATGAAGGTCCATGAGGACCCCCATGGTTATAGTTAAGTATTCCATGGGGTCCGTGGAGAACCCTATTGAATAGGGCTTAATATTAGGTGCCACATGGTTTGGTTGAGGACCCCTGTGTTATAGAGGTTAGTATTAGGTGCCATGAGGGGCTATGATTATACTTTGATGGGGAATTCCCAGGCTCAAGGGAGCTAGCGGTTGTGAAGGGAGAATCCAGGGTATCCCCTGTCTGAATTTTATGAGCAAAGGCACGATTTGTAGTGAGATTAAATTCCATTCAATGTTATTTTACCTTTACATTTTTAAAACATTCAATAAAAAGTTAACATCATAAAAACAATGCCCACAAGTTAATTAGGGCAGAAATCGTCTGGGCAGAAACTCCCACCTGTTAACAAATAAGATGAAAGTCTCATAGTTCCCTAAAGTCCTTTTAATTCTCATTTCAGGTAAAGAGACTTTATGATCTGTTGGCTACCTCAGGAGAAAGCTTTTGAGATAGGGTGATACTACATGTGCTACCACAAATGTACTCATTTGTATAAACAACGTTTTAACTACAGATAAGTTATTCAAGAATCTATATAAAACTCTGACTAATGGTAGTGGTCTGTTTAGGCTCTCCTCGTAACACATTTTTTTCTAAAGATTAGCAGATAATGTATTAGGAACTGACACCTGTTTTAGGGCTGGCTCTCGAGAACAACTCTTCTAAGAGATATTTTTAACATCTTTAAAATATGTATTTGTGTAAAAGATTTATTAGATAACATAAAATATTTTGAGGTGATCTTTGATGCAAATACATTACTTCTAAAATTACTAAAAATAGACCTTCTACCATTTAGTTCCTTGTATCCATTTGCAAGCATGGAATATGTGATTATATGTCAAGAAGTATTACAACTGTACAACTAGACACATATAAAATCAGCTGACCTCTCTAATATAACATTGCTATTTTATGGTAGCTGCTCAATGTATGAAGAATTGTTCACGGAAAATGTGAATGTAGTCATGTAAATTAAAGCACTCTACATAATCGTATACTATGTAATTCTCCTATAATATGAAAATATAATGTTTGACTTTAGTTGGACTAAAATAAAAACAAATAATATAAAAGGAATATTATTTTATAATGAATAATTTCATGTATATGTTACACTAGGGTAGCCGCTCCAGTTCTGTTTTATGGGTCTTCCTTGGGACTGCTACAATATTGGTAGAAGGATTAATAGCTCTGCTTGTGGTAGCTCCTAAAAGTTTGGACTGTTAGATGGCACCATTGTTCTTGTTTCATTTAGATGGGATGTTGTTCCTCCAAACTCCAATCGCTGTTTATCGTTCAGATGGTATCGTTGTTCAATTCCTCCCTCCCACAGCTCTTCCTACCTCTTTTTTCCCCTCGACTCTTCTAAAATCCCATGAAAGGATAGTTTTATTAAAGCATCCAGATTGGAGAAAGTACAAAGGCTTTCTGGAATTTGGGAAGGAAGAAGCCTATGTCTCATAGGAGATCTACAACACTACTCCCTCCCATTCTACAAATGAATATATGAGATAATTAATCACATTAGACATTAAGTGGGTGAATTTAGCTTAAAATATCCAACTTTAAGCTCAATTGGAAAATATTTATTGATGTGTGTGCTATTCATTTCTGGTCCCTTTACGTCAATATGCAAAAAATATTCTATCCACTAGAATGGATGTTTTTGAGAATAAAAAAACGGAAAATCCAATTGAAAAGGCGACTTGCCTCTCAAGTGATAAGCAATACCAAATAATGCCAGTAATTTGCATGTTAGTGAATCTGTGCCTTAGCACAACAATATCAATCTAGCATCTATATATAACTATTATGCAGTAGAAGAAAAAACAAAATTAAATATATTTAGTCAACTATTAAATATGAGTCAGAGTATAAGTACGACCAGAGACATATCAGTAGATGTGCTTGGTATGCTGTAGTCGATAAGGTCACAGATAGTCGGACATGACTGAATGACTGAACAACAGAATGAAGCATATTAGGCCATAGACTGCCTATGCAATGGCTTCCTTCGGGTGTCATCCCTTTCTATAGTTGTTCCATTCATCTGGGAGTTTGGATTTCCAAGTTGGACTCCTCGTCCTGATCTTGGGCAGCTTTATTTTTCCAGGTGCTGCACGAGTGGAACTCCAATCGCTGTTTATCGTTCAGATGGTATCGTTGTTCAATTCCTCCCTCCCACAGCTCTTCCTACCTCTTTTTTCCCCTCGACTCTTCTACAATCCCATGAAAGGATAGTTTTACTAAAGCATCCAGATTGGAGAAAGTACAAAGGCTTTCTGGAATTTGGGAATGGAAGAAGCCTATGTCTCATAGGAGATCTACAACACTACTCCCTCCCACTCAACAAATGAATATTGCAAAGTGCAACACAGAAGAGAGAGGAAGAAGTAAGGGGATAACAGCGAAATGTAATAAGTATGGAAGGTGATATTTACATGAAGTAAAGGAAATGTATGGTAAGAGGGATGTGGAAGTTGAATAAGGAAAAAAGAATTGAAGGATGGAATAAAAGAGTGAAAATGAGAAGGAATTGAGAACATGCACATAAGAAATCCCTCAAATACATAGAAGGATCCATCCGATTGACACTATGCAAATAAAACAATAATTTATTATATTAGATAAAGTCTAGTAAGTTGTTAGACCAATTAATCTTGTTCCATTATACATAAGAATAAAAAACAAATATTATGCCTAAAAATTAAAGATGAATTACAAAAACTGTAAAAAAGAGAAAAGACTAAATTAAATTAAAAATACAATTGTGTTGGCATTCATGTGTAAAAAACAATTACCATCCAAAATAATGCAAAAAATGTGTCTGCATAACTATATGTGCCTATATATAAACACATTTTAATGAAAAATATTATATAGAACAAATAAATAAATGTATACTGTGACGAAGTGCCCTTCGCCACTTTGGCTTGGAGAGGACTGTTGGCCAGCCTCCTGCCCTGCGACTATGGCCCTGGTACATGTTGCCCTGTAAACACAGTATTCGGCCATACCAGAGTGTATGTCACTCATTCTGGCCCTTTACATACAGGGGGGTCATTCGGTACTTGCCCTGTGTGAACCATGATACCACAGAAAGCTATGCCATGGAGCCCATTCATATAATGAAAGACTATGGGAAAGACTTTAGCTCCATGGCAATTGAACTGTGTGAAAAGGATCTGAGCGCTATTCGGTAGTTTTATGCGCTCAGACCCCAGCTGTAACGGAACTCATCACTGTTTTACCCTGTTTTATGATTATTTAATTCTTGGTTAAAATATGATCACATTGCTGTACTGTAGAAATGTTGTTTTATGTTCTACAGAGTATATTGGCTCAGAATATCAAAGCGACTAGGCTAATAGATAATCCTGTTACAGATAAGAAAAGTCGATTGTATAAACTGTTTTCATTCTCAGATAAGAACAAAGAGGGCTGATCTAATTAATGTCTGATTGTATCCAAGTTGCCAGGGAGGTGTGACTCACCTATTGTCCTATATGTGTATTGTGTGGGGGATATGTGCAATGTCTGTGTGTTATGTGTAAAAACATACTTTTACTAACTTTTGAACCCCTGGTCTGATTCATGCCATTTTTGTATATGTTGTTCCCCTGGGTGAGAGATATTGAATGGTGCGGGACTTAAAGGTGTACCCCCTGTATTTGGGGTACATCCAGAATGTGGTTAAAATTGTGTCTGTTTTAATTGTGTTACCTGTTATCTGAGGGGAGGAGACGTGGGGGTTGAACCATGCAGATAATTGGCTGTTGTGATAATTATGTGGGTGTAGCCCTTCAGAGGGCAACATTGCATAAAAGGAGATTCCCTGTCATTAAAATATAGTTCCTCTTGACCCTTCAAAACGTAGCCTCGTCTCGTTATTTGAGGGGATCACTATCATACTGGGGATTGCTATGCTTCTGCATACTCCCTTGAGCTGTAACTACTGAACGCTTGTTCCTGATGTACTATCCTTGGAGTCTGTGGTGGTTTTGGTGTCCGGAGCGGTGCTTGTAGGCCTCGACGCAAGCTAGGACGCATCCATCAACGGAGGTACCCTGTCGGGGTGCCAGTAGATCCGTTACATTGGCTGGCAGTGGTGGGATGGCGTCCTAGTAAGAGGAAAAGCAGCCCGGAGACACTGGTAACGTTTGGAGTTACAAATTGAGGGCAACGCTAGTATCTGTACAGCGCCCCTGGCTACAGCAGGATGGAACCGGCTAGTTTTCGTACAGCGTTCCATGATGAGGATGAGGAGGAGGCCGCGGACTACAGGGATGCAGACAGAAAGGAACTCTGGTATGATGCCCTGGAAGATGCCCAATGGCGGCGAGGTGAGAGTCTCCCCAGTGATGAGCAGCGGCTACAGAAGCGTGTGGCGATGCGGATGTATCTATTGGGAGAACAGCCCCTGGATGAGTGGGTGACAAGACTAGAGACCCTGGTACGGCGAGAGATCTGGCTAGACAACGCATACCAGGCCCTCTGGTGGCATACCATTCGACTTACCCCCTGGACGGCTGAACACGACTTACCGGAGGGAGATGACTATGATGGCCCGGGATTATTATGGGATGCCTTGGAGGACGACATTGATCTTGGCAGCACGGAGGAGTCTAGGTTTTGGGACATCTACGACTACCGGATGGGCATGTATGTCTGGGATGACGAAGGCGAGGTGAGCAAAGACATGACCCACCTGGTAACAATAGAGTGGGAGCTGGAGCAGGACTACCAACACCTGCTCAGCTTCGTGCAGCCCCAACCTACTCGACAAGCAGAACCAGACTTCATTGACTGGTCCTGGGATGACCTCCAGATGGCAGGTAGAGATGGGACCAAGGTCTCTCTACCGGCCCTACAGGGGGCAGAAGGTGTCGTCCTTCCCCCCCAGCGGCAGTGTGAACCCCAGGGGGCAGAAGGTGTCATCCTTCCCCTCCAGCGGCAGTGTGAACCCCAGGGGGCAGAAGGTGTCGTCCTTCCCCCCCAGCGGCAGTGTGAACCCCAGGGGGCAGAAGTTGTAGTCCTTCCCCCCCAGCGGCAGTGTGAACCACAGGGGGCAGAAGGTGTCGTCCTTCCCCCCCAGTGGCAGTGTGAGCCCCAGGGGGCAGAAGGTGTCATCCTTCCCCCCCAGCGGCAGTGTGAACCCCAGGGGGCAGAAGGTGTCGTCCTTCCCCCCCAGCGGCAGTGTGAACCCCAGGGGGCAGAAGTTGTAGTCCTTCCCCCCCAGCGGCAGTGTGAACCACAGGGGGCAGAAGGTGTCGTCCTTCCTCCCAAGCGACAGTTTACCCTGACAAGGGGAGACACCAATCTCCCAGACGGCGCAGATGGGACCGTGGTCTCTGCGCCCACAGCCTGTCCAGATCCCCAACTACCCTCACTGGGACAACCGGAGGAGGGGGTAAGTACAAATTCCCTTCCCCAGCTAACTTCTAATGTGGCCCCAGGGTTAACAGAGGAAATGTTAACCCCCACTGACTGCCACGTTTCCCTGGCTACTGAGCTGGAATATGTCCCAAGTACCCCAGCAGAAGAGCTGGCATCAGGGCAGAGTGCCGCTGGCCTCTGCCCCTCAAGTCCCCTCAGTGTGTTGCCCCATCACCACAGCGAAATATCAAGGTGCCGTAACTGTTTGTTGTGGGTGGGCTGCTCTTGCACTTTGTTGTTGTGGGGGGGCTGCTCTAGCACTGGTTTATTGTGGGTTGGTGGATCGTCTAACGGAGGCCCGGACCGGCAGAAGGTCAGGTGCCTGGTTAGACTTCCCCCCAAAGGGGAGATGTGTGACGAAGTGCCCTTCGCCACTTTGGCTTGGAGAGGACTGTTGGCCAGCCTCCTGCCCTGCGACTATGGCCCTGGTACATGTTGCCCTGTAAACACAGTATTCGGCCATACCAGAGTGTATGTCACTCATTCTGGCCCTTTACATACAGGGGGGTCATTCGGTACTTGCCCTGTGTGAACCATGATACCACAGAAAGCTATGCCATGGAGCCCATTCATATAATGAAAGACTATGGGAAAGACTTTAGCTCCATGGCAATTGAACTGTGTGAAAAGGATCTGAGCGCTATTCGGTAGTTTTATGCGCTCAGACCCCAGCTGTAACGGAACTCATCACTGTTTTACCCTGTTTTATGATTATTTAATTCTTGGTTAAAATATGATCACATTGCTGTACTGTAGAAATGTTGTTTTATGTTCTACAGAGTATATTGGCTCAGAATATCAAAGCGACTAGGCTAATAGATAATCCTGTTACAGATAAGAAAAGTCGATTGTATAAACTGTTTTCATTCTCAGATAAGAACAAAGAGGGCTGATCTAATTAATGTCTGATTGTATCCAAGTTGCCAGGGAGGTGTGACTCACCTATTGTCCTATATGTGTATTGTGTGGGGGATATGTGCAATGTCTGTGTGTTATGTGTAAAAACATACTTTTACTAACTTTTGAACCCCTGGTCTGATTCATGCCATTTTTGTATATGTTGTTCCCCTGGGTGAGAGATATTGAATGGTGCGGGACTTAAAGGTGTACCCCCTGTATTTGGGGTACATCCAGAATGTGGTTAAAATTGTGTCTGTTTTAATTGTGTTACCTGTTATCTGAGGGGAGGAGACGTGGGGGTTGAACCATGCAGATAATTGGCTGTTGTGATAATTATGTGGGTGTAGCCCTTCAGAGGGCAACATTGCATAAAAGGAGATTCCCTGTCATTAAAATATAGTTCCTCTTGACCCTTCAAAACGTAGCCTCGTCTCGTTATTTGAGGGGATCACTATCATACTGGGGATTGCTATGCTTCTGCATACTCCCTTGAGCTGTAACTACTGAACGCTTGTTCCTGATGTACTATCCTTGGAGTCTGTGGTGGTTTTGGTGTCCGGAGCGGTGCTTGTAGGCCTCGACGCAAGCTAGGACGCATCCATCAACGGAGGTACCCTGTCGGGGTGCCAGTAGATCCGTTACATATACATTGCCTACAAAACTCCACACACCTGTTTCATCATATAGTGTAAAAATAAAATGAATAATTTCATGACAATAAGTCAGCTAATTCACTTTAAGAATACCTAATGCCATGTGTGACATTTCTCTAGTGATGTATATTATTAATATATTATTATACTTTATTTTTTGGAGTGCCTCCTTATTCCTTGGTTTTAGGTTAAATTGAACAATGGATAAAAACAATTAAATCATCAGAAGGCAGATAAACCAAAACACTGTACATACACAGTGTTATAGGAAGAAAGGTGGGTCATGTCCTCAGGAGAGCCTACAATCTAAGCGCTAAGAGAAGATAGAAATGTGAGACGAGTGGACTGCTTGATGGGTAAATGTTATAGAATTATGGAGGGAGAAGTAAGGAATGATAAACGTATATGAAATTGTGGTTGATCAAGTTAATGAGGAAGTATACTTCTCTGAACATGTGGATTTTCAGAGAACATTTGAATATTCAAAAACTAGGGTAGTCTCTTATAAGGATATGGATAGAACAGTAAATAATTGGTCCCTTTTTGAGATGTCCTGTAGGCAATTATGGGATAAGATTATAATTAATGCTAAGACACACAAATCATGGGCAGAGCAGAGAGGGTGGTTTGTATTGTACCTGAAGAAATTGGGTCTAGGGAGGTGTTTAAGGCAGGGATGGAGCTACCAATGATGTAGGGGGGTCAAGGCACCAGGGCCGTCATGAGGCCAGTGCTGTGTATATTTTCTTGCATTTCTTTTTTTCCTAGGCCTTCTTGGTCAGTGCCTGTTTAAAGAGCATTTCTACTGAAGAAAGGAGAGGTGATAGTGTGGGGCAGTTCAGCACACTGGAGATGTGCATCATGAAAGAGGTGAGAGAAGAAAGGGCTGGATGTCAGCAAAATACAGGGGAAAGGGTTATGTGAGGGGGAGCAAAGGAGGATTGATGCTATGTGAGGTGGGTACTAAGAGGGGTTGGGTGCTTTGTGGGGATGGCGGCTGAGAAGGACTGGGTGCTTTGTAGGGATGGATGCCAAGAGGGGTGGGTGCTGTGTGGGGTGGATATTGAGTAAGTAGGGTACCAGGGACTGTTGGAGGGGAGCAGCCATGGGTATGTTTCAGCCTAGGCCCATGAGTCTCAGGCTTAGGGCCGCACATTTTCAGGGTGCAGTAGACTGCCTGAAGTTGTCAATGAAACACATATACAATTATGATTTTCCATATAGATTTGTGGGAAACTTATGATTGAGAGGAAAGGAGAAGGAGTAACTGGGTCTTTGGAGGGTGCACAAATCTGATTGGTCTAGAGTTGTATAAAACCTAAATATGCCCATGAGAGCAGGAGAGGATGACCTCTGGGTGAGGTGGATGAGTCTGACAGAGAAGTTGAGGACAGATTAGAGTGGGAATAGATGAATGAGTGAAAGGTCTGTTACGATGGATTTACAATAGTAACTCAGGACATGATCAGAGTGTGGATTTGGGTCTTTCTTGTACCTTTGATGAGAAAGAAACAAGATTTGGTGAGTGATACAATGTGCAGTATGATGGAGGGTAAAGTATAACACCAAGACATCAATCTTGAGACATATGGGCAATTGTTTGTCTCCAGAAAGAGAAATTATGGTATAGAGCTGGAAGAGGAAGGGAAATACCTAATATGATTGCAAGGTTTGTCCATATCAACTGCTGGCATGATTTTGTGAGTTTTTCCTACTATCCAGATAAATAAACCAGACCACCTCCAAAAATTGGGGTGCTGATTTAGTGGCTATGTGTTTTTGGAATTTGGTTGGGTATTTTATTTTAAGTGAATTTGAAAGGTTATGCTATGAAGGCTTATTGGATATTTTGATATTATTTATACTCCATATATAATAAGATACATAGCTTCAAAATTATATCCAATTATAAACAGACACTTTTTTTTGCTTTTTACATTTTTTTTATTAATTTAACATACCCCATAAACAACATGATTTTATGAAAATTAAGATTAAATACTCAAAAATATCTGTGTAATTCTTATCACATTATAGAAAAACTTAACTAAAAAGGAAATATGAATCTTCAGATCTTTTCCATTATCTGCCCACCAGCAGTGGCGGTTAGAGGCCACTAGGTGCCACTGCCGATATTTTATTACATTTCTTGTTATCTGCCACTACCCTAACCCTAACCCCTAAATTTAACTCTAACCGTAATCCCTAAACCTAACCTCTAACACTAATCCCTAAATCTAACCCTAACCCCTAATCCTTAAACTAAATCTAACCCTTACCCCTAAATCTAACCCTAGGAAAAATATTGGCCATGCCATTTAGAGCCTGCAGAAAACAGGAAAGGTCTTAATTTTCTACAAAGACAATGATTAAAAAAAGAATAGGAGTTGCATGCATTTAATAAATATTATCTATTCATAATCAATTAAGAAAATTAATTTAAGGCCAAACCAATGCTTTGTCTAAATTCACTAAACAAAATCATCAGAATACACCTGTGTGTACAATAGTTGTTTAGATTCATGCATAGCATTTCAGGTAAAAACATCCACTGTTTCATATTTATATCTTAACATAATGAAAAAAAACAGAGAATAGTTTAAAAAATACAAAACTCAGTAGGGTTAATTATGTATTTACATTTCCTTAGACCCAGATTCACTAAACTGCAAATTTCTGGCAGAGAGAGATGAACAAACTGTAGTATCAACGAAGGTCGGTGATTTCAATATAGGGGTTGATCCAATTAGTTACGATAAAATCTTGCAATGCAATAATATCGAAGGACCAGCTCAAAATTTAAGCTGTTTTTAATTAGAGAAAGCATATTTTTGAAGTCTATGCTGAACCCTGGAGGCATCCATGACATATTAGTGGAAGCTGTGTGTGATAGGGGCATTTACATTTATGGAGAGCTGTGGTTGCATCTATTAATGTACACTTCCTGCTTCTGTGCGGGAGAAGGGGTGTAGTGCCAGTTTTAATCCGATCCAATTATTTAACAAAGCTATCTCACTTCCCCAGTTCCTCCGTCTGTATCCTGCTATTGCTAATAAATACACCCCCATGATCCAGCTCTCAGGAAGTGATGTAACTAACACATAATGGATTCTTTTACTCATAAACAGAGTCTTCAAATTTTTTTTTTTTTTATATTTTATGGCTTACACATCTACTAATTTTGTTAGATTGGTACATACTTTACAAACCATTATTCTGATACATGTATAGATCTACCAACTGGACGTGTTCATGTGATTTATCAGCTCCACCATGAGATAATTAATCACATTAGACATTAAGGCCCTCATTCAATTGCAATTTGGCCAATTGAATAGGGTTCTAAATAAGCACATAACATATTTTTTTAAAGAAGTTTTTAGTTAGTAAATATCTATCCAAAAGGAAGGTTTTCACTAACTAAAAACTTATTTAAAAAAAAATATTTTATGTGATTATTTAGAGCACTATTCAATTGGCCAAATCGCAATTAAATAAGGGCCTAAGTGGGTGAATTTAGCTTAAAATATCCAACTTTACGCTCAATTGGAAAATATTTATTGATGTGTGTGCTATTCATTTCTGGTCCCTTTACGTCAATATGTAAAAAACATTCTATCCACTAGAATGGATGTTTTAGAGAATAAAAAAACTGAAAATTCAATTGAAAAGACGACTTGCCTCTCAAGTGATAAGCAAAACCAAATAATGCCAGTAATTTGCATGTTAGTGAATCTGTGCCTTAGCACAACAATATCAATCTAGCATCTATATATAACTGTTAGGCAGTAGAAGAAAAAACAAAATTAAATATATTTAATCAACTATTAAATATGAGTCAGAGTATAAGTACGACCAGAGACATATCAGTAGATGTGCTTGGTATGCTGTAGTCGATAAGGTCACAGATAGTCGGACATGACTGAACGACTGAACAACAGAATGAAGCATATTAGGCCATAGACTGCCTATGCAATGGCTTCCTCCTGCTGTCATCCCTTTCTATAGTTGTTCCATTCATCTGGGAGTTTGGATTCACAAGTTGGACTCCTCGTCCTGATCTTGGACAGCTTTATTTTTCCCAGGTGCTGCACGAGTGGAAAATGTTCTCCCTGCTAAAAAAAAAAAAGCCAGGTGAGATATAGAATTTTATCCATTCAGAAAAAGAGAAAAATTAAAATTTCTGTGCTAAAACACAACTTGAAATAAAACATTAATAAACATAATCCTACATATTGGTTAATAACTAATGGATTTTGGAGATGTGTAATTGGCAGGTTTTAGCAAGTGATGATGTAGGAAGTGAAGGAGAGCACAGAACCCAGAGCAATCCCAAGACGATTTAGGGTATAAGTGTTATGGAGGAGTTGGTAACTGTAAGGGTGATGTCAAGTACTGAGGATGTGATAGAGGGTGGGATACTTAAGGGATCTGGAAGGTTTTTTCAGCTACATTCTGCAACATGATTCGTGATAGCCTAGGTTTCTGTATCTTTATACACTGCAGGGGGCAGACCCATACAGGGCCTTTTTTCTTGATTTTAGGCAGTAAAACAAAGCTTTTAAACACTTCTTAATAAATCAAACTACATAAATGTAAATAAATACATACATATATTACATCAAGAAACCATACATGTCTCTTTCAGAACCCTTCCAATGCTTAGTGGAGCTAGGAGAATCATTTAGATAACTTACACATTGAGACTTCCACTGAGGATAAATTGATTTAAGTATATTAGAGGTGGGTGCTGATTATTTTTAATCTTAAGTGAAAATCAATAGTCTGTTATAGGTTCAGCGCTTCAGCCTATGGTTCATGTCCACTGTCTAATATGAAACTGAAGCTTCTCACGACATCAGCCTTATTTATTCCACTTCAAAATGGGATTATAAACACTAAAGAACCCAGACAGGAGAAGAATGAACACATTTAAATAGTGGTGATACATAAGAATAGTTCACTAAGAATATCATGGTCAGAGTGAAAAATTATTGGCATTAGACAGCTGTGGACATTAAAGAAAAACTTATGCTCACCCTAATCTTGCATGTGATAAGGTAACTTTTATTTTGAATATAAATAATCTATTTGCATTTGAAGCGCTCTCAGTAATTATTTAAGTAAAAATAAAGCATATCTGTATATTGACAGATCCTACCTCACATAATTTATATTCCTCATGTGATTAACAATAATTATAGATTAGACCCTTGGGTTATGAGGTCATTATTTCAATGTAAGTGATATGTAGAACAAAAGACTGAACATACATAGACTGAGGGAGAATGCCTAATCATGTTTTTTCACATGAGTTACAATGAAGACGAAAGAGCTTGAGGGGGTAATCAGTAATTATTGCTAATGATTTCTCATTGGAAAGAAAGATGCCTTTTTGTTTGTAGGTGGATGAGCACGACTCGTTGACAGCTGTTATTGGTATAAAAAAATGAGTGGAAGGGTTATTATCTATAAATGAGCTCCATAAATGAGACTTTAACAATCAACCGTCTCTCTATTATTATTTATCCGATTGAGCATGCATATTTTCTATATTAACCCAAATGTGAGAGTTAATTAAGGGCCTAACTATTGAGAGGTCAAGAGAGGGATGTCCTTATAGATACATTGTGCTTAAACCTTAAGGATTTGAATAATAAACAAACATTTTCAGTACAAGATTTTATCAGGAACCAATTATAATTATATTCATTGACTTGGACCTCTGTAGATACATCACATAAGCATAAAGTACTGGCATTTCTTACCAGGCAAAAATGACTACCACCAAGAAGATAACAACAAATATGATCGCTGAAATATAGTCTGGTACAGGCTGTTTTTGAAGCTTTAGTTTTCCAATTGTGCTTTTCTTGGATGTTGACACTAAATAAATAGAAGAAATAGAAGTGGTTGATATGTTTATTGCTACATTGCATAAAAACAGTTAAAAGATCCCAAACCTTCCAAATTACCAATATAATGTATATTAACATTCACACAATGGCTACTCTATTAGGTACACCTATACGATAATGCAACTATGTGTATGTATCATATGGCAGTAAACCAGTGCAGAAAAGCTTGCAGACATTATTGTCTGCTGGTTGCTGTTACCATTGTAAACACATACATGTACTTATGTTGTTCTCTTTTAACGGGTGAAGGGTTAACTATTTTCCCTTCTTACAGTCTATTAAACTATGTTTTATCAACCAAGGCCGGGCTGAGGCCATGTAATTTCATATAGCGGAGCCGAGGCCCTGAGAGTGAAACATATAACCTGTCTCAAGATAGAGGATGCTCAGGCTTATGCATTCATCAATTCTCCATTGTTCCAAACCAAGCGGTTATCAAAACAGGTGTTAGGTTAGAATACACCATTGTGTCTAGTGTAAGAAATATTTGACAGAATTAACTGGACTGAAGGTCACATATATTCCTTAATAAATTAATTTGAATACATGTAACCAGACTGCTCCCCAGCAGGCAGAAACAGATTTACACAACATGTTTATTGACACATTATATTTATGCATATACCTACAAATAAGACATAAACCATTGTAATTGCTGGAAACCAACCTTTTGACGATGAGAAAGAAAGGGTTTATCTAATAGTCAGCAAGAGGGATTGAGGTATTTTCTGTTTTTTTCTTTAACATCTTTCTGTACTAATTTCTGACTGTCACTCCCTGGCATAAACGTATGCCCCCATTATGTTTTATCAAAGATATTTTACTATACCTGTCTATATCCAAATTATATACTATCTTTCCTACTAAGAAAAGAACCAAAAAGGATTGCTTCAACTATCTTAAGGAGGTACTATATTGATACAAGGTGTTACTCTGAAATCCTATACCTGGTAAAATTGCTTCACTTTATATTTTGTAATAGAGATAAAATAGTCCAATATCTACAATCATTCTGTTATCTTTCTGGAATAGTAACAGAACAAAGGCTAATTAGCACCTGCATTCCAGACTGAAGGTTTTAATCAATACATTTCAATCTGTGCCCAATTTTCCTAAACAGACTGATTGACTTTATTAAATAATATAAACATTTAACTCTGCTATAAAACCAATTATTAAAGACACCTATACCCAAAACGTACTTAGTATTTCTCAACACATATTTTCTTTACTAACACAATTGACAGAATTGACTGCTTTGATAAATGAAACATTAACAAATCTGTTATAAAACCCCTAATCCAATACCCAAATACAAATATTACGTAGCTTGCCATTTAGATACATTATAACCTAAGTAGATATAGTGCTTCAGTATATATTCTGGCTTCCATATAGGGCGTCATACCTGATTTTGCTATTTACTGCTTTCATAGAGTAACGTGCTATATCACTGAATATTAATACCACCTATATTGTAGACATCTGATTGGTTATCCAAGAGTGATAAGACTTTACACTTTGCTTATCATTTCTATACTTGTCTATAAATTGTTAATTGAACTTTATCAAATAAGTGGAGTGGTCTTAGCGCTCAGAGAGATCTTCAGGTAGGGTAAGTAATCAGTTTGTTTCTGATGTAAATTATAATGGGAGATTGTGTTCTATCCTGTTGGTTATTCTATTAATAGTTAACTTATGATGGACACATATACAAATAGTAAGCTTTGACCCATGTATATGTGTCCATCTGTTGTAGGACTATATCACTGAGGAAGATGCAGAGTATAGCAACGAAACGCATTTGATCTACATTGTATATATATGAAAAGTGAACCAATTGGTATCTGAATTTTAAGGTGTTTGAATTGATACAATACATTTTATTATAAAGGAGGCATACCTTGTCTGAAAAATTGATAACCACCACAGGTTGTGTGAATGTATATTACCCTAGCTGTTGCAATACATCTGAAAGTACTCCAGAACCCATACCGGAGCAGACAAGAACCTGAACAACATTCACATATTACCTCATAATTCTGAGGTATATAAAGGTGAGCGTGCCCTCATGTACATTTTTATTGCTATTGCTTGATTGGTATTGCTTTCTCTCCCCCTCCCTCTTGTGCTTTTATCTACAATAACTCTAATAACCATGCATTAGTGCAGAAGAGCATCTCTGAACACACCACACGTCGAACCTTGAAGTGGATGGGTTACAGTAGCATAAGACAACACCTGGTTCCACTCCTGTCAGCCAAGAACAGGAAACTGAGGTTACAGTGGGCAGGTGCTCACCAAAACCAGGCATTTGAATATTGGACAAATGTTGCCTGGTCTGATTAATCTTAATTCCTGCCACAACATGCAGATGGTATGGTCAGAAAATTAATCCTTGCATCCATGCTGCCTTGTGAAAATGGTTCAGGCAGGTGTTTGTTGTGTAATGCTATGGTAAATGTTTTCTTAGCACATATTAGGCCCCTTAGTACCAATTGAGTATTGTTTAAGTGGCACATACTACCTGAGTATTGTTGCTTACCATATGCAACCATTTTAGGCCACAGTGCACCCAACTTCTACTTCCAGCAGGATAACGTATTATGTCACAAAGCATATGTCATCTCAAACTGGTTGCACACAGATGATCATGAGTTCAGTGTCCTCCAATGGCCTGCACACTCCAGATCTCAAGCCAACAGAGCGCCTTTGGAATGTAGTGGATATGGAGATATGAAGCATGAATGTGCAGCTAACAAACTTGCTGCAACTGCATGATGGCATCATGTCAACATGGACTGGAATCTCTAATAAATGTTTTCAGTACCTTGTTGAAGAATTTAGGCTGTTCTTGGGGTAATGGGGGTCCTAGACAGGAGTACCTAATAAAATGGCCACTGAATGTATACTACAAATGCATTATGGATTTCCTCTGTCTACTCGCTGTAAGTGTCCCAACTAAATACAATTGAGATGCAGACGCTTACTCTGTTGCAGAAGCAGTTCGGGCATAGATGAAAATCCTGTTTTTTTACATTTTGACAATAAATCTGTGACCTCAGAGTGGCTTTTATATTTAAGCATTTCAGGTGGATGGCAAATTGGTAGGTATTACCGATTTTAAAAGCCACTAAAGGTGCATGGGGTTCCCTGGTGGTACGGTGGTTAGGAGTCAGTGCTTTCACTGCTGTGACCCGAGTTTGATTCCTGTCAGGGAGCCAACCAAGAGGTCACACCACCCTAAAGCCATGCAGGGATTTTGACCCAGTCAGTACTTGGATGGGACACCACCTATGAATACCAAGAGCTGTATGCTGTGACCCACTGGAGAAGGAGCTGACAACCCACTCCAGTATGTCTGCCATGAATACCAAGTGGATCTGCATGATGTGTCGGATACAACTGAACGACGCAAACACAACAACAAAGGCAAATGTTCAAATTATGTTTTTTTTCTAAAGGACCACATTGAAAATGTTTTTAGAGTGTAAGAAAATAAACACAGTCTGCTATTTAGAAATGCTGTTATGCTATATTGTGTGTAGCCATTGGTTTTCCCTTGTCTCTGATTTGTCAATTTTAATGCAAATGATTTAGATTAACTTTCCAAAATAGAACACAATAACATCAAATGGATCTACAAAGGAATGCAAAGGAACACCCTCCTAAGAATAGTAATGAAGCAAAATAATGATTGCTTTCAATAAATATTAAAAGTACCGTATGTAATATTTAACAAATTAGACAGTATCTGGGTTTTACCTTTTGAAACATTTAGATCAATATGGTATGTCCTTCCGGAGAACATAGTGAAAATATGAGATTTTGTTTAACTATTATTGAAATATACTTTAAGTTTCCATATATTATACATTGCCTAAAAGAAACACATATGAAAAAAAACATATTTAATGATGTGTTGATACAAATGCAAAGTACAATATAGGTACTCTCTACCTTTACGTTGTAGTTCGATCCTCTTGGTTACAGGCCTACGTTCCCCATATTCAACATTGAAGTCTGGGCATGTTCCATCTTCAATCAATCCAGATATCTTCACACAGGTTTCGTTCAAGAAGCAGACATTATATCCATGACCAATTGGCTCAACTTCTGGGCAAATCACTGTTGGCTGGGGTACGTAGGATTCCATAGTTGTCACGTTTCTGATAACGAATATAGACTTTGGGAAAGTCACTAATGCCTCACAAATGTCTGGACCTGGAGAAAGCAATAAATAAAATATTTTAAAGTTTAATGGAAAGAAAAATGTTATTCTAAATTAAGAATCTCTGCAAGGAAAGTAAGGGGAATAGAGCTGCATCGGAACTACTAATTGCTCCCAGGAGTTGACATATGCTCAGTATAAGGTAATTGAAGTATAAGACATTGTTCTCATCCTTCAACCATGGCTGGATTTACTTATCTGGTGCACTTAGTCACAACTCCTTAGCCTGAGTGTGCATCTATTTTCCCCTACCTCCTGGAAAGGAGAACACAATCCAAAGACAATCTGATGTCCTAAGCCACCTACAGAAATGGGCTGTATTAACATTGACAAAAGAACTAGCGATCTATAAGAAGTTGATTTTGTTTCGAAATGGGACCACATGGACAAGGCTACATATGAGGATATGACTGGTGAGATGGGATATCCAGGTAGAAACAATATACCCTAAATTTGTTGCAATTTTGCTTTTGCTTTTTCCTGCCTTTGCAAACCATAGTACACAAAGAAACCTCGTTAAATAACCTGATTAAAGCACCTTGCCCCGGAATAAAATCATCTGATGCTTGCCATCAGTTTCAAGCTCACAGTCTTGAAGATAGATCTGTTACATACAGACATACGTACCTGCAAGTAGTCACACACATATTGTCATGCATATCGCTCCATTGTCAGAATTATTAGCACAAGAGCTGAACCTACTGTACCGAGGTTCTTTAATACAAAAAGCAAACTGCAAAGTGCAGTAAATAATTAATCTCGCCTGCTGTAGGAAACGAGGATGGCTAAAGCCAATATAGTCTGTCTGTGGTTGGGTATGTTGTGCCAAACAGACCTTGCAGAGTTGTTGGCTTGTTCACTGCAAGCCGTCCCTTTGTTTTGGTTCCTGTTTTTGTTTTCCCGGCATCTGACTTTGTCTCTGTTTATTGCTGCCTGAACTGACTTTTTCGCTTGTTACTGGGCACTTTTTGACAGTGTAATTATAGGGCTCTAAGGTCACAATAGAATAGGGTTCTAAGGTCTGAACTATGCAAATTATGTTATGATAGCATGATTTTGTACACATATACACTGGACTGGTTCTAAGAAGTACATTTTAGAAGCGGTCTTCTACACTCTATAATTAGTGATGAATTAAATACTATACCAATAAATAGTTAAAGTGCATTTATTAAAGTTTTATAGTATTGTTGTTAACACAATGGGTATACAATTTGCACTTTATCAAAATTGCAAATGGATTCCCTTACTTTTTTATTTTCTGTATTCATTTAAAGATGTAAATGAAGTAGCTTTGGACATATGTATAGTTATATTTTAAATTGGGATTAAATAGAGATTGTATTAATGAATACTTTATTTTTGATACAGTTCAAACTCTTGATTAATAATGAACTGTTTGAATAATTTGTTGTATTAGTTTATTGTTTTTTTTTTACATTTTTTTCTTTTAAGTTTAACTTTGATTTAAAACATAAATTATACTTGTGGTTGCCAAGTGTTTTAAGTGAAATTAAGAATTGATATTGAAATGAGAATTAATTTACTTAAGTGCAATGTCAAAGGTATAACATCTAACACAAAAAGAAAGTTACAATGGTAGGAACCAAGAAAATTGAAAGCAGATCTGCCATTTTTGCGACAAATATCCCTGTATCTTCTAAATCGACTCAGTGTCTCTCCCCACCAATTCAAGACAACAAGGATACTATTGCTAATTGCACTGCTCTATGAAAAAAATGAGATACCCGCGAACACTAGGACTCCATATTCCCATGATTTACACATGTATATACATCCTATGTGGGGTGTTTTGTACAACCACACATGTATTAATGCATCATTGTATAGAGTCAAGATCTGCTCTAGGAATTTCTTCCAGCAAGGTCTACATGAAATACAAGTTGAATGGGAGGATAGATATTTTAATGCTTGCATCGTTCCCTGTGATTTTTTTCCATTATTCTAAATCTTTGCGGATCTGACTCCATAGATGTGTATAATTGTACTTATATAATTCTTTATATTGAGGTGTAATCTTGATCATAGTATATACATACTATGTATATAGTGCATTCTTATACTTTCCCTACGAATATCCACTTCACTTAGATGTTGTACTTCAACATATGGTTTATGTACATACTATGTATATAGTGCATTCTTATACTTTCCCTACGAATATCCACTTCACTTAGATGTTGTACTTCAACATATGGTTTATGTACATACTATGTATATAGTGCATTCTTATACTTTCCCTACGAATATCCACTTCACTTAAAATATTATAGCATGATATATCACTTATTTACGTGATATCAACATGTGCCTATATATACATAGTATGTATATAGTACATTATTACATTTACCCCATGCAGATATTTATAATTATCTCTGTATTAATTAACATGTTATTTCATGTACTTACTATGTAAAGCGCAGTAAATTTATTTACAGTACGAATATCCATAATAAATTTTGGTTTATTTATCTTACTGAATGTTTCTTACTCATATTATTATACATTGTACATAACATGCTCAACCCCATTGATATCCTCATCAACCCTTAACTAATGCTTATAACATCTCTGATTAACAGTACCCATTATTATTTTCGCATATGTGCTTAAATGGTACGACTATCCTAAACAACTTTAGGAACTTAAAACAGTATTTCTTCCGTTTAAATCCATAGAAATCTGTCAGGTCGGAGATCAGCTGGGGTGATATAATTATTCCTATAGCTTCAGATTTTGACAAAGTATTCCCAGATCATAAAGACATGTTAGGAAATGTAACTGCACTTGGGGGCATGTCCTCTGTTAGCCAATGAGATCTACAAACTAAAGTATGCTCTATGCATCCTGCTAGTTTGAATAAAGTTTAAATCGGTTAGACTTTGACACCCAAACCCTACACTAATAAAAATTTGGGGATCACTCCCAAACCAGGGCAGTGCCCTAACTACGAAGAAATGTAGCAAATATTATGTGTACCAAAGACCACTCACAGTTGGTTTTTAAACTTTTCTGCAACAGTTTAAGTGACATTATAGCACCAAAAAATAATACAAATTATGAAATTTTAGAATTATTTGACACTTAACAGTCTGATAATCACATATGTGTAATTAAAAAATATGATATATTTTTAATATGCCCAGTTTTATAATACAACATCCAGGGTAATACACAACCCAGTACTCAAGGAATTAATACACGTCACAAAACCACATTGGCTAGGAACAAATGCTCTAATGCATTGTCTATAAATATATAATATTGTAACACAAAATAAACCCATATTTATCTATAGATACTATAAATACAATTTTAATATCAAAATATATTATTAAATAAAAGAAAATTAATATATATAAATAGCTTGAAACAGTACTGCATATGCATTTGAAGAAGCTACGTATAAAATAGCATTTTGGATTTAAGAGCAAGAATTCATTGTCTGCTCATTTGCATGTCCCAGTCCAGTGGCTCAAAATGTAGTAAATAACTGTATTTCTGGGAATCCTGAGCGTGTAATAAGCTGTTAAACTTATTTTTAGACTTGCAGATGGGTTAACAAATGTATTATGTGTTTCTGTACACTGTACAGTGGAAGGCTTCTCTTGCTCTTGTTGCTCACCATACACTAAATGGTTGTTATACACACACACACACAATGTGTCCTTGCTGCAGCGGTTATGACACTTGACATTCCCATTTCCTATTGGCTTGGTTCGGCTACTCCCTACACATGAATCTGTTGTGACTAAGGCAAGATGTACAAATGTGCACTGAGTGCTCTAACAAAAGATTTAAATTAGGGTACAACTTGGGGAGAAAAAGCTCCTGCAGCCAATTTACAGCAGTGCCCTCAGTTAGAGCACTTGATTTACATGGAGGCCAAAGATTGTAATGTTTAATGTCTTTTACATTCTCAAAATAAACAGTTGTGTTCCATGTTGCTTTAAGTTTAAGGCCAGCAAGTTTTCCAAAGGATTACATCTCCTTGGAGGATTGGGGGTTCATCACTGTAGATCATCATGGCTGTTATTTATACTCCCTAGTTTGGTCTTGTATGTTTAGGTTGTTCCTGAGAGCTACTAAAACATTTTTTGTTTGTTTTTTGTTTGTTAGCTTGTACAAGGGGCTCGAGAAAGAGAGAACAATATGGGAAAGAGAGGGCAACCCTGTCATGTGCAATTTTCAGTTTTAAATTGAATTGATTTGCCTGCACTGGTATGCTAGTATTTTTGCTGTGGGGCAATAATAAATAGCAGCAATCCTATTCTGTATTTTCTATCCAAAACCCATTGCCCTAAGGGCTGCCATCAGATAAGGCCAATGGACTCTATTTAAAGTTTATTCCGCATTCAGAGAGAGAATCGGTAAAGGGGAATTTTTTTTCCTGCCCAGGGCTATGCTAATAAAGTGCCCCCATAAGTTCGCCTTATTGGCTTTCCACAATGTGTATGGGTGTTTCTCTAGGTTACCGATTAGATCAAAATAGTCTTTTAATACTTTTTTAAAATTAGTAATACTTTCCTTGTGTTTAGCTTCCAATGAGATCTAGGCAGATTCATGTTAAAGGGACACAAGGTTGATGGAAAAAGGTCTTCTACACCATTTAAATCCTATTAAAATATGGAAACTACTTTTAGTCCCCCCTCCACCTGTCTCAATGCTATTTTATGTGGGAGCAACTAGGAATTATTTTCTCAACAGTCAGTATCTCATATAGACATTTCCCTGTGGTTCTTTCATTCATGAGTAAGAAAAAATATTAACGTTTGGTTATTTTTAATAGTCTATGTCCAACAAACAAACATATGAGCTTCACTTGTAAATGCACTACAGTGGTCTTTTAAAGACATATCTAATTGAGCTGGATTAATAAATGTCTGCACTCTATAGGCAAAAAACAGCCTATGTGTATGCAGCACATCTCATAAAACATTGTAATTTTAGTAATATCTAAAAATCCCTCTAATGATTATGTTGACACCTCCAATGAGTGTCTAAACCGGCATCTGACCCCCCCCCCCTCCAATCAGCGTCCAGGGAGCAATATTAACCCACTATTTACTTGCAGCTTCCTGCCACAAATCAGTGATACACTACATTTCCCAGGCTTCTTTGCCCCACAAACAGGAACCCAGAGTTATTACAAGATATACAATAAATATACAAAAAACAAAAGATGAGTGCTCTGCTTCTGAGGGTTTGAAATCTAAAGAGATGGCTGATTATATTTAAGATACATTGGCCAAATTTGAATTACTGGAGCCCGAAATGTAGTCCGTTAAAAGTTGCTGATATTCAAGTGGCTACATTTTGCTACTCGCAATCTATTTGCGAGTTACAGGCTCAAAATCACTGCCGTTGTAATAAACGTAACTTCGTTCTATCAAGTCCTTTGATGTTTCAAGCACGTAAATGTTACCAGTGCTAATTCATATTCTATTACAACAATTCAACAAGCCCGCAATTTCCTTTAAACCCTAAATGGCAAATGAATAAAAAAGTTCTACGAGTACTAGATAGGACTCGCAAGGGGTAACACTGTAAAAGCAAATATAAACACCCTACGGTATTTTAAAATACTGGGAAAGCAAGGAAAAACATTAGAATTAATCGCACAACAATCTCAAACTCGCAAGTCTGCAATAAAAAAAAATTATGTTTTATTTCTGTGTTATATCAATTCTGGGAAATTAAGGAATAAATACATATTAGGCCACCCACATGGACTAGAACAGTTTCTTCATTCATTTTTTTTGATTTCTACATTGCTGGATTGCGAGTACGATCACATATTGGACTTCTAACGACTAATTGATTGTAGTTTTAACTCCATGTTTTACTGACGTCATGATGACGGCCTCATTTACCATTGGTTCTTTCAAAATTTTAACTTACAGGCTTGCCTACTTGATCATGATCATGCCCTGAAATGCTACATATGGGTTCATGGTTTATGGTTTTAGGCTTTAGCCCTGTAACTGCCGGCTTGAGTCGATTGAATACAGCCGGAATTGTAACAAATTTCTAAACCGCAGACATTCGGCCTGTATGAAGGTAATTACAGGCTTGCAATTGGATGGAGAGGCGTGGTGGTAGCTATCTTGAGTTTATAGGGAGCAAGCAATGGGACTTCTATCATATAAACAATGTTTCCACACAACATTCCCTGGAACAGTGGAGTCTCATTTTGTGTTACTATGCTAAATAAAATGACCACAGATGTTACTCTCCATGGATGGGTTTGAGGCCTTCTTGAAAGAGTCGTTGTTTAAGTTGTTTAAGTTTATGAGGCCTTTTTGGTACAGAGATGGAGTTGTAAGATCCCATTAAATAATTTTTGACATCCTGATTCCTGGGCTTCTGAGACCATGAAAGGTCATGACTTAAAGCTGAACATGGATGATATAGATGTTATGGAAGGTGAAGTTTACTTTCAGTGTATGGTTTACTTTAGGTGTCTATCTATCTATCTATCTGTCTATCTATCTCTCTATCTATATCTAAACAAATTCTGTAATACACCTGAGAATACTTACTGTCATTTGATATAAATAAATACTGATATATTATATAAAAGCTCGGCTTATGGTGCTTAACTCCGACTCTTAGTACATTCCTGAAATAATGGAACTGCGCAAGAGCCATGTAAGTCCCACTTTTTGAGGTGTGTACGATATATACAAATGTATGTAGACACAACTAAGTTCATACATCTTCATTAGAATATAAAATTCCCCATCAAATTAATGAAAATATAATATACTGTCCGTACCACACTGGAAAAATAGGTTCATAAACAGAGAAAATGTTGCATTACTGCACATAGTCCCTACAGAAAAAGGAATGGAGAAGGAGTATGTCGATACATCTGCATGTGGTCTGTAAAATGTTCTTACCCAGGGAGCCGGAAACCGAAGATGCACAGGTGCTCAGAATTCCTGCTATAAGAAGGGTTTGGGCTATACCAGGCCCCATTCTCTTGCGTCTCCTTCCTGCATTCATATGTTTTTTGGTTCCATTGTTGTTCAGAGATCCCACCTTCATGTCTTCCAGCTTTTCTTGCTCAATAATTGCCTCAGGCTGGTGAACTTTCGAGAGGGACATTGTATCAGAGACGAGAGGTTTTAGTGCCATGTTTTTCTGTAAATTTGTAGCGGACTGAATCTCAATGGGAGTGGCAGAAGATGATAAGGAAATAATCACTTCCTTGATTCTTAGACATAGTATTTTTGTCCACAGCTTGCCAACTGCAACGTTTATATAGACTCCGCTGAAAATAAAATGAAATTGTTAATAGAAATGTATTCCCTTCCTAACAAGTCTAAAACAGTAGGTCACTAAAACATCTCCTTATACATTATAAGTACACGTTATCATGCACATTTTTATTTACTTCAATGAGCAAGAGAGATTGTGCACATTAACATCAAAGTTTCAGGCTACTTTATTGATCTTCATTAGTATTTATATATACATACACATTATTTATACCTGTAAAAAATCAATAACAGTAATATACTGTATAATCAAGGATTGTTTGCATATTTATAACAGGATATTATCATTACCATGTAGGTTGCTCATCACAGTTGATTGCCATCTTCAAGCCTTTTCTTATTCTGGTAGCCTATCCTGTTGAGGGAAGGGAAAAGAGCATTATTTGGATGTGCTAATTAGTGATACCCAATTATTGTAAACACATAAACAAGAACAAGCATCCCCAGTGTTATTATTCAGTTAGATCCCCTCGACCAATCCATATTAAATACAATTAACTGCATATTAGCATGAGACACACAATTATATAATGCAGCACCAACTGTGCTGACTATCACAGGACTAATTCACTGTACAGAAAAATGACTTGTACAATGTATAGCCACTTGTTATTAATAATATTTTTTTCTTACATTGCATTATTTTGTAAGTAACATTTAATGTACTACTTGAAATAAAATACATTTTATTTCATTATTGGAGCATGCGCTCTCTGCTATTTTTTGTACTAAAAAAAGCAGAGGACCTGTCAAAATCTTGTGAGAGGATCCAAGAACACGATAGAGGGTTACTAAGAGGTGATCTGTTTGTGTGCACAAGGTGAGTCTGTAATGGGTGACGATCTATAAGATATACGTTCCAATTACGCAAACATATTTTTTCCCTGCCATACACATATCAACTTGAAGATCCCTGAAGATGTCACTCTCAGTCTAACATAACTCATTCAAGGGCCAGTTAATTCAGTACAACTTGGAGCACACCACTGTAAAATACTCCTCAAAACATGTTGAAATACTTTTTGTATTTGTTAATTAGGTGTCTTTTTCACGGAAAATTTCATAAATGAAGTGTCTATTTACATGAGAATTAGGCATGTCTCCAGAGAGACTGACAGCAAGAGCTCCGTGCAGAGAGCGGACACAGAAAGAGGGGTAACCCTTCAAACATTCATCTGTGCAGGGAAATGACTGCTGGAAACTCCTAAATATGGGACTTGTGGGCTAACTGATGGCCGATGACATTCCTGAAAGCAGAGAGAACCCATAAATCCTGTGTTCACGAGAGCTGTCGGCAGATGTAGTTAATCATGAACAGTCAGCAGTGTGTTTGTAAACAGACCTAAGACTGCAAATGTGTAGGTGTTATTTGTGTAATTAAAAAAAAGCAATTTCACACCATGAAGAGCAGCAGCCTTATTTATAAGAAACATTTAATTCATAAATTGATATTGACTCTGTGGCCCAGATTTATCAAACAGTATTTATATCACCATTACAGCAGGCAATTTGCCACTCTATTCATAAAACAGTATTTATCAAGTTGCGAATGCGCCTATACACCATTCAATATAATACAAAATGTGTACATCCAATTTGGTAGCAAAAGGGGTGGAGAACAGCTTAAAAATGCATATTGATCCTTTAGCAATAATATTCTTCAACACATTTACACTATGTTTTCTTAAGATGCTGTAATTAACTAAAGCAATGCATATAGATTAGAAAAATTGTAACAAAAATTCTAACATTAATAGTAATATTAATCACATTAATAATAAGTGCAATAATAGTAATAATATAATACAATCATAAAATTAAATGTTAGTAGATATTAATAATAATTTGGTAATAATATAACAATAATATATAATATAACAAAATATAAGAATATAATAATAATATATAATTTTATACATATATATTTTTATACCGTTAACAAATTCTTCTTATTTATTTGTCTATTCAGTTACTATACATATATATTATATGTAAAATGGTGTACACATACAGTACATATATACCGTATATATATATATATATATATATATATACACACATCCCTAAAATTGCCTTTTTTTTCTTATTTAATACACCTCCCATTAAAAACCATTAAAAGATATTCTGTGTATTGTAAACCTATCACATACTCCATCCATTATAACAGAAAATACGCTATTGATTAATTCACACCCTATGTATATGTATTTTTACAACATTTGTGAAACACAATATCTATTTTTAAATAAGCACAAACCATTTTTTAAGAACAAATTCACATTAATATTGTGACATGGTGGAATTGTCCATCCATAGAGACAGAGCCATAGTGTATCCAGGATGACTTTACCGAGGCCAGGTATGTGATGTTATTATACCTTATATAAACTGAATATGTTTTTACTACTTTTTAATTATTAATTATTATTATTATTATTATTATTAATATTCTTTATTTATAAAGCCCCAGCATTCTCTGTAGCACTGTTTACAAAGTAGAATAGAGCACAAAGATAAGTAGAGGGTTTCCTGGTGGTCCAGTGGTTAGGATTCTGTGTTTTCACCGCTGTGACCTGGGTTCGGGACCACCTAGGAATACCAGGAGCTGGATGCTGTGGCTCACTGGAGAAGGAACTAGTAACCTACTCCAGTATCTGCCATGAATACCAAGTGAATCTATATGGGCCCTATTGTATTGCCCAAATTGCAAATGTATACACATTTAAAATCGCTTTTAATATTGCCACTAGTGATGTCGCAAACCTAAAAAATTTTGGTTCGCGAACCGCGAACGCGAACCTCCGCAAATGTTCACGAACCGGCGAACATCGGCGAACCGCTATAGACTTCAATGGGCAGGCGAATTTTAAAACCCACAGGGACTCTTTCTGGCCACAATAGTGATGGGAAAGTTGTTTCAAGGGGTCTAACAACTGGACTGTGGCATGCCGGAGGGGGATCCATGGCAAAACTCCCACGGAAAATTACATAGTTGATACAGAGTCTGGTTTTAAGCCATAAAGGGCATAAATTACCTAACAATCCTAAATTGTTTGGAATAACGTGCTTTAAAACATCCGGTATGATGTTGTATCGATCAGGTAGTGTAAGGGTTACACCTTACATGACTGGGGGTCTATAGGTGACATTAGTACTGATCTTTCTCTGACTGGGTGTCTATAGAGTGACATTAGTAATGACCTTTATATGACTGGGGGTCTATAGAGGGACATTAGTACTGACCTTTATCTGACTGGGTGTCTATAGAGTGACATTAGTACTGACCTTTATATTACTGGGGGTCTATAGGTGACATTAGTACTGACCTTTATATGACTGGGGGTCTATAGAGGGACATTAGTAATGACCTTTATCTGACTGGGTGTCTATAGAGTGACATTAGTACTGACCTTTATATGACTGGGGGTCTATAGGTGACATTAGTACTGACCTTTATCTGACTGGGTGTCTATAGAGGGACACTAGTAATGACCTTTATATGACTGGGGGTCTATAGAGGGACATTAGTCCTGACCTTTATCTGACTGGGTGTCTATAGAGGGACATTAGTAATGACCTTTATCTGACTGGGGGTCTATAGAGGGACATTAGTACTGACCTTTATCTGACTGGGTGTCTATAGAGTGACATTAGTACTGACCTTTATATGACTGGGGGTCTATAGGTGACATTAGTACTGACCTTTATCTGACTGGGTGTCTATAGAGGGACATTAGTAATGACCTTTATATGACTGGGGGTCTTTAGAGGGACATTAGTACTGACCTTTATATGACTGGGGGTCTATAGGTGACATTAGTACTGACCTTTATCTGACTGGGTGTCTATAGAGAGACATTAGTAATGACCTTTATCTGACTGGGGGTCTATAGAGGGTCATTAGTACTGACCTTTATATGACTGGCTGTCTATAGAGGGACATTAGTAATGACTTTTATCTGACTGGGAGTCTATAGAGGGACATTAGTACTGACCTTTAGCTGACTGGGTGTCTATAGAGGGACATTAGTACTGACCTTTATCTGACTGGGTGTCTATAGAGTGACATTAGTACTGACCTTTATATGACTGGGGGTCTATAGGTGACATTAGTACTGACCTTTATCTGACTGGGTGTCTATAGAGGGACATTAGTAATGACCTTTATCTGACTGGGGGTCTATAGAGGGACATTAGTACTGACCTTTATATGACTGTCTGTCTATAGAGGGACATTAGTAATGACCTTTATCTGACTGGGTGTCTATAGAGGGACATTAGTACTGACCTTTATCTGACTGGGTGTCTATAGAGGGACATTAGTAATGACCTTTATATGACTGGGGGTCTATAGAGGGACATTAGTACTTACCTTTATCTGTCTGGGGGTCTATAGGTGACATTAGTCCTGACCTCCTGCTGCAGTATTATTACTCCCAGTACTCCCAGGCTTGCTACTATTAGATATAATAACCTCAGTTTCGTTTCCTTATCTGTTGGTAACATCAAAATATGATTATTAAATATTTCATATTTGTTTGTTTTTTTCTCCCAAAGTGAACCCCTTTGTGTGTGTCCCACAGATGTGGCGTTTCCGCTCTGCGTATGTTGGATTTGCACCGCTCAAAAATTATGAAAAGAGATCCCCCCCCTTGAAGCCCATTAATGACATCATCAGTAAATTGTATGTAACAGATTCCAGTGTTTAGGGTTTATGACCCAATACTGCGATCATATCACTTATGACAAAAATCTGTATTTGTCGTATTATTCAGACGCGCGTGCATCTTTGTGTTACATTTCCTGATACTTTTATTATCTTGATCTTTATATATTTACTAGCAACTTGCCCATCAAAAAATGGCGGCAATAAGATTGTAAGGCAGGTAATGGTGCTTGGACGAGACATTCATTTTGTTGGCGGTCGGTGATCCTTCGGCGCTCATTGCGAGGCTGTTGATTGTATTTTTTTTCTGATAGGCGCTTTTGCTGTTATTCTTTGGTCGGCGGTGATGTGTTTTTTGCGCTTATTGCAAGGCTTTGTATGCTATGAGCAGCGTTGGCGCTCGTTGTGAGGCGCGCAGTGAATGGCTTTTATGTTTAATGTGATAATGTTTTTTTTGTGTATATGTATTTTTGTATGCTAATGAAATAATTACTAAATGAATATACTTTACCTATTTGTAAGTAATATATGCAGGAAGCATTGTGCTGAAGAGCTGACAATCTGTTTTCATGTTCCTGCAGCATACAATGTAGGTTTTCGGTGCTGTGGAGCTGCTGTGTAAGTGTCAGCAATGTGTGCAGTGTGTAGTGTAAATAGGCTGCGTGCGTGAGGGGAAGCCGTTAGGGTAGCTGGGTACTTCCGCATTGTGTAAGTTAGTGTTGTAAAATGGCGGGGAATGTGTATGTGGTATGCAGGTGTGGATGATTTAGCGTCCTTGTTAATAGTGTATCTTTACCTCGTACGGCTTTTTAGGAAAATCCGTATGTGTTTTGCGTGTTTAGGGTCCTGTAGCCTCGTTTTCTTCTTTTCAAGGGCCATTTTTTCTCTCACTGAGTGATTTTCGGGTGTCTAAACTCATGAATTTGGACTTAAATGGAGGTGTAACTTCACTTGCAGAGGTCCTCGGTGCCCGCCTTGCTGTGGGTAAGCTTTTTATGTGTTTGTTGTGTGTATTTATTGTGTTTTTAAGTGGGTGCGGTTCGGGCATTAAGGTCGTATTTTTGTGAGCCGCGAATGCGCAGAGCACAGAGGGAGAGTGGGGAAGAGACACAGAGGGAGGGGGGAGAGACACAGAGGGATAGGTGGGAAAGAGACACAGGGGAGGTAGAGGAGGGGGAAAAGACACACGGGAGGGAGAACATGGGGAAGATACACATGGGCGGGAAATGGGGGGGGGGGAGAGGGGAACAGACACAGGGGGAAGGGGGAAAGAGACACAGGCCAGGGGGGAACAGGCACAGAGGGAGAGGGGGGAAGAGGCACAGAGGGAGGGGGGGAAGAGACACAGGGGGGAGAGATACAGAGGGTGAGGGAGGAAGAGACACAGAGGGAAGGGGGGAAGAGGTACAGAGAGAGAGGGGGAAAGAGGCACAGAGGGGGGGAACAGAGGAAGGGGTGAAGAGACACAGTGGCGAGACACACAGAGAGGGGGGGGAGGCACAGAGGGAGAGTGGGGAAGAGGGGGGGAGAGGCACAGAGGGAGAGTGGGGAAGAGGGGAGGGGGGGGAGAGGCACAGAGGGAGAGTGGGGAAGAGGGGAGGGAGAGTGGGGAAGAGGGGGGGGAGAGTCACAGAGGGAGAGTGGGAAAGAGGGGGGGAGAGGCACAGCACAGAGGGAGAGTGGGGAAGAGGCACAGAGGGAGAGTGGGGAAGAGACACAGAGGGAGGGGGGAGAGACACAGAGGGATAGGTGGGAAAGAGACACAGGGGAGGTAGAGGAGGGGGAAAAGACACACGGGAGGGAGAACATGGGGAAGATACACATGGGCGGGAAATGGGGGGGGGGGGAGAGGGGAACAGACACAGGGGGAAGGGGGAAAGAGACACAGGCCAGGGGGGAACAGGCACAGAGGGAGAGGGGGGAAGAGGCACAGAGGGAGAGGGGGAAGAGACACAGGGGGGAGAGATACAGAGGGTGAGGGAGGAAGAGACACAGAGGGAAGGGGGGAAGAGGTACAGAGAGAGGGGGAAAGAGGCACAGAGGGGGGGAACAGAGGAAGGGGTGAAGAGACACAGTGGCGAGACACACAGAGAGAGGCGGGGGAAGAGGCACAGAGGGAGAGGGTGGAAGACACAGAGTGGGGAGAGACACAGAGGGTGAGGGGGAAGAGACAGGGAGGAAGAGGCACAGAAAGAGGAGGGGGAAGAGACACAGGGGAGTGAGAGGAGGGGGAAGAGACACAGGGGAGTGAGAGGAGGGGGAAGAGACACAGGGGAGAGAGTGCAGGGGGGAAGATACACAAGGGAGGGAAATGGAGACACGAGGAAGGCCGTAACAGACACAGGGCTGAGGGGGAAAGAGACACAGGCCAGGGGGGAACAGACACAGGGGAGTGAGAGGAGGGGGAAGAGACACAGGGGAGTGAGAGGAGGGGGAAGAGACACAGGGGAGAGAGTGCAGGGGGGAAGATACACAAGGGAGGGAAATGGAGACACGAGGAAGGCCGTAACAGACACAGGGCTGAGGGGGAAAGAGACACAGGCCAGGGGGGAACAGACACAGGGGAGGGTTGGGGGAGACACAGGGGAGGGTTGGGAATGACACAGGGGGGGAGAGATGCATAGGAGGGAGAAGGGGGAAAGAGACACAGGGGAGGGGTTTAGAGACACGGGAGGGAGAGGGAGGTAAAAACACGGGGGCAGGAGATACAAAGAAGGTAGACGAGGTGGAAGGAGACACAAGAGAGGGAGAGGAGGGGGGAAATAAGACACGAGGGAGGAAGTAGACAGAGGGAGAGACTCGCAATGAGCTCCAAAGGGGCTTTGCGAGCCTCGCGTATTGAGGCGAGCCGTTAATACGGACCACTTTGGCAATGAGCGCCGCAGGCGCTCATTGCAGGCGAGCCTCGCGTATCGAGGCGAGCCGTTAATACGGACCACTTTGGCAATGAGCGCCGTAGGCCTCTATATATCATTCCTGGCTTATTCAGATATATGGAGGATGAATCCGTGGACGTACCTGAATCCCACAAGAGAGTGGTCGCAAAGTTCATGTGGTGTTTATTATGACACTAGCGACTTGCCCGTCAAAAAATGACGGCAATGTTATTGTAACTGAGCTAATGTTGTTTTGTGTGTAATAGTAAACATGTAATACATTAATAAATGAATATACTTTACCTATTTGAAAGCATTGTGTTGAAGAGCTGTGAACCTTGTTTGCACACAGACCTACAGCACCAAGCACACTGACAGTACACACAGACCCATAGCACCAAGTACACTGGCAGTGCACACAGACCTAAAGCACCAAGCACACTGACAGTACACACAGATTAACAGCACCAAGTATACTGACAGTACACACAGACCTACAGCACCAAGCACACTGACAGTACACATAGACCTATAGCACCAAGCACACTGACAGTACACACAGACCTACAGCAACAAGTACACTGGCAGTGCACACAGACCCATAGCACCAAGTACACTGACAGTACACACAGAACTACAGCACCAAGCTCACTGACAGTACACACAGACCTACAGCACCAAGCACACTGACAGTACACATAGACATATAGCACCAAGCACACTGACAGTACACACAGACCTAGAGCACCAAGCACACTGGCAGTGCACACAGACCCATAGCACCAAGTACACTGTCAGTGCACACAGAACTACAGCACCAAGAACACTGACAGTACACACAGACCCATAGCACCAAGTACACTGGCAGTGCACACAGACCTATAGAACCAAGCACACTGACAGTACACACAGACCTACAGCACCAAGTACACTGCCAAGTACACACAGACCCATAGCACCAAGTACACTGGCAGTACACACAGACTCACAGCACCAATTACACTGACAGTGCACACAGACCCATAGCACCAAGTACACTGGCAGTGCACACAGAACTACAGCACCTAGAACACTGACAGTGCACACAGACCTACAGCACCAAGCACACTGACAGTACACACAGACCCATAGCACCAAGTACACTGGCAGTGCAAACAGACCTACAGCACCAAGTACACTGACAGTACACATTGACCCACAGCACCAAGTACACTGATAGTACACACATATATACAGCACCAAGTACACTGACAGTACACACAGACCTACAGCACCAAGCACACTGACAGTACACACAGACCTACAGCACCAAGTACACTGACAGTACACACAGACCTAAAGCACCAAGCACACTGGCAGTGCACACAGACCCATAGCACCAAGTACACTGGCAGTGCACACAGACCCATAGCACCAAGTACACTGGCAGTGCACACAGAACTACAGCACTAAGCTCACTGACAGTACACACAGACCTACAGCACCAAGTACACTGACAGTACACATAGACATATAGCACCAAGCACACTGACAGTACACACAGACATAGAGCACCAAGCACACTGGCAGTGCACACAGACCCATAGCACCAAGTACACTGTCAGTGCACACAGACCTATAGCACCAAGCACACTCACAGTACACACAGACCTACAGCACCAAGTACACTGACAGTACACACAGACCTAAAGCACCAAGCACACTGGCAGTGCACACAGAACCATAGTACCAAGTACACTGGCAGTGCACACAGAACTACAGCACCAAGTACACTGACAGTACACAGAGACCCATAGCACCAAGTACACTGACAGTGCACACAGACCTACAGCACCAAGCACACTGACAGTACACACAGACCCATAGCACCAAGTACACTGGCAGTGCACACAGACCTACAGCATCAAGCACACTGACAGTACACACAGACTCACAGCACCAAGCACACTGACAGTACACACAGGCGCTCATTGCAGGCGAGCCTCGCATAGCGAGGCGAGCCGTTAATACGGACCACTTTTTTATGGAGCAAACTGCTCCATATGTATATTAATAACTATACAACTTTCCAAACATACACATCTCATTGCAATACGCTAGTAATAATAATAATGCACAAGAGTCCTTCAGCACTGCACTGGACACTGAATAAACTTGCCTAGCTATGGTTTTCCCTATTGAATTAGTATCACCTACACTGTCCCTACTCTCAGTAAGACTGCAAGGTACTTATGATTCCAAAATGGCTGCTGTCCATGAGGTAGAAGGGTGTAGAAGGGAGTGTATGCTGCTGATTGGCTGGAATGTGTCTGCTGACTGTGACATGCAGGGTCAAAGTTTGCTCAATGATAAAGTATTGGGGGCGGGTCGAATCTCGCATATGTTCGCAGTTCGCCGCGAACGCGAACATAGCAAAACGGCTTTAGAGCTCCATTGGTTTTAGCACAGCTCGAACATTGTAAGCACTAAATTATTAAGTTACACAAAATTGATATTCTCTTAGACCCATAGCTCTTGCAAAAAAAGTCTCACCAGCAACTGAAAAAAGTATCAAGTTTCTGTAAAAAATATTACATGTACTAAATAGGACTCACAGGGCATCTTTCAAACACTTAATAAAGCTGTAATAGCAATTAAACACACACTACTGTACTTTAAAAGCATGGGAAGGCATGGAAACACATTATAATTAATCGCAGAACAGTCTCAAACTCACAAATATGCAATAAAAAAATATTATTTTTAAATGTTATTTCTGAGCAATATCAATCCCAGGACTCAGGGGGTTAATATATATCATGAAACCCACATGGACTAGAACAAATTATTTAATGTATTTTATAGATTGCTAGATTGCTTAATTGTGAGCCTGATCAGTAAATATTACTTATTGGTACTAATTAATTAGTAGCCTCCGATTGCAGATTACGTGTAACTTCCATGTTTTACTGACGTCATGATAAGGCTCTCATTTACTATTGGCTCATTTACTATTGGCTGTAAATTAAGTAAATTAAAAAAGTAAATTAAGGCCTTGCTTAAATATTTTACAAAAAGGAAAGAAAGACACAATTTTTTGACAAGATAGACTCCCTTATAGAAAAAATTCTTCAAATGAATTATTTATGTCAAAAAGTTTTATTCAAATATTTAAAATAGAAAAGTTAAAACATATTTAAATACTAACAGTGCAGACTGATACTTCCTGATTGTTCAATTATAATAAAATTGTCAAAATTCCTTGCTATGTTTTTGTCACTATTAACAATTTGCTTGTATTCTGTTATATTATCAGTTACTTTTACAAAAAAAAAATGATACCTAGGAATCCAATAATCATATGCTTCAGTAAATGCTTTTGGTAATACTGTGGATTCTCATAGTAGCTTTGGGAAATATAGGACTATCTTTTAACTGTGAATGTTAAAGTGCTAATGCAAAAATTAATAATGGATGGTCCCTAGCTATCTATTATGGTGGAGCTGGGGATCTATCACTTACCCCCTGCTAATTAGTGCAACTATCTACGCTATTATCACTTATATAGTTGTGAGCATGCGGGTTGTTGCTAATGCTGCGGGCTCGCAGAAATACATAAAAAGCTTACCCACAGCAAGGGGGACCTCGAAAACTGAAGTTACAACTCAGTTTCACTCGAAATACAAGAGTTTAGACACCCCAAAATCTCCTAAGCAAGAGAAAAAATGTCAGCCGAAAAAAACGAAAACGAGGCTACAGGACTCTAAAGACGCAAAACACCACCAAACACCTAGGGATTTTCCGAAAGAGATGGACACGATCCAAGAACAAGGACGCCAAATCAGCCACAGACGCGTACCACACATTAGGCGCCATTTTACAACACTAACTTACACAATGCGAAGTATACAGCTACCCTAACGGATTCGGCTCACAGCAGCTCCACAGCCCTCAAAACACACATTGTATGCTGCAGCAACATCAAAACAGATCGCCAGCTCTTCTGCACAATGCTTCCTGCATATATTACTTCAAAATAGGTAAAGTATATTCATGTATTATTTTATTAATTATTTCATTAGCATTATCAAAAAAAAATAATGCTCATAGCACACAAACAACCAACGGCCTCGCAATGAGCGCCGAAGGCGCTCAGCTCGAGGCTCGCAATGAGCGCCAAAGCATCTTGGAACACCAACAAAATTTACCGCCCTTACAATCTTAATGCCGTAATTTTTTGACAAGCAAGTCGCTAGTAGTGAAATATTACTGTGTATGTGATAGTCCTGGGGGTCGACCATTTACCCCTTAAAGACTAAAAATAAAAACTGTGGACCTAACTACACTTCTATAAATCCTGTAACATCCCCAAGGCAATCGTAGTATCAGATTTTGTACTGAAATTTGCAAAAGGATATCATTGTAATATCTAGCACCTTATTAAAAAAGAGGTATTTATAACACATAAGAAAAATATAAATTCTCATTAATATAGTTATATTTACATATTAGAGTATTTTTATGAACAGATTATCCAATTCTTATCTTTGTATGTTGTGAATAGCCTCCGGATGGCAAAGGATCAGAACAGGCCGGACCCGGCAGTCCAGGATTCCTCCGCCGTTATCAGTGACATCACAAACCGGGAAGTAACACTGTCTCTACGGTGACCGACGCGCGTCAGACACAAAAACACGAACAGTGATCCCAAACAAACAAGCATGTGCTGCTAGTCTTAGCATTAGAAATATCCAGAAACGGATTCCAATGGATTCCTTATCAATTATCAAATAATGTCATATCACATATATAGTTGTGAGCATACGAGTTGTTGCTAACGCTTGCGGGCTCGTGTAGCGAGGGCTGCGGGAGAGGGCCTCCTTGCCAGCAACTGCGACCCTTGCAAACTTTACGTTGCAACGCAAACAACACGACACACCAACTACGACCCTCGCAAACTTTACCTCGCAACGCAAACAACATACGACACACGTTAACACACATTACGACCTCTCAACACTCGGACGCAACTCACAAACATTACAAAATTCAAAACACAATAAATACACACAACACATACATAAAAAGCTTACCTACAGCAAAAGGGAGCATCCAGGACCTCAACAAAGCAACTTACACCTTGATTTCACTCAAAATAAAAGAGTTCACACACTAAAAAATTCGCTAAGCAAGAGAAAAAATGGCCGCCGAACAAAACGAAAACGAGGCTACAGCACTCTAAACATGCAAAACACCACAAAACACCTACGGATATTCCGCTAATATGCATACCACACATTACCCGCCATTTTACGCCAATGCGGAAGTACACAACTACGCTAACGGTTTGGTCTCGCGCACGCACACTATTACACTGCACACGTTCATCACGCTTACACAGCAGCTCCACACCACTAATGCTGCAGCAACATCAAAACAGATTGCCAGCTCTTCAACACAATGCTTCAAAATACGTAAAGTATATTCATTTATTAATGTATTATATATTTCATTATTATACACCAAACAGCATTAGCTACCTTACGATTTCATTGCCGTCATTTTTTGACGGGCAATTCTCTAGTTGCTAAATAAAACCAAGTCTATATTAAACAGTCCAATCAGCGTAAATTGAGCCATATGAAAGTGAAGCCCCAATGTGATAAATGATTAAATATTCCTACAAAAGTCTTCAAAGCAACGGGCTAAACATCCCTTTCACACACTTTACAAGCATAATAAGTTACGCTTATCTGCTGTCCTGTACATGCATACACTAGTACACCCTGATGGCAACCCTGACTTGGACAGATAACCAGCACCTCATGCTCATGGTACCATTTTAATAAATGTGATTCAGAATAACAGAGGATACCTTGATAGTAGGGTGGCACATTATGTTAGGACGACTAATAAAAAGCAGCAGAATTTGTATAATTTATTCCACTTTCACGCCCTTCTGAATTATCTGACAGATTACTGGTAATTTATGTGCTCCCTTGTACACTCATACACATTACAATTTTGGAATCTGAGACTCCCACCCGACACGTGTTTTGCCCAAAGCTTCTTCGGAGATGTCTTCTTTTTTTTAATTATCAGCCTTATTAAATTGTGATTCGGTAAATTTAAAAGGGCTCTATATAAGCACAGAGCATATTTTTTTTATAGAAGTTTGTAGTTAGTGACCTTCTATCCAAAAGCAAGGTCTTCACTAACTAAAAACTTCTGTAAATAAAATATGCTATGTGCTTAAACAGAGCCCTTTTAAATTTACCAAATCGCAATATGTTAATTTTGGACACCTAGCAACCCACCATGCTTGATCAGAGCTGCACATGGATTCACATGGAATAAAAAATAATATTATTGACCACTCTGTTTTATTTAAGACATATTGAAGGTTCTTGGATTTTACTAGGTATATAATATTCTTGTGCATCTATTTGCATTTAAGTACTTTATTTCATTAGAAATCTTACTGCTTAAATCAAACAAATAGTCCCTGTATGGGTATGCCCAATTCAGACACATACTCTGTAGGAATGATTGTGTAGTGTAATGTCCTAGCCTATCAGGTACCACATATAAGCAGCAGGTTGCAGAATATTGCTGAGAGACGGTCATTGATTGGTTAGTATGAGACACAGCGCAGCATGTACAGCAGAGTCTGTGTCTTCATGGGCATGTAATATTTGTTTGAGTTTTGGGCAGTAAATCATAAAAAATACATAGATACATATGCATATTATCTATACATAGTAAAATTCATCAACCTTACATATCCCTTTAAAATTATTTAAAATGTTTTGATACATTTGCCATTTACGGTTTGAAGGCAATTGTGGGCTTATAAAATTGTAATTGAATTTGGATTTTGCTTCTTTAGCACTGGTAACATTTACGGGCTAGAAACATCAAAGGAGGAGATAGGACGGAGTTATGTTTTTGACAACCGCAGAGATTTTGAGTCGGTAATTCGCAATTTGAATGCAAGTAGCTAAAAGAGGCTAATTGAGGTAGTGAGGTATAGCCTTAGTGCCTTAGGGAGTTCAGCTGCATCTCACTGACGAGGCCCACAGAGGCTAAAACATATGTCTGGGGTTTGCTGTTTCTCCTGTTCAGGGTAGAATTGCCTGGTATTCGGGGCTGGACCACTCTAGTGAGTGGGACCTGACTGATATACTACAGGATATTTACCCTTGTAGAGGGCACAAGTGAGCTAAAAGAGTTTGCTTTCAGAGGGGGTTATCATGGCCATAGAACTAATCTATTAAGGTTAGTTTGTTCTCTGATGAGCACCTTGTTTTGTCTAGCTAATCTCTACCAGCATGGCAGTAAAGGGACTTCCTGATTCTGGGATAAGCTGCAGCGCTACTGATCACGTAACCAATTAACATAATTAACATTGTTAAATCACAGCTCAAATAACATCCCGGAGGAGGAGCCCGGTCAGTAACCTCACGCACTGGGACCCCGCCCAGAGCCTCCCAGTGCTTTCCTAAGCACGCCCATGAGGCAGGGCAACGCCCACTTAAGCCCGTGGGCCGGGTGCTTCACCTCCCGCCAACCAAAGACATTCCTATTTGCATCCTAACTTAGAATTCACAGAATACTAACCCTTCAACTCTTTTCCACCCCCCCTTTTTTTTATTTTTTTAAACCTAGCTTAAGCTTCCTGAACTTTGCTCAATCAGCCTCGCCCTCTAGACACACCTTACTTCCTTATCTGCTACTTTCCTATCTGACCACCATTCAAGGGGAGGGAGGGAATCAGCTTAATGGCCGGCGCGAAGTGAGGAGGAAGCCCGCAAAATGGGCTTAAATCCCTCCTCCTCCTCCCAGCCAAGCAGCATCACCCAGGCTCCACCGGGTCACGCAGCGCTGCGTCAGACCCAGCGTGCCTGGGCTGCCTCCACGCCGGCCAGGATCCAGTCTCATCTCCTAACCTGTGATCAGAGTCAGTCACATGGTTACTCCACCTTTACAGCAGTGGCCCTGGATACCTCTCTGCAGGTGATGTGTCACAGTGCTCCCACAGCTTTTCTCAGGTTTGTACTCAAACAGCCTTATTAAATTGCAATTCGGCCAATTGAATAGGGCTCTATATAAGCACAGAGCATAAGAAGTTTTTAGTTAGTGAACTTCTATCCAAAAGCAAAGTCGTCACTAACTAAAAACTTCTGTAAAAAAAATATGCTCTGTGCTTATATGGAGCCCTATTCAATTGGCTGTATCACAATTTAATAAGGCTGTAAGTGTCCTAGAGGTGCTCTAGTTTCCTTAACTCTCGGCATACCAAGTACCCTCAGCACTAACTTTGATCAAACAATGCAGCTGGCTGTGCAGACTTCAGGTGTAAAAGCCGGAACGGGCAGGAACGCGCCATTTATAAAAGTAATCAATGACAATATCACTGGGATGTGTTAGATAATATTGAGCACAATATATAAGAACCAAAACCAATTCGATATAATACTTTATTAACCCTTTAAAAACCAAAATATCAAACGGAACAGGCAAAAACAGGCCGGAACGCACACTAAAGGGAATTGATGCTAAAATCATTGAGATGTGTTAAATGTAATTGAGAACTATATTTAAGAGCCAAACCCCATCTGATAGTAAGCTTAATTAACCCTTTAACATGCTAGAATACAATATTTAGCAAAAATTACTTTCCAGAGGGTCAAAAATACCAAATTCACCAAATACACATAACCTTCATCAATTCCACAGACACTAATTTGAAGTACCTGTTTCAGGCCAGAATACAATATTTAGCAAAAATGACACGGAACGGCAACTTTTTAGAGGGTCAAAAATACCAAGGTCACCAAATACACATAACTAGGTGGGATTCGTGTAATAACCTTCATAAATTCCACAGACATTAATTTCAAGTACCAATTCTGGGCAGAATACAATATTTTGCATAATGACCGGAACATCAACTTTTTGGTGGGTCAGTATTACCAAATTCACCAAATACACATAACTAGGTGGGATTCATGTAATAACCTTCATAAGTTCCACACAAACTCATTTAAAGTATCCTTTCCGGGCCAGAATATAATGTTTTGCAAAATGACCCGGAGCGGCGACTTTTTCGAGGGTCAAAAATACCAAATTCACCAGATACACATAACGGGGTGGGCTTCACTTAATTCTTTCTGTGCTTTGTTACAGCTTTATGGGATGTCTGGACAGACAGTGAGTTTGGGAGTCTGCTATCATGGACTTGATACCACCTCCCCTTCCTTTCCTTCCTCTTCTTCTTTTACAATATTTAATTTTCTTTGTTACAAACCTGGTATATCTTACTTCATAAACAACGCAATAAAAATAATATAATTAAAAAGGACTAAATAAACTGGGAAAAGATAAAGCAAATTCTTTATGTTACATGCCGCAATGTACCTTTGTATTGTATTATTTCTATAATGTCTGCTTGGATGTGCTGTATTTTCGTTTTCTCACAATAAATAGAATAAAAAAAAAAAAGATGTGAAACAATTTACGACCCCAGTGTATTTCCTCTGGTCTGGCATCTGCATACTTGTGCACAGATGGCTGAACAGAACATTATTTCTGAATCCTGGTATTTCTTGCTTTCTGTGGGAATTTATCATCAGTTTTACCCACAAGACTTTGAAAAACACTGGCAATGAGCGCCCAAGGCGCTCTTTGCCAGGCCCATGATGAGCACCAAAGGAAAAAGGATTGACATGAGCGCTGGAGGCATTCATGGCGATGCCCGTGATCAGCTCATCGCAAGGCATGCAGGACTTTGAAAAAATTACGTCTTTATTGGCCACATTTATTTTTATGCCCGTAACTCGGAAGCCGTCACAAGACCGCCAAAACACGCAAATTAATAAAAAAATTACGAACAACCTCACACACAGCACGGGGGGGAGGCTGTAAATGAGGTTGCAAGCTAATTTGATGTCTAATGGCGTTTTTGGGAGGTCTGAAATCAGCTAAGTGAGGAAAAAAATGGTGGATGTAAAAACGTAATAAAAAAAAAAAAGTCTCACAATGAGGCCGAAGCTCATATAGACAATGGGAGGCAGAGAAGGGGAAACAGACACAGGGGTCAGAGAGTGTGGAGAGGCTCGCAATGGCTCAGCGCGAGGCAAGAAAGTGAAGGGTTGGACGACACCTCCATGGCATATAAGTTGATAAGACTTCCATGGCATAGGGTACATTTTTTGTGCCATGGAGGTCTCTTGAATCAGCTTTAGAGGCATTTTTCTGCGTCTGCGGGTGGTCATCAGTTTGCAAAAGAGAGAAAAAGGGCTTTATTACAATACATTGAAAATATATATTGATCTTAACTGATTAAAAGATTGTCCTAGTTTACAAAACACATCTCATGTCTGATAAATATGTAACAACATTAGCCGAGGTCCAGTCAGTGACGTCAGAGCAAAGCAGAAAATCAGTACTAAGTATGACCGTCTGATTCTAATTATTTGTGTGGATTATTATCATTTTCTTAAAGCTGTTCTGAATCGTTCAATGAGATAACAAGTCCCTCTCTTGCCACTCCTGAATAAATAATATATAAAATAAATATCTCCGACACTCTGAGAAGTAGCTATTGTAGTTCTTTAGCATTCTGCCCGGAACGGATACTTTAAATGAGTTTGTGTGGAACTTATGAAGGTTATTACATGAATCCCACCTAGTTATGTGTATTTGGTGAATTTGGTATTTTTGACCCTCTGGAAAGTCGCCGTTCCGGGATATTTTTGCTACATATTGTACTCTGGCATGTTAAAGGGTTAATTATTCATACTATCAGATGGGATTTGGTTCTTAAATATAGTCCTCAATTCTATTTAACACATTCCAATGATTTTAGCATGAATTTCCTTTATAAAGTGTGCGTTACGGCCTGTTTTTACCTGTTCCATTTGATATTTTGTTTTTTAAAGGATTAATAAAGTATTATATCAAATTGGTTTTGGTTCTTATATATTGTTCTCAATATTATCTAACACATCCCAGTGATATTGTCATGAAAACCAGCATGGGGATATACCAGGCCACAGCTTCATTAATAACATACATGATAACCCGAGGTAGCTGCACAACCCTACGCAGAAGGAGCTCACCACCCAGCCAGAGGACCAAAGGAACCCCCGTGCCCAAGGGCTCTCTGGCAACGACCACTCACCGGAACCTACAACAGCTAATGAGCTCCCCCCGAGGGTGATGCAGAACCCCTGCCAAGCTGCGACAATACACACAAAATTCACACAACCTTACCAAATAACAGGGAGGGAGGGAACCGTCTTCCCCTGCAGCTTAACAAGTGGCCAACTGGCGGAAAACCCTCCTACTTAATACCTCTCCTCCAACTCCACCCATTAACCCTAACCTCTATCCAGCACTCAGCCCGGTCAACCAGCCCCTTCCCTTAGTGCCTTCCCCAGGGGCTCCCTTGACCTAAGCATAAGTGACACAGGTCCAATTAAGCATAACACACCCCATTACCCCAATAATGACACCGGAAACCAGTATGGGGATAAACCAGGCCACAGCTTTATTAATAACATACATGTTAACCCGAGGTAGCTGCACAACCCTACACAGAAGGAGCTCACCACCCAGCCAGAGGACCAAAGGAACCCTGTGCCCAAGGGCCCTCTGGCAACGACAACTCACCAGAACCTACACCAGCTAATGAGCTCCCCCCGAGGGTGATGCAGCACCCCCGCCAAGCTGCGACAATACACACAAAATTCACACAACCTTACCAAATAACAGGGAGGGAGGGAACCGTCTTCCCCTGCAGCTTAACAAGTGGCCAACTGGCGGGAAACCCTACTACTTAACACCTCTCCTCCAACTCCACCCATTAACCCTAAACTCTACCCAGCACTCAGCCCCAGCTCAACCAGCCCCTTCCCTTAGTGCCTTCCCCAGGAGCTCTCTTTCAATCTGCTCTCTATATTATTATTGCCATTGTACTGTACATACATTCTGAGGCCCTATATCCGGTTATATTTCACTTATAACCAGGTGTCATTGTTGCTTCTTCCTGGTATAATTTTCTAATATAAGCAGTTAGCGTGAAACAGCTGTATGTGGATAGGATTCTCGGCTTGTGTATAATCCAACCTTGGCTTTGCATAAAAGCTGTGTAATGCAGCGATCATAAGCTTAAAGGAAGCCATGTTTAGAATGGTTTATGGATTGAAGAGTGAGGATTTGTGGGCACCTTTGCATGTCCCCACTATTAACATTATCTCATTTATATGTACTGTACTATTGAGCACTGTATTTAAAATAGACATCACTATTTTGAGGCTAATTATATTTGCAGCACTGTACGGCTTCTTTGCCACTTTTCTTTATACCGCTCTCTCCAAGTTCATCTCTCATTGGGAGAGTGAGCGGTTGAAAAGGGTTTATTTTCATAACAGGTTGAAAGTTATGTTTTCCAACCATGTGCATATGAAGGCGAGGACAATGCTACCCCCTCTACCTTCTTAATGATTAACTTTCAGCAATGGTGCCCAAGTGCTGATGTAACCACACCCATGCTCTTATAAACTCCTTAGTGCTTATGTCACCACCTCATGCTCTTTTTAACCACTTAGTGCTTATGCACCACCTCCATGCTCTTGTTAACCCCTGAGTATCCTGTAGTGTGAGCTGTCTTTGGGCCCATGATGGCTTACTGTCAGAATGCTTTGGGGACCTGAAATAGCTGAAACTAATCCTTAAAGGTATATGCAAGTGAGCTGGGGAAGGGTATTAGTACTGTATGATTACATTTCTTTGCATGCACTATGTTTTTTTAGCTTTTAATTAATTTAAAAAAAAAGTGTTGCAGGTGATGTTTACACCCCCAAGATTGAGCTAGGTTTCTCTATGAACCCTCTATGTGAGCATGCCCAGCTTTTCAGCCAATCGACAATGCTGTATGCAGCCAGCTAGATAATGCTGCGACACTCCTTAGAACTAAAGATCCTTAAAGGACCATAAATTGACATTCAAGTAAAAATGCTTGAGATGTTACACGTTTGTTCTTTAGACATACACCCTCTCCTGATAATGCTGATAATGCTGACAAATTATAATTGTACTGAAACCAAACATTTCAGCTTCTTCTTCCTATTTGAATCTGTTTTTTAGAGAGATTGCGTTCATGGTCTCTGTGCATGTTTCTCTGTGCGAGTGTCTGTCTGGGGCTGGGGAAGGTGATGGGGCAATTCAATGGGGCAGGAGGAGGTGATGGGGCAATTCACTGGGGCAGGTCACAGGCAGGTCACAGGGGCAATTCACTGGGCTTGGGGAAGTTTCACCTGGGATGTTATGTAGATAAAATAGTGAATCCATGAATGAAGGGACAAATACCTTGTTCTGGTATTACAGAAATATAAAGGAAAGCTGCAGCTCAATTCACAGACCAAAAAGATACAATGTATTAGTTATGCTAATTTTTTCTGGGATTTTCATTGACAGAAAACTGTTTGCAATACAGTAAACTTTAGGGTAACTGTTTGAATGTTTATTTTGGTATTGTTTTATGTATTTTTTTTCATAAACAGGGAACGGAGGGGGAGGGAAAGAGACACAGGGAATGGAGAGGGGGGAGAGACACAGGGAAGGGAGAGGGGGAAGAGACACAGGGGAGGTAAAGGGGGTAAGAGACACAGGGAAGGGAGAGGGGAGAAGAGACACAGGGGAGGGAGAGGGGGGATGAGACACAGGGGAGGGAGAGGGGGAAGAAACACAGGGGAGAGAGAGGGGTGACACAAGAAAGGGGCACAGAGGGCACACAAGAGGGGGACACAGAGGGCACAAGAGGGACACGGGGGGCAGCACATTTCCAACCCTCGGCTAATACTCGAGTCACTAATTGTTCCCAGTATTTTGTGGTAAAATAGGTGCCTCGGCTTATACTCGAGTATATACGATATATATATATATATATATATATATATATATATATATAAATTAGATTGTGAATATATACATATATATATTACATATTTTTCAATGTATGTGTGTTTATGTTAGAGAATCAGTTGTGTGGTATTTTTATACTGTATGCGGGACCCCCCAGATTTTCTTTGGCTCCTACACCCATGTCCTTGAGTGATTTGCAGTGGTATATTTTGTCTTTGTGCATGCGCACAAATAGTACAGTATATAATGTATTTATGAATTATCCTGCCCTACACCCATCCTAATGCCTGCACCCCCACCCTGACAGATAAATACGCAATGTCTTCTCACAATTTACGGATTGTGCAACCAGCAGCCCCTCTCTCTGGGCTTTGCTTGTGCTCAGTCTTTTCAATGTCTTAAGGCTGTAAACTGAGAGCAAGGCATGCAGGCCCAAGGAACTAATAATTGGATCAGAAAAGCTAATAGACATAATAAATCCATATTTTTTTACACTAAAAGTCTGCCTAACACTCAACTGATAAAATACTTGTTTACATAGTTATAACTGGAAATGGGGCGGCCTTCCTGTGAAAGTTGAAAGGACAAGTAAAGGAATTCATAAATATCTGCATAGTGCAACAGTTTGTCTTTTAAGCCAGGCTTTCAAAGTAAATACAATAAACAGACTAGATGAGCCTATTTGTTTGTATCTACAATCAATACAGTGTTTTGCTACAGTTTGTAAAATATATTACAAAGACTGACTTGGGATTTATTTGTTTTTATATATTTGCATTTCTACATTTACTTTGTATTTAAACTGGCAAATAACTAAATATATGTTACATGTATTGCTAGCTAAACTCTTACCTTTGTGTGCTCTCAGCTGGGTGTAGCTGCCGGGTCTCTGTGCTAAAGTCTTGTTGTAGCTTTATTTCTTTTCGTTTAAGGAAGAGGGCGGAGAATGAGTGACGAAACTTTGACCGGTAGTGAATTACTATTCACAGATCTACTAAGGAAGCTTATCTCTCCCATCTCCTGCTTAATTCTTCTATGGAGATTGAGGGTCATAATTATGTCATTAAGCTCTTCATGTCAGTAGTATTTCACCTAATAAATACCTTGTATTTGGTAACTGTATACATGATATTATAATGTGTGGAAAATAATATCTAGTACTCAGCTTTTAGGATATAACAAGTCAGAATACATTCTTGTCTTGTATTTTCCATTGTTACATTGCGCAGAATTATCCCAAATATAATTACACACTTGCCTTTTTTTATTTTGTGGAGCAGTGTTTGCAAACTCAACCATGAAGCCATATGTGGCTCTGAAAGAACTGATGCAATCCCAGAATCCTAAAATGGATGCCATGGAACCAGAGTATAAGAAACAGAATAACATCTTACCAGACTGCAAAAGGCTCCCTAAAGCAAGCATATATCCACATTCTTAGAAAATAGAGCTCAAGATACATTTCCCGGGTCTTTAAAATGGCTCCTGAGCAGGGGCGACTGGTGCATAGGGGCAAATGGGCAACCACCTTTTCCAAAATTAATGCACTGACTTATTAGGATCTTTTATGTTATGTAGCCGCACACAGTCTCCACTCTGCAGTTGAACGCTGCACCACAGCACCTGGTGGTGAAAAAAGTTACTGCAGGCAAAGAACTATTCTCCCCTCCGACGTGGTGCAATTCAACGGCGCTGAATTGACAGCGAGGACATTGGTATGTTCGGTGCAGTCACTTGGCTCTCGAGGGCCTCAGGCGCACCTCTCATACCTCAAGGCCTCTTCTGTCGGTGCGCCTTATGAGCCACATTGGAGGGGAGAATATTGTTTTGCCTGCAGTAACTTCTTCACAGTGCATGCAGAAAGAGGGAACTGCGTGTAAAGCTTCAGTTTTCTCAATACTCTGGTGGTCTTATTGATTCTGACTACCCTGCTCCACACACCAAGCTTGTGGCCTGTCTGTCACCACCTGGCCTATACCAGACAGAAGCAGCTGCAGAGCTCAGGTGAGTCCATATCCCTCTCTGTGTCTTGCTGTTGTTGTTTTGTCCTTCAGTTTGTCTGACTCTTAGTGACCACATGGATGCAGCACACCAGGTACATCTGTCTGTGTTTCTGGTTGTGCTTATCCATATGGTTTTCATGGCAAAGATACTGGAGTGCGTTGCCAGTGCCTACTGCATTTTGTCTGACCTCTCTAAAATGACCTGCCCATCTTAGGTGACCCTTCATGATATAGCTCACAGCTTCATTGAGGTCCTTCACCATAACTAGGACAAAGAATCTATCTCTCTAACTTTCTATATCCCTCTCTCTCTCTCTATCCCTTTCTCTCTTGCTCTATCCCTCTCTCTCTATCGCTCTCTTTAACTCTCTATACACCTCTCTCACTATCCCACCACATCTCTATCTTTCTCTGTCTTTTTCTATGGGATCACTTTTGTGGGTGGAGACTATAATTAGGCAGGGTCTATACATGTTGTGGTAACATGTTGTGAAGGGGAGGGGTTTGTTCTGTTGGGTGGAGTCAATGTAAGGGGCGGGGGGCAGGTCTCTGTTTTCCACCCCACCAAGTTGGAAAGTCACCAGCCTTCACTGCTCCTGAGGTACTAAATGAACCCTCCTTCACACTGGCTCCCCAGAAATTTGAGATCAACTAAATAGCTCATGTGGGGCTCACAACCCCTGCACATTACCAGAATGCAAGACCATTCCCTAGGTCCTCAAAATGGTTCCGGTGTAACCCCACAATCCCTCAAAATGACCACACAGAGTACAAAACAGTACCCGACATCCCCAACAGGGCTTCCTAAAAATCACAATCCCTCCAAAATACCACAAAATGGCTTCCAGACCCGACAGATTCTAAAAATGGATCTATAGAGTCCATGGCAATTCCTGACTCCTCACAATAGCACCAATGGTCACCACAATACTTTCATAATAAACATAAAAATGACCCAGATTCTTTATCCTGGTCCTTCAAATCCCCAACTAGAACCTTACAACACCTCTACAAAACACTCACAAATACACCACAGCACTTGCCAGAAAGTAAAAAAAAAAGAAATCACCCTTTAATTTATTACTTTTATTACAGTTACTACTTGCCGATCAAAAATTACGGGAATAACATTTTAAGCCTGGCAATGCTGTTTGCCACACAATGCGAGACTGCCTTGGGCGCTCATTACAGGCCTCAGTGACCTGCAACATTCGTGCTTTGCAATGATCACCTTCGGTGCTCATTGCAAGACTCTCCCCACTCTCTGAAACCTGTGTCTATTTCCCCCTCCCTCTCCCTTCTCTTCCTGCCCTGTGTCTTTTGTTTTTCCTTATCCCCCCATGTCTCTTTTCCTCCGTGTCTCAGCCCTGTGTCTCTTTCCACCCCCTCTCCCTCCCCTGTGTCTCTCTACTCTGTGTCACTGCTCAAGTTTTGCGTGGTGAGTGATGAGTGCCGTTGCTTGCGTTGTTCTGCTAAGTGTTACTGGTTTGGGTAAATTTTTACTGGCTTTAGCTAAGTGTTACTGGCTTCAACTTGTTTTTACGGTCTTTGGCCTCATTTTCATCCTGCCACTTTTTTTCTTGCTTAGCCGATTTTTTTATCGAGGACAAAAGCGAAATATGCCTCAAATTAAGTTGCAACCTCACTCACAGGCTCCCTGGCTCTCCCCCTGTGCTGTGTGTGAGTGTGAATGTTTTTTTTTTTATTATTTGCGTTTTTTGGTTGTATTTTGAGTTAGGTGGTTGAAAAAATTTTGCACGCTAAAATTGTAAAGTGCGTGCCTGCAATGAGTGCCTTTGACGCTCATTGCAGCCTAAGTCCTACGGGCCTCGCGATTTTAACATTGTGTGACCAACATTTTAAACGTGGCCAACATTTGAAGATCCACAACTACTATAGTGATTTGCATTGCTGTGGATATCCCTTGTTATATTATAAGATCTACCTATCTGTGAGCTCATCTGAATTTTTAAGTGAGTGGGAAAGTTGGATACTAAATTAGGTGTGTTGTACAACTTTCATACTTTTTTATATTAGGGGTAATCAATAGGTCTATAGGCTATGGGGGCTATGGCTAAAATCCCATAACCCTACTTCTCCAAAGTGAGCATGCCCCAGGTAAACTGGTCCTCATAACTAATGCAATCCATGATGATTGTTTCTCATCTGGACAATAGGTGGGTGTCCAACTATCGAGTGGAACTGTGTGTTTAAAATATTTAAGGCTTTTGTTTCTGTTTGCATGTGTATTTCTTGTGTTAATTAATGGTTAACTTAAATAAAGTTAGATTTTAATTGAAAAGCTCTAACACTGACCCTTTTATGCATGAGAGATACAAATGTATCCATAGTATGGAATTAAATTAGTTGGAGAGGTTTATAACAAAGATGTAAAATATGTATTATTCACAAAAAAAAGGTGTTTTCATATTTGGTTAGTGTTACTATTGGTCTATTATATTTGTATTGTGAATTACTATAAAGAACAAGCATTTTAAAAAAAATCATTGCTTACGTAGGTTATAACTGTAATAATACACTGATATAGTGACATATTGTTTACAATAAAGCTGGAAAACTTGGACACAATTCAGAGATAATTGCAAGTCATAACAAACAGAGATACAAAGATATAAAATAATATTTACATCATAAACACATTATCTAAAACTTTCAGATTAACCATTTCCTTTTTCACAGCTGCTCTCTGTAAACAGCACAAGAAGCCAACGCAGACTGAGGATGAGACAGAAACACAATGGAGAATAATGATCAAGGAATAAGCGTGGGAAGTGGTGAAAACTCAGACTAAAAACATCAAATATCTCCACTTACTATGTTTTTCTATTGGAGAAATGTTTCAAACAAGGATACACTTTAATTGCATTTGATAAATACATCCAATGTTGGTATCATTAAAACTACATTTAAATATAGTCGTTGTCCAGTTCTTCAGTCATGTCCGACTCTTGGTGACCATATGGACCACAGCACACAGGCACATTTGTCCTTGTTTCTGGTTGTGCTCATCCATACAATTTTCTTCTGATTATTTATATATCTATAAAAATAAAAAAATATATATATATTGTGATCAGGATGGCCGCGTATAGCGGTGGTTTCTTGAAATGAGGGCTGATACGGCTTGGAAGTGCAGCAAATTGGTTTATTTACAGAAAAGAAAATAACGGCTGTAGCAGTAGCTCTGCTTAAATTAACGGAAAACAAACAATTATGTCTCCGTGAGGTGGGAGAATGCCACCTTGTGGCGAGGTATATACAGTCCTTTAAACTTGGGAGTAGTGCCACCTTGTGGTCAGGAAGTAAATAGTCTCTTTACAGGTGAGGGTCCCAGCGAGATTAGGTCGCCCTCTTCAGCCACCTCTGGGACCCTGCTCCACTCTGGGTCACAGCTCCGCTCTGTGGGACATAGCTCTCCTCTCTAGCTCCTCGCTCTGTGGGACACAGCTCTCCTCTCGGGGACACAGCACTCCTCTCTGGGACACGGCGCTCCTCTCTCGGACACGGCGCTCCTCTCTCGGACACGGCGCTCCTCTCTCGGACACGGCGCTCCTCTCTGGGACACGGCGCTCCTCTCTCGGACACGGCGCTCCTCTCTCGGACACGGCGCTCCTCTCTGGGACACGGCGCTCCTCTCTGGGACACGGCGCTCCTCTCTGGGACACAGCGCTCCTCTCTCTGGAACACAGCGCTCCTCTCTCTGGGACACGGTTGCGGGTGAAGCATAGGGCCCGCCCGTCTCTCCCGTATGCTTCACCCCAGGGACCCTTACATAAACAAACTCACTTGTATTCACTTCTCTAGATGTGCATATCTATAGCCCCTCAAAGATATGTGCCAAAGTGAAAGTTTGGCTTATAATATTTTATTTTAATAACTTTTAATAACTTTTAATGTGGACATCATCAATCAGGGGATCACCCTGAACACTCTGACACCACATTTGAGGGGTTTGTGAACTTTTGCTTCCCCCAAGGTTTCGGCCTGCTGGCCCTTCGAAGCCATGCTAAAGTGTGTTTCCTTGTCAGCACATCTAACAGAGACAGCAGGGAGCCTACATCTGCAGAACTCCAAGACACAGTAGAGACATTTACAAAAAGACTGGGCCAGCTGGGGGAGAGGCATCACCAACCCACCATAAAGGCATCAACTTAGAGGTGACCCTAAGAACATATAGAAGGTGCACTGCTAGTGTACAATCACAGCATGAAAAAGGCCCCTCTAAAAAGCCATAATATAATGGAAAATATCCTTCAGAGCATTATAAGAGAACCTGACAGAGGTCTTTCTTATTCCCCAAATTAAGCTTATATCTGGTTGTCTCTAGACTATTTATAAGACAAAATTAACAACAGGAGCCATTTTGTTTTTTGCCATGAGGTGGAGGAGCAGGGGGATATAGCAGCCAAGTAGAAACAAGGAAGGCATACTGCAATACTGTGGAGGGAGTAATAGAGATTTAACTATAATACAGAAAATATAAAAGGACCCTTCAGCAGTGTATACATATTTACAACTCAATGCTTGTAAAATCTTACAAAAGAATGCAACAGTGCCTTCTGGGGGGCTACAGTAAACCTGCATTTATTGAAAGGTAGACAGAATGCAATCCTGTACTTATAGCTGCAATGAGCTCTCACTGAGGATGATGTAGCATGCGAACAACAGAAGCCATTCATGAGCACACAACACAATGCACCCAAATAGGTCAAGATAAATAAACTGTCTCTAACTATGTAGATAATTGGCCTATAAACTCAACACTATTGGGCAATCTGAAGGAGTGTATTGTGCACAAAACATAAGGCTTTAGCATGGCAGCACGCAGCGCAAGTTAATCAAATAAAAATACATCCAGCAAAAATATTCAGAACGTCTATAACACCCTGGACACCCAACAACCCCCTGGTCAGAGTCCAGGATTGCAGCACCCTGGCTCACCAATTATGGAGGAAGACCCTGAACATATACATACCCATGTGGAACTGACAGACCATTCTCTGGAAAAAATAAAATTGATGTTGCAGGAGCAAATTGCCTTAGCTGTTGACGGTCTCAGGAAGGATATCTTTACATTGGGTCAAAGGACGCAGCACCTTGAAGAAACGTCGGACAATATAATTATAGGCACAGGAGCATGAAAAATTTGAAATCGCCAGAATACTTTCAAGATACAAGAATTAGAAAACAAGATAGAAGATCTTGAAAACCGGTCACGTAGATACATAAGGTTCAGAGGAGTCCCTAATAAAGTGACTGAAATTATGCAATATGTTGAAGCGGTTATACACTCAGTTATACCTACTTGTGGTGAGTCGGAGTGGGGATCAAGAGGGCTCACAGAGCACTAGGAGCTTCCAGAGAGCAAAACCAATCGAGAGACATAATACTGAGATTCGTTCAACAACGATCAAGAGACCTTGTTCGAGCTGCATCAAGAAAAGAGGCCCAGACAGTGCATCCCTCCAAATATTTATGGATCTTGCTCCAGCAACTCTCCTCAAGAGAAAATAAATGAAACCCACACTAAGAATCCTATCCCATTACAAAATTATTTACAAGTGGGCCTTTACATTCTCCCTGATATTCCAGCATGGCAGATCTGTTAATCAAACTAAATTTACGGTCTGATGACATAACAGATGAGAGGCCAAATTCGGAACCACCAGCTAGACCTTCAAAGATATGGCCAGAAAGTGCCAGGAAAAAGAGACCAGGAGGCTAAACTATGGGTACTGACGCAGTTTTGAGACCAAGAATGGGAAATCCGACCACTCATGTTGAGTGATAACAAGACAAGGGCTCGATTTTGTAGGAAATACACTTTAAAGGAACAAAGAGTGTTTCAACAATGAAGCTGTACTCAACTAACAGGCTAAACTGGCTCAATAAAACTATAAAAGCCCAGAATTAAAAGCTGGATAACATTGTTGAGGAACAATCAGAAAATGACTTTGGTCCAATAGAACCCAACTTGCAATGAACTCTGTATCCAGAGAAAATTTGGAATTTCGGAATTTGGATTTATTGAATATTAAGCAAGTTATTACAAGTTTTCAGATGTTATTGTATTACCTGAATTACTCTAGACAAACATTGTTAGAAGTTGTAATGGTAGTAATGGGACATTACCAGCTTAAGATTGTCATGATTCACTTAGATTTTTAGAGGGGGGTAACATTAAACAGAAAGGGCTATATTTAAAGCAATGATTACAGTGTACAGAGCGAAAACTTCATGAGAAACCAGAAAAGACGTATTCTAAGGAGTGTGAAGAGTTAAAGAAAGTGTATGTTAAAAATGTAAAGATCAGGACGATAAGTGCTCATGATGGCTTAAATGGGGTGTATAGAATGTCACACAATATGGACGTAAAGCCCCTAGTATGTAGAAATGATAGCGCAGCATTAGCTTGCCTTCTCCCTTTGGGGTTATGTGAGGCTAAACAGGCCTACAACCCTAAATTTGAGTATACTTTAAGCAGTATAGGGATAATTAGTACTATTGAGTAAATGTTATGGGGTTGAAAAACCTTGCAGTTACCATGTTCTTATTTTAATTTTTTTTGTACCTTACTGTCAAGTGAACTTTCAGGTAATACAGGTAGTACCAGGTAATACATACATTAAGATAGCTTACACTCTCAAGATAGGCTCATGAGAGACACAAACTACGTTATCTTAACACATAATAAAAGGGGGTTCAACTCTCAGTTCAAACAACGCAAAGCCTTTATTTACTAGAAGCAGTACAAACCGGCTGTCATATTTTTACAAGCAACACATTTTGCCTTGGGAAGGGTTCTCTCCTTCCTGCATAAGAAATATCCCACATATTATACTTGCAACCAGGAAACCAAGAGAGCTGGGTTAGCCATGTTAAGTCATAAAACATTTCCATTTGCTCTGGAAAAACAAATTAAAGATAACGAAGGAGATTTCTTGATTCTAACAGGTACAATCCTGAGCCTCAGAGTATCACTGGTGAATATATACGCCCCCACTACTGTGCCTCATAGCACACTCATTAGGCTTATGAACACTCTGACCCAGGGAGAAATGGGTAACATTGTAATAGGTGGGGACCTCAATCTTGCGCTGCAGCCACATCAGGATAGATGTGGTAACATATCAAGTGACCGCAACTCTAGAAAACTTAAGGTGATCCATACCTTGTTGCAGGGGTTGGGATTGATTGGCGCCTGGAGGGGGCTCTTCCCCACAGATAAACAATTTTCATAATATTCTCCCACTCATGGAACCTATTTGAGAATAGACACAATACTTTTACACACATCCCTATTTAATCAAACAACAGACACCCAGATAATTCCATGCCCCTGGTTGGATCATTCTGCTATAACAATAAGAGTAAAATAAGGCCTTAACCTTACATCTAAAACAAGCTGACGCTTAAATGATGCGCTTCTCTCAAACCCAGAGATTCAAAGCCAAATTGAAGATAAACTTAATCTTCACTTTTCTCAGAACAACACTCCAGACTCAGACATAGGCTGGGAATGGGTAACACAAAAGGCCTTTATAAGAGGTTTGATGATCAGGGTATAAGAAGCACGTATAAGAAGCAACAACATTTAAAAGAAAATGCCCTTTTTAAAAAATTGCAAATTGAAAAGACAAACCAGAGTAAACAGTCCAGAGACATTCAAAATGTAATAGATGAAACCAGATTGGAATTAGACGCAATCCTTGCGGAGAAAATGGAAAAAGCTATTAGGAGAAAGAGACACAAATACTACACCCAGGTCAACAAACCCTCCCATATGCTGACACAGAGATTATATTTCAAAAAAATCTGACCCAAATTTACCAAATTAAAAATTCAGCGGGAATAATTACTATGAATCAATCTGAAATAAAGGAAGCATTCCAGAAAGGTTTCCAAGACATTTACTCCTCAAAGAATAAAGCCAATAATTTCATGATTAAATAATTCCTTAACAAATATGATTTGCTGACTGTTTCGGAACTAGAGCTCAATATGCTCAATTCGGAGTTAACCAGTAAAGACATTTTTGAAACAATCAAAACTTTAAAACTAGGGAAAGCTCCAGGGCCTGATGGCTGCACAAACTTGTTTTAATTTTTATTTCTAAACCAGGATGAGACCCCCTTAATGTAAAAAGATTTCGCCCCATATCTTTGTTGAATGGTGATGTAAAAATCTTGGCCAAATTAATGTCTTCCAAGCTCGCCACACTCCTACCCACATTGGACCACAAGGATCAAGTGGGCTTTGTGCCCTATAGGCAGGCAGGAGACAGTATCAGACAAATCCAGGTGTCAATTGATATACATTCTTACCCTCTTGAATCCTATATTAACTACGTCACAGGTAATAGAAGGGATGAGAAAAGAATCCAAAGTGTGGTGGTTTTTAGATAAATTAGAAGCTTTGATCCTGGATAGAAAATTAATAACAACAGAACAGTTTATAGCTAAATACCTATTGCCGGATAGGGAATACTTTAATAATAATAAAATACGTCATATTGTCACTTCCCTGATTCGGATTTGGGGATTGCCACAGGGTACGTGGTTTTCCAGGATCTGTAATAAAGCTCCGCTAACAAGAGGCATAATGGGGAATTTATATACGGTAGCAAATGAGCCAGGGGCATGAAACCTAGGCATATTAATTAATGGGAGCAAGACTTGGGAGAATCCTGGGATACCCAGAAATGGGAATGAATTAACTTGGAATTAACTAAAGGCTCTATCTTTTTTAACTATCTTGAGACTGCCTTTGGTCACAGCCTTTGACAAAGTCAGTCTATCTGTCGAAACCGGTCAGGAGAGAGACACCACCTAAATGTTTTTAACTCTGTGGCACTACTGAGCAGGAATGGGGCACTGCAAATGGTACAGTACAAATCTGTTATTTGTAAAACTTTTTCTCAGCTAATCTAATGTCTATATATGACTAAGAAGAAAAAGTTTCTTTAAACGTTCCTTTCTTTTGTTTGTTTTTTATGATGCTGGCAGTGGGTCCGTACCACATCTGGAACTTACTGACAAACCAGCTATATAAATTTAAAGAAGTTTTATAAGCAATTCATAACTATATACAGATATATTTTGATACTGTGTGCCATTCCCCGGGCTCAGTGAGATTAAAATGCCATTCCCTTTAAACTGTTTTTAACAAGACACAATCTCTTTTTTCTTTTTTTTTCTACTCACTCCTTGTTTTTTAGTAAAATGAATTCTATGAAGGGTATCCGATGATTTTGGTCTCCAGATATATGAGGATTGCCCATATATTCTAAACTGAGCAATTTAACACTTTAATATCCAACTATACCTTTTTTCTATATTTATTATGCAAATAGCACTTTATAAATAAATACTATTACTAGCTAGCACTTTATAACTTATTAAACAAGTGACATAAGTTGAACTATTTAGCACTTAAATTATTTAGCACTTTATACTGTTACCTAACAGAGCATTAGCACTTTAGATTTTTCATAATATTTTCACATTTTCAAATATCCCTCTTATACCGTAATTCTTAACAATCACTTAGTTTATCTATTTCCCCAGACTTTTAAAAGTCAAAAATATATTTTTTCTCTATTCACTATTTGTTAATAATTTGCACTAAGGTTATAAGGTATAGTTTACATCTTCTTCTCAGCATTATTAGATTTTATTAGATCTCTATTACAGTCATTGTATCTACCCTTCACCTAAGGCTAACCACACAGCGGTGTTTTTTTCTAGTTTTTTATTAATTAATAAAAAAATATAATTTTTAAGTTTAGCTTTAGTTCATATTTACCTTAAATATAGTGTTATGCACTAAAACTTCAACAGTTAATGTTTATCTTGAGACTGCAACTAAAGTGCTGCACAGAGTGTACCTCACACCGGATAGATTAAATAAGCTAAACCCATCATCTCCCTCAGAGTGTTTAAGAGGCTTTAGAGTAAAAGGTACTTTTCTTCATATTTGGTGGGATTGTCCAATAGCACAAAATATGTGGCTCGAAATAACTAAGCTTGCATCAGTGGTACTGGAGACAACAATACTTCCTTCCATAGAATTGTGTTTGCTGGGGTTGCCTGCTACACATATCAAGAAATACCAGAACAAATGGCTTCAATTTGTCATGCTAACTGCAAAAATCCACCTGGCTAAAAATTGGAAGAAAACAACTCTAAACATTCAAGAGGTGGTAAACAAACTTAATTTTATTATGATTTATGAGAAAATGACGCATACACTAAACAATACAATTCATACAATTTAAAGATATGGGAGTACTGGTGCAAATCGGAATAGTTCTTTATCAATTTGGTAGAAACACTGAAACATCCACTGATTAAATAGAAGACCCACACGGGGGAAGACATTTTAGACAGGCGCTCCGGGCATTATTGGCAATACTGTACAGCTAAAGGAATAGTGAAGGTACAGGTAATTGGTTATATTGTATTTTATTTTTTATTTCTTATAGGATAGTTGCTAACCCGACCCTCTTGTATTTCAGAAGGACAGGTGTTACCCAGTTTGAAGGGTAGCGTTTAAGAGTTTACAAAAAAATGCATAAATATGTCTTTTTGCTTTTCTCAGCAATTCCCCACACGGGGTAAAGTAACATGTCATGTTTCATCTGTGCAAACTGTTATTGAATGTTAGGTTTACAGGCTAAACCTGCATTTCATAAGGAAAAGGAAAATGGATTTGGTGTAATCACAATGTTGTTTGTCGAATCTGGAACTGTAAATTCAGTGACTGTATATAAAGTAATTGAAGTTGACCTATGAGTCCCTGGAAATATTATATATGTGAATCTGTGTAAACAGATTGAGATAGACCTGCGAGTCAATGGAATATTTTGATATGCAAACAACAGTTGTGAAAATAAAAATTAAGATTTAAAAAAAAAAAAAAAAAAAAGTAATGGAGATTATTTTGTTTAATTAGAAAAGAGTGTATTAGAAAAGAGTTTATTGTATGGTATTTTTACAAGTTCATTGCTTCCTGCATTTGTCTGGTGATTCATTAAGCAGTTCCATGGATATCACAGACAATGGCGCCAATAAGATCACTGGATTTATGATAATGAGGTGATTATGATGTGATGAGTCCAGAGTAGGAATGCAGATATACTCGTGTTACATGTGCTTTGATCCTTTTCTGTGTCAGGGCTTCAACACATGTTCCTGACATACCTATATCTAAACATGCATAACAAAATGTTTCAGTTTCTGTTTGCTTACTTGTATTTTTCTATGGCATATGAATGTCCAGTAATCCAGTTGAATAATCAGTATTAGTAATCAGTATTGCAGTGAATAGTGATTTTTTTTTATTGGACACATGTATTCATAATAAAGCGACGAGCTTTCGAGAGATAATGCCTCTCTTTATCAAGTCAAAAAGTGATACTGATAAAAGTATGGACTAAAAACAGTAAACAGAAAGAGATGGGGAAAAAAAAACTGGAAAAACAAGAAAGACAAAATTCATTGGGCAGAGTTAAGTTAGAAACAGACCAGCATTTTAAATAATGTTCTGATAGGTCAGTAAGTCTATAGATCAGGTTGTAGATAAGAACACAGCAGAGTAAAATAAAGAGCAATACATTTCAGCATAGCATATAGCCTACAAAAACAGTAATAGAAGGGGGGAGGTAAGTGGAATGTATGTGCTATAAGACATTAACATAGTGGGCCAGAAAGCCTAAGTCGATGTTAATGCCCAAAACCTTTGTATAAAAAAATTGAATCATTTTTAATTCAACAGCTTTCCGCTGTTGGATAGTTCTGAAATTCCCTCTGAGTACTTTTATTTTGAGGTTCTGGATGGAGTGATTCTCCTGGGTGAAATGGTGTCCCACTAAAGTACAATAGTCTTCATGGTGTTTTTTGATGGAGCTTCGGTGGAGGTTCATTTGCATGTGTAGTTTCTGGCTGGTTTCCCCAATGTAGCACCCCCTTTCACATACAGTACATTGTATCATATACACTACATTTGATGATGTACATGAATATGAGCCTCTGATGTTGTAGGTCTTGTTGTTGTGCATTGCTGTGTCCTCTTTGCAGATGTGTTGGCATAGTTTGCAGCGACTTTTATTGCAGGGTTTGGTGCCATTTTCTCTGTTATGCTGTTCATATATACTGTGGGTACAACAGGGGTCCACATGAGATAAGAGGTCCTCTGCTACTGGCAGCAACCTGGAGTAAAGAGGAAATCTTAATTTATTTAGGGAGAGGGAAATACTTTTTTAACCTTCCTAGCGGTAATCCCGAGTGTGACTCGGGGTTAATCTTCTCTTCCTAAATCGGTAACCTCGAGTCACACTCTGGGTTACTGCAGGGAGGATGTGGAGGGGGCAAAGTGCTGCAGAGTTTGCCTGGGCCCCCTCAGCACACCATTGCTCCTCCTCATCTTCCTCCTCCCCATCTTCCTCCTCCTCCTCTCGCCTTATCCTTCCTCCTTCTTTCTTCCTTCTTCCACCCTCTCACCTCTCAAGTCTTCTTAGCCTCCGATCAGCTCCTGCTGCTGATCGGAGGCTCGCAGCGCGTCCTATGCCTGGAACCAGCATATGCTAATGACGTCATTAGCATATTACAGTTAAAGAGACTGGAGCTAAGAAGAAGAGAGAAGAGAGGAGGGAAGGAGGGAGGGAAGAGTATAAGAGGGGATAAGGGGGGGAGAGGAGTGTTAGTGGGAAAGAGGAGTGGGAAAGAGGAGATTGAGGGGGAAAGGGGGGGAAGAGGAGGATGAGGGGGAAGGGAGGGGGAGGAAGATGAGGGTTTATATGAACAGGGAACACAAACATAGTAAAATTAAACTGAATCAAGCATTACCAGAATTGGCCACTAGAGGGTGTCAGCGGTATGGAGCCGTATGCCTTTCCCATGAAAGCTTTGACCCATAATTTATATTTTATATTTTTATATATATATATATATATATATATTTATATATATATATATATATATATATATATATATATATATATATATACAGTATATATATAATTTTAATTATAATGGGTGTGGGGCCTAGGGGAATTTAAACAAATAAATAAAAAAGAAAGTTTTAAAGGGACACTGCAGCACTGGGGCCCCCCAGAGCACAACCCTGGTGCATTGTTGTTAGATCCACCCTTGCTGTCTGTCCTGGGAGTAGAGTTAAATTGCACCACTCAAGGTCAATTTTTTTTGTCTCTTTAAACTTTACCCCCCTCAGATTTTTTTTTGGCTCCGCAGCTTTATTAAACATTTTAACAATTTCCAAATCGAGTGGTGCTTGCCAAGACCATGTGATGCAGAACTCAAGAGAACCTTGTGCCCTAAAAGGTCTGTCTATCAACACACAATCCCCGTCGCATTCACACTTATGCGCACCGCCAGACATATATAAAGCTATGGCCTTTTTGATTCCTTCCTTAAGACAGAAATTAAAAAGATTCAGACTAATGTCGATGAGATGTACTTCATCTTTTTGTAAGATAAGTTACAAGTTCAGAGCCTTCAAAAGCTTTATGCCTAAGGGACAAACCATTTAACCTACAACCAGAAGATGACATTATTTTATTAACTCTCTTTCTGGAACGGTCCATAATTTTATGATCAATGGATGGACGTCACTTTAGGCAAGGTATCACCTCAGACTAAATAAAAACTAATTGCAGGAAAAAATGCCTTAAACAAATTAAATCATGCTTAAATAACTTTAAGGAGATTCTTTACTTAAATATTTCCTAGATAATTACCCCAGAATGGAGAATAATTAACAACTTGTAGTAAAACCTACACCCATTTTAGCCCCTGGATCCCAAATTACTTCAATTGAACTAAAGTTGGTGAAACACCGAAGTGAGGTCCACCATTTAGCTGTCCTTCTTGCCAAGTACATGCAGGAATGCCCTATGAGGGTCCTATGAAATAATGAAAATGGAAACATTTTTAAACAATCAATAATTGCAGGCGAATGTCAGTTTCAAATCTGGCTGAATCCATCTCCCAATGCATTTTACCCAGTCACCACCCACACCCAACGTAGCAGCCTCTGTAGCTGCGACTATCCTAAATGAATGACTACCAAAGTTCTCACTATTAAAACCCAATTTACTCAAGCCCAACTTAAAGAAAATGTATATTGAAATAATGGTGTGCCATCAGCATGCAATAATAGAAGCCCCTCACTAACAAGCCTAAAAGTTAAATATCTTATGGTATTAACATAAGGACAACAGTTATTATTAATCGGATAAAGAAACATAGAAACCCCTTTTGCCATTTGATCAGTTTTTGATCTCTAAGTCTTATTGCCAAAAAAAACAGAATCATCTACATCAACATATTGGATGACCCCATAGTTCTTGTTTTCTTACTAACTAACTCTGATATTCTAAATGCCACAAAAAAAGCCAGGGGAAAAAGCCGTTAAAAATAAAAACACTTTAAAAAAAGCAGAATACAGCTGTGGAAGGAGATGAATCAACGGTTTTAATTGCTCAAAAGATAGTGGTCGCCTACAATCTTTCCTAAAACATCCCTTCTTTAGACCCTAAATTTTTCCTCATGATGAATTCTTTTGTATAATCGCTAATCATTATTATTATTATCTTTATTTATATCGCGCCAACATATTCCTTAGCACTGTACAGGGGTTGAGTACATGGCAAAAAACAAAATTAACACCTTGTAAAGAATGGAGGGCCCTGTTTTTGAGCATAAAATCAAATGTAAATAGAGCTTGTTTCCAAGGCACTGACACAAGATTCAAAACTGTCAAATTTACAATCTAAGGTTTTAGGTGTGATACAAAAGGGTGACAAATGCAAGATGGCAGTGTGAAAGCAATTTGTTTAGTCCAGTGGATGTGTATGTGTGTTGTACTGTAGATTGTGGGTGGGAGTTTTATTAAGCTGTGGAGTGTGCAGTTGTACATGTTAAGGCTGAAGGTGTAGAGATTTTTTAAACAGGTGTGTTTTTAGTGATTTTTTAAAGGTTTTGAGGCAGAAAGATAATCTAATGGAGCGGGGCAAGGAGTTCCAAATAGTAGGGGCAGCACAAGAAAAGTCTTGAAGACAGGAGTGAAAGGAGGTAATGAGAGAGGAGAAGAGAAGAAGATCGTTAACAGAACTAAGGGGGCTGTTGGGAGAGTATTTTGAAACAAGAGCAGAGATATCAGGGGGTGAACTGTTGTTGAGGGCTTTATATGTTAGGGTCATGATTTTAAATTTGATTTGGGAAGCTATAGGAAGCCAGTGGAGTGATTGACAGAGAGGAGCTGCAGACACTAAGCATTTGGTATTAAAGATGAGTCTAGCGGAGGCGTTCATTATGGATTGGAGGGGAGACAGACAAGAGATGGGTAGGCCAGCAAGGAGTGAATTGCAGTAGTCGAGTCGAGATATAATGAATGTATTAGAATTTTTGCTGTGTCTTCTGTATGATAATGACGAAGAATAGCCATATCCTTCTTGGCAATATAGGACAAAATATATTAAAGCCTCAAAATCAATATTTTGGTCATTCCAGGATCCTGAAAGATTGCAATTTTAAAATTCTCCCAATCTTTCCACACATTGGAGTTCACCAACCAAGTGGATTCCACTAAGAATGGTCTTATCAAGGGAGTTACACCAACTCACAGATGATCCGGACAAGGTGTCTCTAAAAACATAGAGCTCCATGTAAACCAGATGCTCTAAGTTGGAGGACTGCCGTAAAAAGTCTGTGGGAGCCTTTCTACAACATTGTGTACATATTTTGCTCCCCTACATTAGGGCTCTCAGCTCACATTAGTAAATCCTTGCCTTCTCAGTAAGAGTTTTCAGTGTGGAGGCACCCAAACCAAGCTTTTCGGATGTAAAAGCCAATAGAAAGCCCTAACGTCATGCCCTGGGGATTCCTTCCATTTAAATCACCACTGGAAGGAATCCCCAGGCATCCCATACCCAGGGGAGTGCTCTAGTTTGTGAGGAGAACATTTTTATTAGCATAGGATTTTGAGGTCAGATTGTCATAATGGAGATTTTTTATTTGCTTTTTTCCTGTGTCGTGAAGTTCACTCGGAGCAGTGACTAGGAGCAGTTTGCTTGCAGTCTTTTAGGGGAGGGGGATTAACATAGCTAGGTAGGGGTTTTCAGGAAAAATCATGGGGCCCATAGCCGGTGGAGCAAGTTCACGAAAACGTTACCAGTGATAGTGAGACAAAGCATCAGCAATCACATTCTTACAACCTGGTATATGTTTGGCCGACACAAAATATTCTTTCTCAAACATTGCAAAACCAATTGTCCCAGTAATTTAATTTTAATTTGGCACCGAAGAGGAATTTAATTTGTTTATAGCCAAAACAACATCAAGGTTGTAATAGTGCAATACTACATGCTGATCCTGTAACTGATCACTCCAGATGAAAAAAGCAACAATAATGGAGAACAAAGCTAAATTTTAACAAGACCTGAGCTAACCCAAGAAGCAGGACATTTTTTAACACACCATTGACCCTAAAAATAAGCACCAAAATGACAACTAACTGCTGCATCTGTATCTAGATCCAACTGTTCATTACTGATCTGCCTTGCCTGAATTGAGATTCTACCATCAAAATGTGTTAAAAAGGATCACCATATTACCAAATTCTCTCTCATGGAATTCGAGATCCTAATAAAATGATGAGGCTTCCTAACCACTATTGTTGAAATTGTTAAAAACTATTGTTTAACAATCTTCTTGAAACTATTTAACCCATGGGAATGACTCTACAAGCAAAGTTAAGCTTACCAAGCAGAGATTTCATTACTTTTAAGGTAACCTTGTTCTACAAAAGCTACTATCAATATACTTTTTTTCCAAATCGATCAATTTATCAACAGTAAGCATACACACCAACTTTAATAATAGAGTCAATGGTGATACCCAGAAAACTGATAACAGTGGTAGGACTTTCTGATTTTTCTTCTGTTAATGGAATACCAAAATCATTTACAACCCCTTTAAAGCTTCTGATCAACACAAAATACTCATTACCATCTGAACCACCAACCATCAAAAAAAAATAATCCAAATAGTGTACCATGGAATGAGAACTAGATTTACATTCTACCCTACTCTGAGTGAAGAGCTTAAAGCTTCAAAATTACCATAGGAAAATGAAGCACCCCATGGGAAGGTCAACATAAAAGATCAACATAAAATGAAAATGAAATCCAAGAAAATCATGACAATTTGGGTGTACTGGTTGTAATCTAAAAGCAGATTCAATGTCAAACTTAGCCATGAGGGCCCACAACCTGCTACTCAATGGTTTGATCAAATGTACAGAAGATTATTTCTTATCAGTGCCATCATTGATCGATAAACCCCTAGGATACGACAAATGATGAATTAATCTAAGCTTACCAGGTTATTTTTTTAGGCACCACACCCAAAGGTGAAATCCTCAAATTAGACAATGGTGGCTCCTTAAAGGGATCAGCCATCTTACCTAAGGCTACTTCCCTTGGCAGTTTTTGAAACACTGTTTGAGAATATTGCCTAACAGACATCAAATTACCTGAATAATTATTTATTATTTTACTTTAGAATGCCTGAAATGAAAACAAAAATCTGAATTAAACATTTATAAGTAAAAACCCTGTCTCGTACCGTACATCTTTTTTAATCGAATAAGCGTCAATGCTCTTAATAGAGGAGTCACCTAACCTACCTCTCTTGAAGCAACGGAACATGGGGTGCTGGCTCCCATATTCTGACCACTCATGTCTAAATTTACAACTAGACCCCCATCTACAGATGGAAGGTCTGACACAGTAGGCACAATGATTCAATGTGATGCAGCTTTTCAGTAGCTTTCCCGTGACTCACCAATGGCCTGGTCCGGCATGAGGACATCATCCAGCGAAGAAATCTTGTGAGACTGTGCATTCTGCCTGCGACCACATCAGAGACTACCGGGAACCTCGCCTTGCATTCCTTCGTACTCATTCATCTGCTAACACTCCACAAGGATGAGCTCAATTTGTTAGGAGCCTTTGATCGCCTCACATGTCTAGGATGAACAGCATCAGAACCTGCAGAGTCCAAATCAGGCTGGGGGGGGGGGGAGAAAAGAGAAAAGCAGAGGCAATGGATGGTGGGAGAATTGAGGCAAACCACTGGGGGCCGCTTAAACTCATCAAACATCTTAACAAGTACTTTGGAAACCATGACAGCCAAAAATATCAGAAAGTAAGAAGTAGATGTCAGAGAGGATTATAGTTGTCCCAATTGTAAGACCCACTTTCGGGAAAACCAGAGTAGCCGTGGGTTCTCTTACTATGTACCTCTGGGAGTGGCCATTGTAGTTAGCTGCATTTCCCCCAGCACACCCCGAAGAGTCCAAAACCATCTACCTCAGAAACACAATCAAACTGCTGCAAAAAAAGATCTAGATATAGAGAGTGGATATCATGGGCAACTGTTTCAGCTCGATATTGAGCTTGAGGAGCTGGAAATCCTGTGTTGCAGGTTTGGGCCTCGTTGCCTACAGAATCCAAGAAATTAATTTATTATACCAATCAAGGTGGTACTGCCCTACACACATAAGCAGAGAGAAGTACATGAAAATACCCCAAATAAAGTGCTAAAAGTGGCAGGAAAAAGGACAAGTCCGCTCTGCAGTGTCCGTGACAAAAAATGGATGGAGCTACAAAAACGTTAACTAAGAGCAGTAGCGTAGGAAGGGGGTGCACGGGGGGCGGAGCACCCCGGGTGTCACCTCTTTGGGGGTTGCAAAAATTCCCCCTCCTGCCTTGCACAGCACATTCCCCTTCCCCCAGTCCCCTGCTCCCTGCTCGTGTCTGCTGGCAGGGCAAGGAGCCAGCAGAGGGAAGAGCCAGCACACTGGCAGTACGGAGCAGGAACAGAAGGTAAGAGAGAGGGGAGAATGGAGGGAGAGGGGGAAAGGTAGGCATGGGGGGGGAGAAGGAAACATGGGGGCATGGGGGAGAGAAGGAAACATAGAGGGAGAGGCATGGGGGAGAGGAGACATGGAGGGATGGAGAGACATGGGGGAGGGAGAGGCATGGGGGGAGAGAAGGAGACATGGAGGGAGAGGCATGGGGGAGAGAGGCAAAGGGGAAAAGGGAGATACATGGAGGGAGAAAGGGAAAGGGGAGACATGGAGGGAGAGGAGGAAACATGGGGAGATGGGGAGACATGGGGGAGAGAAGGAGACATGGGGAGAGGGAAGCATGTGGGGAGAGGGGGAGACATGGGGAGAGACATGGAGGGAGAAAGAGGCATGGGGAAGAGAGGCAAAGGTTAAAAAGGGAGACACATGGAGGGAAAAAGGGAAGGGGGAGACATGGAGGGAGAAGGGAGAAACATTGGAGCAGATGGGAGACATGGGGGGAGAGGGAAGGGGGAGACATGGAGGGAGAGGGGGGAAACATAGGGGGAGAGGGGAGACTTGGGTGTAGAGGGAAGCATGGGGGAGAGAGGGAGACATGGGGGAGAGGGGGAGACATTGGGAAGAGGGAAACATGGATGTAAAGGGAGAGGCATGGGGAGAGAGGAAAGGGGAAGAGGGAGACATATGGAGGAAGAGAGAGGTAAGGGGAAGACATGGAGGGAGAGGGGAGACATGGGGGAGAGGGAGACAAATGGGAAAGAGGGAGACACATGGAGGGAGTGAGATGCAAGGGGAGACATGGAGGGAGAGTAGGAGACATCGGTGAGAGGGATGCATGGGGGAGAGAGAGAGGAATGAGGTAGAGAGGCAAGGGGAAAGAGGGAGACCCATGAAGAGAGAGGCATGAGGGCAGAGGGGGATGCATAGAGCAAGGGGAGAGCGAGATGAAGAGATGGAGAGAAAGAGGGGGAGCGAAAGAAAGAGAGAGGGATAGAATGAGAGCGGGAAGAAAGAGGGAAGAGGAGAGAAAGTAAGAGGGATAGAGAGGGAGGGAGGGAAGAGAGAGCGGGAAGGGAGTGAGAGGGGGAGAGAAAGTGAGGGGAAAAGAAAGAGAGAGCGAAAGAGAGGGACAGAATGAGAGGGGGAAGAGAGAGGGAGTTGGGAGAGAGTGGGGAGAGGAGAGAAATAAAGGGGGAAGAGAGAAAGAGAGAGAAGAGAGAGGAATAGGGAGAGAGACATGGAGATGTATAGGAGCCCCTGCAAAGGCGCTCCTTGCCCTGGTGGAGATGAGCTCCGTAGGCGCTCATCCCTACGACCCTGTACAACTATTGGACCACAAATGAGGACCCTCGCAAAGCGAGGGCCCGCATTTGCGAAGGTGGAGGCTCCCATGTCGGCTCTAATGAGCCGAAGTTGCAGCCCGCAAATGCGGGCCCTCGCAAAGCGAGGGGCCGCATTTGTGGAGGTGGAGGCTCTATGGCGCCTTACAAGCGGTTACAAACGCCCACAGAAGAGGGACTTTAAAAAAAACAAGAAACAAAAAACGCAATGAGTAAATACGGACTTACACAAAAAAATACGAGCCGCGGGACTAAGAAAAAATCAATTACGGACTCTGGAAGTCAGATTACACCTTGATTTCAGTACAATTTTAAAAGTTTGGACACTCGAAAATCTCCTAAACGAGAGAAAAAATGGGCACCGGAAAAACGAAAACAAGGCTAAGGACGTAAAATTACAACACGGACTCGCAAAACTAAACCAACACCCAAGAACACTTCATGCAGCACGTAACACACATTATGCGAGACGTACCACACACAAAATCGTGACCATTTTACATGCAACAACTTACTATGCACAAAATGCCGCCTTGAATGCAAATAGACGGCAGGAACGCGAATAGAGCATGCGTATTGCGTTCTAACGGTTTCTACTTCAGCTCAAAGTCTATAAATACTGCACACTTTCCAGAAATTTGTCCTCAGGTGATGAACAGTGTGACTGGACATGTCACTGGTGGCGTTACTTCTGAAGCAACTTCATTATCACCTTAGAAGTTTAAAATCTGCAAATTACACCAAATAGGTAAGCTATAATACATTAATTAATTACTAAATGCATAATAATAAAAAAAAAAAAAAAAATATGCTTTAAAATATTGCCAACAACAACCGTATTCATGTATAGTAACATTTCAAACGCAGATATATGTGTACGTGGCCTAAAATAATCTCAATTTAAAGAAAAAAGGAACAAATTTCAACAAGAACATAGCTTTTATTCATATAGATTTTAAAACATAATTTATGCTTTTAGAAAATAAAATATTGACATATATTTATGCTGCATTTCAACATTTCACTTTTATGTCATTTTAAACAGACTCTGCCTCACTGTGTCACTGAATAATTTGAAGCACTGCATAAAGGTTTCTCACGGACTGTCAAATCTGCAGAAATTTACACACCACAAAGAAAGAAGAACAAGTAATATACAAAAATAAATTTGCTTCACAATAATAATATGCTCTTAGAAAAGAAAAAAAAAAAGATAGCATTTCTCTTTCTCTTTTTCAACAGACTGCCTGTTGCAGGAAGATTGGCAGCAGGGGACCCTCTGTCATTTATACACAACTAATAATTCAACAAAGGTATAGTATAACAAGTAAAAGAAAAAAAAAACACCTCTCCTGTTTGCTGTGCGCCAATGTCAAAACGAAAAAAAAAAAAATACATCAGAAGCCGCTACTGCGAATAATAGTGCACACAAAAGAGGAAACTCCAACAAATGTTGTTAACACATATAAAATGCAAGAATGAATCCTGTTTTCTCTGCACCAACCTCTAAGCCTAACCCATAACCTAAACCTCTAATCACAAAAGTGGTGTACACAAAACAGTATAGTTCAACAAATACTGGTAACACATACAAAATTTAAGAATAAATCCTGTTTTCTGTGCCCTAACCTATAAGCCTAAACCCAGAACCTAAACCTATAATGACAACAGTGGTGTACACAAAACAGGATATTACAACAAATATTGTTAACACATACAAAATGGAATTACAAATCAGGTTTGGTGTGCCCTAACCTATAAGCCTAACACCAGAACCTAAACATATCATGTCAACAGTGGCGTACACAAAACAGGATAGTACAACATAGATTGTTAACACATACAAAATGCAAGAATTAATCCAGTTTTGTCTGCACCAACCTCTAAGCCTAACCCATAACCTAAACCTCTAATGACAACAGTGGTGTACACAAAATAGGATAGTACAACAAATATTCTTAACACATAAAACATAGAAGAATAAATCATGTTTTCTGTGCCCTAACCTATAAGCCTAACCACATAACCTAAACCTCTAATGCCAACAGTGCTGCACACAAAACAGGATACTACAACAAATGTTCGTAAAACATAACACATGCAACCATCTATCCTGTTAAATATGCACCACTCTCTAAGACTAACCCCATAACTTAAACCTCCCTGAATACATACAAAATCAAAGTATATATCCTGTTTTACATGATCTTCGTACAAAAAAAATGATTTACATTTTACTGCAACATTTGCATCTCTCTCTTTCATTCTCAACAGACACTGCCTGAAGACTCTCTGCATCGCTACAGCAATTTCCAAACAACAGATTTCAAAAAAAGAGGTACAGTATTACAAGTTAAACAAAAAATGTAATACTGCTATTGACACACATAAATTAAAAGGACCTATCCTGTTTTTTGTCTGACTTTGTGGAAACGTAGCGCAACCTAACTAACAATATAAGCGTAAACCCAAAACATTAAACTCCTAATAACAACAATGCCAAATATAAACTAATAAGGAGAATGGAGGGGCTAAGTTATGAAGAAAGACTAACCAAATTAAACGTATTTTCTCTAGAAAAAAGCGGTTTAAGAGGAGATATGATTACCTTATATAAATACATCCAGGGTCAGTATAAAGATTTGTCAAGGGAGTTTTTTGTAACAAGAGGTTTTCAACTGACAAGAGGACATCCCTTGAGGTTAGTAGTAAAAAGATTCCACCTCAAAGAAAGAAAAGTGTTCTTCACAGTAAGGGTGGTTAATCTGTGGAATTCTCTACCAGAGGAGGTGGTGACAGCGGATTCGATAGATAACTTTAAAAGGGGACTGGATTTATTTCTAATTAAAAAGGGAATTCAGGGTTATCATGGATAGTTGGAGAGGCAGTATTGATCCAGGGAGAAGTCCGGTCGCCGGTGTTTGGGATCAGGAGGGAATCGATTTTTTTTTTATATACAACTAATAAATTAATAGTTAATCCGCATATTGCAGATCAGAGGAGATCTTAAAAGGTTGAACTTGATAGACTGAAAGTCTTTTTTCAACCTTAAATACTATGTAACAATGTAACTATGTAACATGCAAAACAGGATCGCAACAACAACAAAAAAATAACCTACCCTAATGCCTAATGGCAACAGTGTTGCACACACAAAAAAAAAAAAAAAATGATGTTAACATATACACAATTTTAAGATATTTACGCTTTTTCCTGCACAAACGTTTAAGCCCAACTCCATACCCTAAACACGTAATGACAACAGTAGCGCACACAAATTCATATAGAACACATACAAAATAGAAGGAACTATCATCTTTCCCAAAATACACTGCAACCTAATTAAGGGTCTCATTCAATTGCAATTCGGCCCATTGAATAGAGCTTTATATAAGCACATAGCATATTTATTTTACAAAAATTTTAGTTACTGAACTTCTATCCAAAAGTAAGGTCTTCACTAGCTAAAAACTTCTGTAAAAAATATATACTCTGTGCTTATATAGATCCTTATTAAATTGGCAAAATTGTAATTGAATGAGGCCCTACGTTGCTAACTCCAACCTCATAAAGCTAACCTCATAATGGAAACAGTGCTGCACACAAAACAGGATAGAAGAAAAAATTATAATATGCAGTTCAAACAAATAAATAAACTAAGGAGAAAAATACTAATATAATAATTTCATTTACAGATTAAGATGGCAGATACTGACAAGAAACAGGAAAAGAAAAGACATCAAACTAGAGAACATCAAAAAACATGGGCAGATCATCAGACGCCGGAGCAGAAGGAAATTCGACAACAAAAAGAACGGGAGAGACTCGCAAGCAAAAGACTATCAGCTGACAAACTAAAATCCAACCCCAAGAAGGCAACTAAAATACAAAAGCATTTAGAAAATGTTCCTGAACAATCAGATAAGAATTTGAATGATGATTTACACAGTCACATTGATATATCTTCTCACAGTTGTCCTTTACTTAAATCTTTAACAATAATTGTGGTGATATGAATATTGTCTGTCAGTTTTGTGGGGCTTATCATTTCAAACAGGAAAGACTCAGAGATGGCGAGTTTGTTAGTTGCTGTCAAAAAGGCAAGGTAAGACTTCCACAAAGACAACAATTCCCAACATATTTACAAAGCATTATGACTGAGCCTACTTTCCCCAACTACCAACATTTCAAAACAAACATAAGATCCTATATTAGTGCCATATCCTCTGCATCTATGGGTGCAACATTAGCTGCTAATGTGCCAGGACATGGCCCTTACTACTTTAAAGTACAAGGACAAATTTACTGTCATACTTCTCATTTACATCCAGAGGAAGAGGAGCAAAGAAAATTTGTCCTAGATACAATGGAAGCTGTTGAACAACATATGCAGCTTCCAGAAAATAGAAAATGCTTACCCATTGTTTTTATAGAGCTTGATAAAATTATGTCCATAAACCCATACTCTCAAGCCTATAAAAAATTGGATGAAGTAGAAAATGAACAATACAATTCATGCAGAAATACTTCAATTTCCAATCCCAAAAGTCAATATGGTGCTTAAAAGAGATCGCCATACTGATAAACGCCATTATAACTTGCCAACATCAAATGAGGTTGCAATGTTCTTTCAAAATGACGAAGGAGAACCACAATTTCAGAGAGATATTAGAATATATCCCAGAAATGATGAGCAACCTTAATATAAGTATCTTAAGTACGAATTTGGATCCAATGACATATCCCATATTTTTTCCACATGGGTAAGCAGGTTGGCAACCCAAATTAACACTTGACAGTTACCCAAATTCAAAAGTATGTGTCAGAAATAATATTTCCATGTTTGAATTTAAAGTTGCTCAAACTGCCATTCGAGATGGATTCAATCCCATTTTATTTGGAGGAAAACTGACACAACAATGGATCATTGATTCATATTTGCAAGTTGAGGCAAATAATTTAAACTTCATAAAATATCAACAAGATAAACTACGTGTAGAACAGTATTGTGGATTGTTGGATTATGTCACTGTGGTTGCTACAACCACAGAGCTGCCAGCTGGCAAAGCAATCATTTTACCATCTTCTTTCCAAGGATCTCCTCGCAATATGCGATAAATATAAAATGCTATGGCTGTTGTAAGTAAATTTGGAAAACCAGATTTATTTATTACATTTACATGTAATCCACAATGGCCAGAGATTACACACAATCTGCTAATTGGACAAACTGCTTCCGATAGACCAGATTGAGTGGCAAGAGTCTTTAAAATCAAATTAACTGAATTAATACGTGACATAATCATAACTCAGTTATTTGGCAGATGTTTTGCTTATATTTATACCATTGAATTTCAAAAAAGAGGCCTTCCACATGCACATATTCTTATAATCCTTCAAGAGAAAGATACATTGGATACTGGTGACAAAGAGGATTCAGTAATTATTGCTGAACTACCAAATCCAGAAATACATGATAGACTATATGAGATTGTAACTCATTGTATGATGCATGGACCGTGTGGAGATATTAATCAACAGTCACCATGTATGGAAAATAAGAAATGTACTAAATAATTTCCAAAAGATTATAGAGACAAAACGTATGCTAATTGTGATGGCTATCCATTATATAGAAGAAGAGAATTATTCATGGAAAAAAGGTAGATAACAGATATGTGGTAATATAAAATCCACATTTACTCATGAAGTATAATGCACACATTAATGTGAAAGCTTGCACTTCTATAAAATCCATTAATTATGTCTACAAATATATTTACAAAGGCTATGAGGAAGCTACTGTAGTGGTCAAAAGTGCTAAAAATCTTGAAAAAAAGGGAGTTAGTACATGATGAACTTGGATCTCATGTAGATGCTCGTTATGTAAGTGCGCCAGAAGCAATGTGGCGTCTTCTAAAATTTGAAATACATGATCGCACACATGCAGTATATCGATTAGCTGTACATTTGCCACAAATACATTTAGTGTATTTCCATTTTGGAAATGAAACAAATGCTTTGGCACAAAGTGAGCATCTCCAAACTACACTAACTGAGTGGTTTCAATTAAATTGTACTGACTTAGAGGCAAGGAATTGTTATATATTGACATTACATACCATTATGTTTTCGTCAATGGATTATGGCGAAAACAAAAAAGTTGTGGAAATAAAATAATCCCAAGACCTTGAACGTTTCTGCTTATGATTACTACTTCTAAATGTTACTGGTGCACAAAGTTTTGAACAGTTAAGAACTGTTAATGACATAGTTTATGAATCATTTCATTTAGCTGCGCGATACAGAAACTTCCTAGCCGATGATACAGAATGGGAAAGATGTCTAGAAGAAGCAGCACTATCTTAAATGCCACGGCAGATGAGGGAACAATTTGCATTCATTTGTATCTTCTCAAATGCTCCAAATGCATTAGCTTTGTGGGACAAATTTAAAACAAATGTGGCTGAAGACTTTGCAACGATACAATAAGCCTATTGCACAATTAAAAGCATTCATTGAAATTCAAGAGGTCTTTTTAACTCATGGATTAAGTTGTGCAAGTTTTAATCTGCCAGATCCAGGTCTCATAGACAACAATTACTTTGAAGACTATGACACTCAGCTTCAAAGAGAAAGAACAGAATACATTACAATTGCAAGCATGTAATGCAATCAAAAATGCCCTAGATGATGACATGCTCAAAGAGCATTTTTTCTATATAGATGACCTGGCGGATAAGGAAAAACGTATCTCTATAATTTATTGATGAGTTTTGTTTGAGCACAAGGTCAAATAGCACTGCCATTTGCAACCACTGAAATTGACGCACTTTAGTTAGAAGGTGGAAGAACTGTGCATAGTGGATTTAAACTGCCAGTTCCTATTTTGGAAACATCAGTGTCGGATATTCAAATGACATCATTGCAAGCAAAAACATTTTTAAAAGTAAATTAATTATAATAGATGAAGCTGCAATGATGTCATGCCATGTTCTACAATGTATTGACCATTTGCTACGTGAAGTCATGGATAATGATTTGTCATTTGGTGGAAAGGTAATGTTGTTAGGTGGAGATTTTAGACAAACATTACATGTCGTTGTACATGGAAATCGAACCGACATTGTCGAAACATGTATAAGTCAAGTACACTATGGAAACTATTTACCCATCTTCAATTACAACAAAACATGAGATCAGAATGAGAAAATGAGTTCAATGATTGTCTCATTAAAATTGGAGAAGGAAAAACAGAGCGAATACAAAATTTATCCGATGATACCGTGCACATCCCAGCTCATATGATTTGCAAACAGGATCTCATATCAGCTATATTCCAAAATACAATAAATAACAAGGACTATGCAGAGGTGGCAGCAACATGCAAAAATAAGGATGCATTACTCCTTAATAATGAAATATAAAAAAAAAAAAACATGATCACATTGCTGATTCTGTACTTGGTGATGACAAAGAAAGTCAGACAAACTTTTCAACTGAATTCATTAACTCATTAACTCCCTCTGGAATGCCACCACATATTTTGCAGCTAAAGAAAGGTGCAATTGTCATGTTACTGCGAAATATGAACCCCAAAATGGCCTATGTAATGGGACCAGATTAATTGTTCAAGAATTAAAGGGCCATTTCATACATGCTGAAATCCTAACTGGTACCCATAAAGGAGAGAGAGAATTCATACCAAGAATAGATTTGGCACCAAGTGAAAGTAGCCTCCTTTTTGTACTTCAGAGGAGACAATTTCCTATCATCATTGCATTTGCCATGACCATTAAAAAATCACAAGGACAAACTTTCATATCTGTGGGTATCTTTTTTGAAAAAACAGTATTTGCACATGGCCAGCTGTATGTTGCATTCTCAAGATGCAAGAATCCAGAGGCTATTAAAGTTTACATTGAAAACAACCAAAGTCAAGGTGATTTATTAGATGATGGCCGCATTTTTACAAAAAAACATTGTCTACTATGAGGCACTATAACTTTAATTCCACAAAATATAACATGACACAGAACAACAACAAAAATTCACCTCAACAACAATTTCAAACAAAAGAACAAAACAAATATAGAGCACAGTGGTTTGATTTCGAGGATGAACTTTTAAGTCACTCAGGCTCTTTTTAGAGGACCACTATTTCAATAAGAAACTCTATAAAATGGCAAAAAACATAGAGAACAGTGGTTTTACTTCCAGGAAAAAATTAGATATCTCTGGGACTCTTTTACGAGGACCGCTATTTCACATAGGAAACTCCAAGTGCCATTTTCCAACAATACTTTCATTGCAAGAACAAATGTACAACAAAAAAAAATAAAAAAAAATAGAGAGAACAGTGGTTTGATTTCCAGGATGAAATTTTATGTCACTCAGACTCTTTTTAGAGCACCACTATTTCCATAAGAAACTCTATAAAATGGAAAAAAGTGTGCAAAGTTGTTTCATTGCATATATTTCAAAGTTCATGTTAAGAGGAGGTGGAGCTTTTGTTGTACAATTTAAATGTATAATTCAATGGAAAATAATAATCCAGGGAGTAATCCGATCGATAGTTAATGGGGTCAGGAAGGAATTAATTTGTTTTCCTCTTTGATACAATTGGCTAAGTTTCAAGGGGGGGGGGTTACTGTTTGCCTTCCTCTGGATTCGATAGATATTTAGTTCACCAGTTGTTCATCTACAAGTTGCATGTTACAAAACATTGTCATGTTTACAATACTCATTAATACAATGTTGACCTGTTCTTACATTAAAATGTCACTACTCTTAAAAAAAAGTTGCATGTTAAAAAAATAAACATGTTTTATATAATAATTGTACTTCTATATAGATAAGAAAAAGGTTACAAGTCTCAACTATGCATATTACCTGCAAAACAGAATTCAAAACATACACATTTAATTGCCGTCAATGAAGGGCAAGTAGCTAGTCATATTCAGTATATAGTTCTCAGCAGCGCAACCTTGCCAAAATCCGTTGGTAACGCAATGTTAAAACTGCTGGCTCGTGAAGCGAGCCCGCTGCAACTGCTGCAGTTGCGGGCAGGCAAGGAGCGCCGTAGGCGCTCATCCCTACGACCCTGTATGACAGGCAGGGAGCGCCGAAGGCGCTCACTGCGCTGGTGGAGATGAGCGCCATAGGTACTGATCCCTACAACCCCGAAGGACTTAGGCGCTCCCTGCGCTGGCGGAGATGAGCGCCGTAGGCGCTCATCCTTACGACCCTGCACGCCTTGCGCATCATACCTACAACCCGCCGAACTACACATCAACACAAAACTCAAATACACAATTCAAACTTTCACATAGACCCGTACGACCTACTAAATACACGATTAGGAAGGACGCTAAATGCTCCACACCCGCATAACAGATACACAATCGCAGCCACAATCACTCAAACCTAATAACATTACCATTATAAAATGCAGAATTACACAGCTAAACAAACGGTTTCCCCTTGCGCACGCAGCCTATTTACACTACACACTGCACACATTGCTGACACTTACACCTCAGCTCAGCAAGAGTGCAAATCTACATTGTATGCTGCAGGAACATCAAAACAGATTGTTAGCTCTTCAGCACAATGCTTCCTGCATACATTAATTACAAATAGGAAAAGTATATAACTTTATAACTTTACAAATTAATTAATTAACATAAAAAAAAATACATCCACATAAAAAAATAGAAAAAATAACAATAAATGCTAAAGGCGCTCAGTGCGCGCTTCGCAAGGAGTGCCAATGGTGTTTACAGGACCACAACTACACCATGGGAGAGGCTCACAAAACTTGCAATGAGCGCCAAAGGAGCTCTCATAACCAAACATACACCAACCACGACGCTCGCAATGAGCGCCGAAGGTACTCACACAACCAAAATACTTACTTTGTGTACCAAACAGCATTACCTGCCTTACAATTCTATTGCCTTCAAGTCGCTAGTTTATATTATAATCTATGAGACGATATCAAGCATATGTTACACAAACACATTTAATGATTACTTGAATCACACATAAAAACTGAGTAATTAGGAGAGTTAAAGGGGCACTGCACAATGAAAACAGAAATTGTTTAAAAAAAAAATATATATATATATATATAATTATAAAGTCTGGATTATCTGTAAAATAGTTGCAAAGAAAATGTTAACAGAGATTCACCTTGGTAGTTTATTGTTGTCTGAGTTAGTATTTCCCCAGACCTGAAGTATTCTAGGAAGTCACATGATTTCCCATAAATATATCACAGATAGGAAGCGTTTGTTATTCTTTAATCTTTCACTATATTTGGGGCCTATTTATATCTTGTTGATACAGTAATTAAAGGTACATAAACATATTTTTTTTCTCTTTGTTACATCAGAAAGATGGTATTTGATGATGTTCTTCATTTCAGATGAAGGTGTCAGAACTGAAAAACGTATTCAGATTTGTAGCTGTTGTTTTGGGGCTTGCCCTCTGTCAGCCAATGAGATCTTCAAAGTATAGTATGCACTCAGCGTTACGTGTTACTTCCAATTCAGTTTAAACAAGTTGTACTTAAAGGACCACTGCACAATGAAATATTAAATATATGTCTAAAAACAGAGTGTCCGACTAAGAGCATAATTAAGCTTAAAAAAGTCATACAGCTAGTTTTTTTTTTAGAAAATAATGTTGGTGCCTCTGCAGGACCATAGAGGGATCCATAATATATCAGTGGACGTTGTGTATGAAAGGGGCATTTACATTTGTGGAGAGCTGTGGTTTAAATGATGCCAGGAGTCTGCTTCTGGGCCAATGAGAAGGATGGGGTGTGGTGTCAATTTCAATCTTATACAGTGATAAAACAAAGGCTCTGGACTTGTGTCTGTTCCTTCTCCCTGCACATGTCCCTCCACTGGTAAATACACATGTCCATCATCCAGCTCTTAGGATGTGATCTAACAAACACAAAATGGATTCCTTTACTTTTTAAAAATTAAGAATTTCTCAAAAAAATGTTATGCCCTTGGCTTATACAGCTGCTAATGTTGCTAATTTGGTACATATTTGATGAACTGCAGTGGTCCTTTAATATTTTTTTCATTGGGAAAGCAAATATTGTATTGTTTAAACATGCTCTTTTAAATGCTTGAGAATATATTTGTGTGAAGATGGCAACTGTGATTTGAAAGATGAAGGGTAAGATTATATAGATATAGAGAAATAGATGGAACTACTGCAATGCATGTAGACCCTGATCTGAGGGGGAGAGGGGGGGTGGACTCAGTGCTTAAATGGCCCTGGACACTATCCTCAATCACCCTGGCCCCTCCTGACACCCCTCAGCCTCCTCCCTGCCCCCCTACAGCCTAACCAAGTCAATTAGTGCCTTCCCTGTCGACACATCTTGTCTCTGAGTCCTGAGTAACATGACGACATTTGGGATCTCCTGCCCAAGAGTCAAAATGCGTTGGTAGGGGCAGTAACTGATGGATCTGGTGAGGTTGAAGAATGCTAAGGCGGCTGGGGGTCAGGAGGGGCTAGGGTGATAGAGGACTGGAGTGACAGGGATGGCATGTGGCCCATGGCCACTTAAGCCACTTAAGCATATATATATATATATATATATATATATATATATATATATATATTTTATAGATGTGCATAGCATGCTAATGTATCAGCCCTATTAAATTTCCCCAATGTGTAAAGCTGTAGCCCGTAACGGAGCCCGCAAGACTTACGGCTATTAAATTGGCTTCGTAAAGCTACCCGCAAACGACTTGCGGGTTACAGGCAGGAAAAACCCTACGAGATGTCGAAATCTGAACTCTGTTGCCGCAAATCCTTTGATCTGTCAAGCCCGTAAATGTTATGTTCGCAAATCGTTATTAAATTGCTACGAATCCACTGGCGTTCAAACACGTAACCCGCGAATGGAGCCAAAAAGCCAACGGGTCGTAGAGAGGATTCGTAAGGGGGTTAAAGTCCTATGCGTAGCACTGTAAATGCAAATATCAACACACTACTGTATTTAAAATTAAAGGGAAAGTGATGTTAGTTATTAAAGTTAATAGCACAACATTCTCAAGCTCGCAAATCTGCAATATAAAATCCTTTTTTTAATATTTAATTTCTGGGTTATATCGATCCTGGCAATCAATGTGTTAATACATATAATGGAACTCGCATGGACTAGAATATAATATTTACTGATTTATTATTATTGCATTATTTCTGGAATGAAGGTCCGATCAGAACTCGTAATTGAAACCGGTAAGGCTTTGAAATCTAACCTCCATTTTTCAGTGACGTAATTATGACAATCTCTTTTACTGTTGGCTCCGTCTAAACCCGTAACTACAGGTTTGACTAATTGATCATGATCGTGGCCGCACATGCAACGTGATCAAGAATGGTTTATGGGCTTGCGTCTCCGGACGGTAGGTCGCGGCTTGGTCGAATTTAATAGCTCTGTAAAGCAGCAGAATTTCAAGCCTGCAAGCTTAGCGTGTGTACCATCGCCACTACGGGCTTGGAATTTAATGGGGCTGTATGTCTTGTACCACTGATTTGCATTTATTAAAGAGACGCTGACAACAATATGTCTATATTTTGGAGCTTTGCTCCCTTGTAGAGAGACATGATTTGGACACATTTCACACTAAATTGACCTAATCTCTTCAAAGAATGTTACATAATATTTTGTATCTAGGTTTACATCTATCAGGCCATTTTGGGGTTGCATGATTTGCCAGCCCCCAGCCACCCCCTCCCATCACACATGCTTTCTACTTCTTGCAATAATAGGTGGCCTCGATCAGCACAAAACCTAAACATACTGCCATTTTGTTGGATGTATCAATTTCAAACAAATAAGTCCAGTAGTTTAGGAATATCAATATACAGTGAAAAGGTGATCACGGTGGCTGTATAAAAGTTGTCCAACCAGATTCTGGGCATAACATCAACTTTTGGTGATTTAGACATCTTAGAAAAAAGGTGCTCGAAGCAAAATAATTAAATAATTGTGTAAGACTACACCCAGTTTTGGGCACGAGCTGATTTAGACACCAGCACACATGAAGTATGTTACCACCGTCAAAATGCTACGGAATGAAATACAGCAAATGGATTAACAGATTAACGAGTTGCGATCAACCAAACTGTGGAGCAATGTTTTCTTTAACAATATTTCTTATATGGATGCCACGTTTTTATTTATGCGCAGACTCTTCATGTAAGTACATTTCCATGCTCTCAAATGTCTATTGTTCAAAAGGGGTAGTCATACAATTAAGAAAGGATTTATCCATTGCAGATTTACTTTAATCCTTTTTCTTTCTCTGTTTTCTCTGCACTTTGATCAAGCCGTTTCCAATCTTAGTTAATATGAATATCAGTAGCAAATTGCGTGTATATTTTTTTTAAACTATGTTTTACTCATTGAACAATTATTGAATAATTGAGTGCCAGTACTATAATAAATACGTGGGCTCCATGAATTCCACCTCAAAGCTTTAGTGCTTGTAGCAGGAAAAGGAATTGGACATTTTAACAATATTATATGCTTAATTTTATTTTGCCCCTATAGATACCATCAGTTATTTTTAACCCCCGTCTGCTTTCAGAGGGCGAAGAGGGCTTCCTAAGTGAAATCCAAATTTGGATAAGTAAAATCCAAATCTATAGTTTTATTATCCTTGCATATATTAAAGTCTAATCATTACTAATCAAAATAATGGTATTGAGCCTAAATAAGGACCCCCACAGACAAAGTTTTGTAAAATCTCTATTAGAAGTAAAATGTAGGTAATAATTTGGGCTGGTAACTGGTCTCCCTGCATCGATTTCCCCCTTATTATTCCCCTAAGGATTGTACCCATAAGGTTGACTCCGTAAGCCAACAAACCAAGCATACCTAACATGTTTAGGCTAAGCACCTTCAGAAGCGCGTGGTTGGGCGAACGCCAGCTATTTGTAGAAATGTCTCCACCCGCATGATGATCGCCGATAGACCAAGAACAAATAATAATACAAGTGAAAAATTTGTTTGAAAAACTGTAATGATGAAATCTAATAGGATAAGTGCTTTGTTGATGGAATATCATCCAATTAAGTGGATAATACTATTGTGTATGAGGGCAATAAAAAAATAAAATAAAATATATATTTATGTATATACAGTGCCTTGCAAAAATATTCCCCCCACTTGGCATTTTTAGTGTTTTGTTGCATCACAACCTGGAATTAACATGGATTGTTTGAGGATTTTCATCATTTAATTTACAGAACATGACCACAACTTTGAAGATGTTTTTTTTTTATTGTGAAGCAAACAACAAATAGGACAAAATAACAGAAAAAGTCAATGTGTATAACTATTTACCCCCTAAAGTCAAAACTTTGTAGAGCCACCTTTTGTGGCAATCGCAGCTCCAAGTAACTTTGGATAAGTCTCTATGAGCTTGCCACATCTTAACACTGGGATTTTAGCCCATTCCTCCTTGCAAAAATGCTCCAGCTCCTTCAAGTTGGATGGTTTGCGCTTGTGAACAGCAATCTTGAAGTCTGACCACAGATTTTCTTTTGGATTGAGGTCTGGGCTTTGACTAGGCCATTCCAACACATTTACATGTTTCCCCTTAAACCAGTCAAGTGTTGCTTTAGCAGTGTGTTTGGGGTCATTGTCCTGCTGGAAGGTGAACCTCCATCCTAGCCTCAAATCACGCACAGAGTAGTACAGGTTTTGCTCAAGAATATCCCTGTATTTAGCACCATCCATCTTTTCCTCAACTCTGACCAGTTTCCCAGTCCCGGCTGCTGAAAAACAATCCCACAGCATGATGCTGCCACCACCATGTTCAATGTGGGGATGGTGTTCTTTGGGTGACGTGATGTGTAGGGTTTGCGCCAGACATAGCATTTTCTTTGATGGCTGAAAAGTTACATTTTAGTCTCATCAGACCAGAGCACCTTCCTCAATACATTTTGGGAGTTTCCCACATGCCTTTTCGCAAACTCAAAATGTGCCATTTTGTTTTTTGCTGAAAGTAATGGCTTTCTTCTGGCTACTCTGCCATAAAGGCCAACTCTATGGAGCGTACGGCTTATTGTCGTCCTATGTACAGATACTCCAGTCTCTGCTGTGGAACTCTGCCACTCCTACAGGGTTACCTTAGGTCTCTGTGCTGCCTCTCTGATTAATGCCATCCTTGCTCCTTGTCCATGAGTTTTGGTCAGCGGCCGTCTCTTGGCAGGTTTGCTGTTGTGCCATGTTCTTTCCATTTGGTTATGATAGATTTGATGGTGCTCCTGGGGATCATCAAAGATTTGGATATTTCTTTATAACCTAACCCTGACTTGTACTTCTCAACAACATTGTCCCTTACTTGTTTTGAGAGTTCCTTGGTCTTCATGGCAGTGTTTGAATAGTGGTGCCTCTTGCTTAGGTGTTGCAGCCTCTGGGGCCTATCAAAAAAGGTGTGTATATGTAATGACAGATCATGTGACACTTAGATTGCCCACAGGTGGACATCATTTCACTAATTATGTGACTTCTGAAGGTAATTGGTTGCATCAGAGCTTTTTATGGGCTTCATAACAAAGGGGGTGAATACATATGCACATGCCAATTTTCTGTTTTGTATTTCTAAAAAAATGTTTTATGGATATATTTTTCTCATTTCACTCCCCTAACTTAGACTATTGTGTTCTGATCCATCACATACAATTCAGATTAACAAAACATTGAACTTAAGGCTGTAATGAAACAAAATAGGTAAAAAGTCAAGGGGGTGAATACTTTTGCAATGCACTGTATTCTGAACTTTGCAATAAGAAGCTCATGGTCTGAGCCGCAGTCAGCTCCAGATCTTGTTTTTGCTGACTGTATAGAGCTCCTCCATCTTTGGCTGCAAAGTATATAGTCAATCTGATTTCTATGTTGTCCGTCTGGTGATGTCCATGCGTAGAGTCATCTCGGAGGCTGTTGGGAAATTACTTTTGCTACGACCAGAGAATTATCTTGACAGAATTCTACTAACCTGCTTCATTTTGTACTCCAAGGACAAACTTGCCAGTTATAGCAGGTGTCTTTTTGTTCCCTATCATTCCAATCCCCTATGATGATTGTAACATATTTTCTATCTTTTCTTGGTGTTAGATCTATGATGAGTTGAATATCACCGTAGAACTTGACAACTTCAGTATCTTCAGCATCCATGACTGGAGCATAGACTTGGATCACTGTGATGTTAAATGGCTTGCCTTGAAATCATTCTGTCATCAATTGTTTTTTTTGTTTTTTTTGTTTGCATTGCTCAGTTGTGTCTCTGTGACCACAACACACCATGCTGATCCACTTGGTATTCATGGCAGAGATCCTGGAGTGTGTTGCCAGTTCCTTCTCAACTTCTTGTATTTCTAGGTGGTCTCCCATCCAAGTACTGAACAGGCACAACCCTGCAAGGCTTCACAGTGGTGTGACCCCCTTTTCCCTGACTGGAGTCAAACCTAGGTCGAAAAGCAAACTCAGTTGGGTTGTACCCAGGTTTAAAAATGTAACTGAAAATACTGTTATTGTTAAGATCTTGCTTTTTCAGTTTTTTGGGCAGACTCTTGGAGAATTGTTCCAAATTGGTTGTTTTTTTGCATAGTTTGAACTAAGTAGTTTTGAGTTACTTTATCAGCACATTAGCATTTTTGTGCGAGTATTTATAATATATACTAATTATTAAGGTAGTTCCCATGTACATTGGCCACTGTGAGTCCAGATTACAAATGTCATCTGTTTTCTTTATTTATTTCAATAAGATGCCAGAATTATTAAAAGTGCCATATTTAGTAATAAATGTACCAGACCATAACTAAATAGATTATTTGCTACTTGTGTCCCCATGGCCGCCAGTTTGATATTGCATTCTACTCATGACATTTCCTTTTACTGATTTTCCGACTCTGTTTTTACAGTTGCCTCAATATAACAGCCTTGCTATGAAAAGCTATTTACTGTTCTCTCTCTCCCTCTCTCTCACTAGCTTCAAATATTTGCCAGGCTTCGGTGACAATTACAAAATCAACAGTTGTCATTAGAGGTACAACATCTTTCAGAGACTATATACTCAGTAAAACATCAATTTGTCCACAAAGAGAGCCGATTGCTGGCGAATATTTTGCCTGCTTTATAAATGAGACCTGTGTCAATATATTTGGATTTATCAAAGAGAATGAAACGTGTCTGGAATTCTTTGTAGAATATGGTGACGGTAAAACAACAGCAAGGCGAATCCAGCTGATTCCTAAAGGTACGTAGTTATGAAGTGGTGATACTTCACATTGAGGAAGCAAAAGTTGCCATCTATAGCAACGCAAATTATGGAACTACTGTTTATAAAACGACAAAGTCAGAGGTGCTCATCAGAGATCAAACCAACCTTAATAGGTTAGTTCTATAGCCATTATTAGCCTCTTTTAGCTCACTTGTGCCCTTCACAGGTAGAAATATCCTGTAGTATATCAGTTTGGTCCCACTCAAAAGAGTGACCCAGCCCCGAAATACCAGGCAATTCTACCCTGAACAGGAGAAACAGCAAACACCAGACGCGTTTCGGCCTTTATGGGCCTCGTCAGTGAGGTGCTACTGTTTATGTCATACAGTCATGCACCATTACATCGATCTATTACATTATATTAGAATCCACTGAGGATAGTGGTTCTTTAATATGAAAACCTTCTTTCACCATACAACTTTAATTTGAAAAAAAAACTTCCTTAAAAGACATCCACCCACGGGAAAGGTTTCGACTTCGAGTTCGGCCCACTAAGTTCTAGTATCTATGCATGAGTGGTCCCAGCCAATCAGTTTCTTTCATATCTGTGACCTGGCACAACTCCACAGTGGCACAACTCTACAGTGGTATAATTGCTCTCACCTTTCATGCACTGTAACAGTAACTTAGTTGGTGGAGCGTGTTAGACTGTCAACTTTAAGTTTTTAAAGAATTACCTTTTTTTTAATTAAATTAAGTTGTAAATTCAAGTTTAAAATACCAATATATTTGCTCAAAATAATACATCCCAAGCAATCTCATTAATTTGTGTTGATTGAACACCCTAATCTAATTTTGTAGGGGCTTACAAAATATGTATTAGGCTAGTGATTTCCATTGAAATGCAGTTTGTTTAGGGATCTGCTGATATTCATAATTAGAGAATTTCTAGAGAGTTTACTTTTGAGTCTTTCTGTAAACGAGGGCTTTAGAGATTATAGTAAGTGTTCTTGCTAGTACTATTTGACATACATGGTGCCTCTTTTGGGTAATATGACAAGGCATTGTGAAATTTGTTGAAGCTTGGAGAAGAAGAGAGGTTAAAGGAAGCCATGAATCACTGTTTGACGTCTCCAGTTCTGCCTCAGTCTAGGTAAGGGAGGTCTTGGAGAGGAACACACAAGTTGTTATTTGTAAATTTGCACAAGAGGTTCAATCCGAATGACTAAAGCAATAGGACAACCCTACAATAAGCAATTGTGATGTGTCTCCAAGCTTTCTAAACCCTGAAAATGACCAGGCTCTTAAAAACATTACAGATGACAATCAAAGTTAATATATTTGCAAATATTCTCTCTTAGATTCAATAACGGACTTTCCATGGTCTTCTAACAAATATATCACTTTGCTATTTCAGTCTGGGAACCATCAGTGGAAGGCTATTTTGGAAACCTGATTTTTTAAAGAAAATCTACGTCTAAAAGGCCACCAATTAAAGCTTTGAAAATAATTTGTGAAACAAAAATTACAATTAATCGCTTTAGGGTTAGGTCAGCGTTGTATACGGTAATCATATATAAATCTTTCTATTGGGATTGCATCATATACGGTACTTATCCACAGAACACATGTGATGACCTATAATACCCATTAAATTGCACTAAATATTAATTCATGGACCAAATCCTCTGGTAGTATAATAAATACTAATTTATTAAGGCGAAAAAGAACACCTCTAAACAAGTGAAAAAGGCCAAACCCTCACGAGACAAATTAATTCTGGCTGGATAGATAAAGCCAATACAAACACTAATAGAACAAAACTAACTTTTGTTTTATTATAAAGATAATTTCAACAATTAAAAGCATATATATGCAATAGATAATTGCCCTATGTCTCCCCCTAATGTAATAATAATATATATTACAGTGTTATTACATAAATGTATTCTAAATAGATCAAGATGCCATAATATTCTTGAACATTATTTTCAGAGTTTTCACACAAACATGATTATGACGAACATCACATTTAGATTGATAACTTCAAACAACAAAGTATCTGTGTTCTAATGATTCAAGTATATTGGATCCATATGAGTGTCAAATAGCGTGCAAATTAAATATCGTACAACATATATAAATCACACAATATCACATATGATATTACAAATTAAATTTGTGTAGTTGGGTACTTATTTATAGCCATGTTAAAAGAGCCTTCCATAAATAAATATATATATATATATATATATATATATATATATATAGTGTGGTAGTTACCTATTACAACAAATGAGATATGGATTATAGGTCATAATTAAGTCTTATGGGTCTATTGATTCATAAAGGACCATTGTCTAATGAAAAAAAAATCCATATGGATACAGGAATTATATCTCCATGAGATGGGATATTGTTATGTTACTCTGTTCTTTTCATATGGGAGCCATGAAACAGAGACCATAGTTATTATATTTCCAAACAGGAGGGTAGTATAAGGATAAATACAGTACATTATGCTGAATGTATCGAATATGGAAAATACAGATATCATGAAACCTTGTACACAGAAATCTGTGGGCATACCCCCCTTTGTTACTATTTACAAAAGGATCTAAATGTTAATGTTACTTGTTAATGACATTAGAATATACACTAAATCAGTTGTTTTCCTACCTCTTCTCAGGGACCTTCGGGAAAGATAAGGATATAAATTCTGTAAACACAGGTGAGGCAATGTGCATTTACAGGTTGTGGAGCCACAGTGTTAAACCTAAATCCTGGCTTGTCTGGGGGTCCATGAAGACTAAACAAATACATTGAAAAAACCACTTAACCACACTTTGTCTCATATTCAATGCCTGTATAGTCCTTTGGATACCTATTCATATCAGAAAATGATGCTAAAACTATTAAAACACATTTTTAGTTATTAATGCATTTATAATGATGAAAGAGCAACAATGATTACAATAATCATTTGTACCAATAGTTTCCAATAATCACAATGTGGTGGAATGTGAGTTTATTCATCTGATTGAAAGTGTGTTTTATTTCAGAACAAAATGTTGCAGCACAAGAAAAGAGACATCACTACTTTCTCGCTCTTTTTTTAATACTTGTGGCTTTTATAGCACTTGTTTTGTTTTACTACTGAAAAAGGTAAGAAGAAACACATATTCTTGAAACTCATTAATCATTATAAAAAATACTAACCAATCAGTGACCATCTCTCAGCAACATGCTGCAATGTGCTGCTGAGACGTGGTCCCTCACAGGTTAGGACACTACACTGCACATCAAGCCCTACAGAGCCCTAACCCCTACACCTAACCCTAACTCTATGCCTAATCCTAACCCCTAACCCTATGCCTAAACCTAACCCTATGGCTAATCCTAACCATATGCCTAACCATATGCCTAACCCTAAATCCTAACCGTATGCCTAACCCTATGCCTAACCTTAACCGCTAACCTTATGCCTAACCCTAACCCTATGCCTAACCCTACCCATACACCTAACCCTACCCATACTCCTAACCCTAACCTATGCCTAACCCTAACTCTATGCCTAACCACTATGCCTAACCCTACCCCCTAACACTATGCCTAACTCTATGCCTAATCCTAACTGTATGCCTAACCCTATGCCTCACCCTAACCGTATGCCTAACCCTAACCACTAACCATATGCCTTACCCTAACCCTATGCCTAACCCTAACCCCTAACCATATGCCTAACCCTGTGCCTAACCTTAACCCCTATGCCTAGCCCTAATCCTAACCTCTAACCCTATGCCTAACCCTAACCCCATGCGTAACCCTAACCCATAACCACATGCCTAGCCCTAACCGTATGCCTAACCCTAACCCCTATCCCTAACCCTATGTTATAGTACCACATTGTGAACGGTAGGTGTTGCTGCAGTGCGCACGCTCGCGTAAGGTCCATGGCGTTTTATTTTACCTAATAAGAGTAACAAAACATTAAGAGTAAGTTTTAATCCATCTGTACAATACATAGATACATATTTCTAGATAATATTTTCTACATTGTAAATAAATAATGGTTCTACATTTAAAGTTCAACATTATTTATAATTTATGTTTTGTAATAACTCCCTTTTATAAATGAAATTAATTTAATTGAAAAAGTGTGTGCGTGTGGCTGAGGTGCAGAAGGGCTTCTATTCTGCAGAAATTGAATTTCGTTTTTTCCGCCTCTCTATAGTGCAGCTAAAACAGGTGTTTTCCAAGACTCCTCCACACAGAATCTCAGAAGATCATCTCTCAGAAAGAGAACACACCTGTGGTAATAGGATCAAGGCCTCAACCAGATTTCACATTGGTATCTTTGAGACCACCTTATAAAACAAAATAGAATTTTAGCATGTTAGATTACAAAAATACACTAAATCTTAGTAAATACTAGTGCTTAATTTATGTGATGCACAGTTTAGAATATACTCTATGAGATTATTATATTTATGAACATCGGGGGGTATATTTATCAATTGTTGTACAAAGTGGGTTTAAAAAGCTAATAACTCTGTTCTTGTTTGTAAATAGGCTCTATATGTACTGATCAGTCAAGTGTACAAGTCTCTACACAAGGTTTGAGATAAGAATAAAGAGACGGTAATATAAATTTATTTATTGGGCTTTAAATATTTCCAAATATTAAGGAGTTTAAATACAACAATAAAATATGAGAAGTAATGTGGCTGGGTCATAAGAAGTCTTAATAATGTGTTAGAAAACCCAAGTCTATGTTAAATGCTGTGTCATTAGTGTTGGAGGAGAGTGCAATCATCTCCATTTCAAATGTTTTTCTCTTCTGGATGTTTTTGAAATTCTTGGATTTTCAGGTTTTGGCTGGAGTTATCCTTCTGGGTAAAATGGTGTTCAACTGGTTTATTATAACTGTTCAAATTGTGCTTTTTGATGGAAAGTCTGTGCAGATTCATCCTTAGATGTAATTTTGGCTGGTTTCCCCAATGTAACAGCCCTTTTCACATATAGTACATTGTATTATGTAAACCACATTGGAGGATGTGCTGTTATGTGTGGCTGTTTAATATTTACAGATTTGCTGACATAGGGTCCCATGACAATCAAGTATGTTGGCATTTTGCATATCAAGTTGACACATGTTTTGATGCAAATCAACAAAGAATTCAGCGCTGAATAGTGTAAAAAAGACATGCATTAGCACATTAGGTGTAGCTGTCACATTTAAATTTCCCTCCAAGCCATACCAATCGGAGATCCTGGTGCTTCATTCAAGTTAGTAACTGTGCGTAAGCTTTTACGCGACCTGATTTTTCTCCTCTATCCTTTCTGTTCTCTAGACCATCCGTAGAGGCATAAAAATGCCTCTGAAAATGAGTCAAGCGTTGGATATGATGATATGATCACTCTAACACCTCAATTGATTTGGATATGAGGCTTGATTCCTCATATCCAACAAAATGAAGGTTATAATAATGCCCCCCCCCCCAACACACTAAACATGACATGAACTTAGGGGATCTCATAGATCCTTCCCAGTACCCACACCTCCTATGAGCTCAGGGATCCCCCTCCCATGTGCTGAAAGGAACCAGGGGATTCCCTCTTTCCATGTGCTGAAGGGGACCACTGGGATTCAATATCCCCCTAACCCCCAATCCCCAAATATACAATGGGGGTCTAGATAGATAGAAGGGTTAATGATAGGAGCCATGGGGGTCCCTTTAAGGGCATCTGTGGCATATTAGACCCATCAGAATCAGAGCAGAGGGTTACATTTAGATAACATGGAGGTCCTTACAGGTCTCTTCCAGGTCCCTTCCAGGACTTCCATGGCATATAGATTTATATTAGATGCCATTTAGGTCCTTGCAGGACCTCCATGGCTAGGTTAATGATTTGATGCCTTGGGGGTCCTTACAGGAATAGTAGTTAGTCTGCTATGGGGGTCCGTTAGTGACCTGTATGGTAGAGGTTAATTAACCTGTGTGGTAGGGGTTAATTTTAGGTGCCACAAAGGTCATTTAAGGAGCTCCCTGGCAAGAGGTTAACATTTAGGTTTCATGGGGGCCTACATAGACCCCATGGTTTGATATAAAAGTGTGGATCGAAGTAAGCGGGGAGGGAATTCTGAGGTTCCTTTTAGTCATGTGCTTATAGGGGGTAATCTGCATTGGTGTCATAAACTCCCTGCCTATGTATTTATATGTTTAACCCCCATCCCTGCCATGATAGATAGATAGATAGATAGATAGGAGGGAGGGGATTAGTGTAGGGCTGTGTAGTGTTGATTCAGCACTGCTACGGAGACTACTGAGTTGAAGGCTCAGTGTCTCTTGCAATAGGTTGTGTTTATATCGTAGGACTAGTGGACAACTAGTCCTACGTTAGTTTATTGGATGGTTTGTTGAGGGTGTGATTGGGTTGGATATGTAGCTAGACAAAGAAATCTCCAACAGTTGCGAGAGCGCCAGTTTGCACAGCTACGTATCTGATTAGCACAGGGTCCATAGTTTGCACAGAGTTCTTTTGCTAGGTTTAAGGCCATTTTCTCTCTTATACTGTTCATTGGCTAATCTTCTGCTGACCAATGTTTGTTTCAGGTTTCTTCGCTGTCTAAATGCAAGAATGAGTGGCTTGGGGATTATATTTTTTTAATTCTGCATCCTCTTTTAGTAGTGTCTGCTAATCTTTAAACATTTTTCATATTTAAAGAGCTTGGTGATATATGGCCACTAAAGGTGTATGTGAAGTACTATGTCCTCCAATGTTGCTTACATAATACAATGCACTGGGTGTGAAAGAGAATATTACATTGGGAAAACCAGACAAAAATTGTATCTAATAATCTACACAGATATTATATCAGAAGCACAATAAAAACAGTTATTGTACCCCAGTTGGACACCATTTGACCCAGAATGTTTTTTTGAATTAAGATGATCACATTATTCAGCACTACAGATACAGTACTTAACATGGACTTGGGTTTTCTATTAACTAATATCACTGCCTTTCCTCTTATCTAAAGCCTTGTGTATAAACATGCACCCTTGACTGATCAGTACAGTGCTCTGTTTTACTATGCTCCGGCTAAATTGTAATTAGTATTGCTCCTGACTTGATAAAGAGAGGTACAACTTTCTAAAATGTGTCACTCTAGCTAAAATTTTTGTCCAATAACAAATGTATCTCTATATACTGCAATACTCTGATTATACATCTAGATTACTGGACAGTCATCTCAGTAATATCCATCAAAGATTAAGTAGAAATGGGGGGCGTGGCCAGCATCAGAAGAGAGCAGACTTGTTTGCACAGAGCTCTCCAGTGAGAATTGGGGTTATTGCCCCAAATCTGGAATATAACTGCGCCAAACTTATATATCTGAAGGCAGCAGCTTTTGCTGTGTGTATTGATGACAGATGGGAAGGTGTTTGCCACAAATTGCCAACCACAAGGTTGAGGCTTAGGCTGGAGGACTGTGTACTGTGTCTGCTTCTAATAAAAAGTCAGGAACACTGCACTTGTCCCCTTATTATACATGTTCCTGTCATAGACTTTGCTAGCCCCAGATATAGGAGGTCTTCGAGGGGCTTGGGAAAACAATTTCTAATTCCCCAGCACTAATAAGCCAACAGCACCAGCAGTAGATTGAAGTCTGTATTCTTCTCTCAAAGACACTCATACCAATTTCTGTAATAAGAAATGGACAATCCATTTTGTGGCAATGGGCTTCAAAGCAGCTCCTGTATAACTTTGATAAGAGACTGTTTCTGTATGCTACGGGGTGAATGATAATGATAATCTCTACAAACAATATATATTTTTTCCAACTACAAATGTATCTCCGCTAATGCACAGACTTGGCTTGTCAACAGTTGAACTACATCACTAGTTTTCTACAGCAGTCAGCCCCAGCAGGAGCATGTAAATAAGCTGAAGGCCCTAAACAGGATTTATCCCACCAGCAAGATATAACCTGGACTGTATCATGTAAATAGGAATCACGCCAAATGCCACTGTAAAGATTTTTAATGATCTTCTCTAAAAGCTACCAATTTTAGCAACCATGCTAAGGGGGTCTCTAGTCTTAACATCGTCTAGGTGGAAGCAATTGTAGTTTGTTAGCTTTCACATCAACACTTTATAACCTCCTCCTAGGCAGCAACATGGGGAAGCCTAAAAAGAACCCCGCTTCTAAGAGCATAGCGGACCATTTCCCAAGGCAAACGCCCCATGCCACACCAAGGCAAGAGCCTCTGCAAGACTCATTGTCAGATTCTGAAGGTGAAAGAGCCTCAAAAGACTCATATCCCAACGTGAATGTATCGGACTCTTCCTTAGCATAATTTGATCAGCTGTTACAAACTCGCCTATCTCTAGTGGTCAAAGACCTGAAACAGGAAATCAATGATCTTGGGCAAAGGACACATACCCTGGAATCGACCGCTGATAGGATTATAGAAACACAATCCAGTGACAGAGTCAATATTTCATGGGGCTCCAAGGGCGAACTGGCTTGTTAAAATCTGTGAGTTGTTCCCTTTTTCCAAAAATATGGTTAGTCTGCTATACTTTTAACACAGACACTCAAGAGAAAAAGGAGAAATATATGATCTAGCGGTAGAAAAATCTGTGAAAGACTAGGGAGCAGGACTGCTGGTCCTCTTCATGGAGACTCTTATCTAAGGGGCCATACAACTACAGTATCCTGGAGATGTCTTTAAAGGTACTACAAAGGACATACTTAACACCTGAAAGCATCCATAGATGGAATCCTAGCACAAACCCAGCTTGCTTCTGGGGGTGCCCGGAGGTAGGAACATTCTTTCACATCTTGTGGACATGCCCCTTAGTGCAGAAACTCTGCGACAAAGTTTTTACGTTAGCTTCCTTGCTAGTATGCTCCCAAATTAAACCGGATGCGGAAATAGCTCTATTGGGTGCTCCTGCAGGCTCTCTCCCTTCCCCTCAGAACAAATTATTACAATTCCTCATGCTAGCGATGAAAGGCCATATAGCTAGCCAGTGGAAAAGCAAGGAGCTTAGCTCACAGGCAGTGGTTAACAAGGTTAACTATATAGCAATCAATTAAAGACTTACACATATCCTGACTGACTGCATGCCCAAGTTTATAGACATCTGGAGCCTTTGGCTACTCTCACCCCTCAGTCTAAAAGGCATAATGAGTGACTGACCTGGCAGGCCGGGTGTCTCGGTGAGGAGGCAGGATAAAGGGTACTCAAGTTAAAGGATCCTCGGCGTCGGTCGTTAGTGGTATGATCTTTTATGGGGCAACAAAGATCCTTCGAGGTCTTCGGGCACACAATACACCCGCTTCCCCCCCCCCCCCCCCACACCTTTCTTATTCTGTTTTTTATTTTATTTTAGATTATTAGTTATTTCGTATTTTTTATGTTTTCTTTCTCTCTACGAGTGTGAAACACTTAGCTTAATAGGCAATCCCCATAAAATCTTAGGGAAAAACATCTCTAGACACCATAACATGCTCAGACTGGGAACTAGTCATCTATGGTTTCAGTGTACTTTTGCTATGAATGAGATGTGTTAATAGTTAATCCTTCATAGAATGTACTTGTAAAAGATATAACTCACTCTATTGTACCTGTTGGTGTGCTCATATTGTCTGCAAATTATGTTATATGGTGCTGATAATGTGTCTAATAAAAACCTTTGAGACAAAAAAAAAAGATTAAGTAGAAATATACGATTAAAAGAAAAGAAAGAACAGTACTTATTACAGTTCATATTTGTTATCTATATTGGATTTATTTTATTGTATTCATTTATTTTAGGTGTTGCAAGGTAACAAACTTTTACCATGTTTGACTTACAGTTGTGCTCAAAAGTTTGCATACCCTTGGCAAACTGGTAGTATATGTACCATTTTAAAAGAAAATATGAGTGAGCAGGCAAAACACATTTATTTTATTTCTTATGGGATTCATATTCAACTGTAGGTTATAATAGAATGGCACACTCATAAAACAAAACATGGCAACAAAGAAAAAAATGAAATGACCCTGTACAAAAGCTTGCATACCCTTAGTTCTTAATACTGCATATTCCCCCTGTAGCATCAATAACAGAGTGCAGTCTTTTGTAATAGTTGTCTATGAGGCCCCTAATTTTTTCAGGTGGTATAGCTGCCCATTTGTCTTGGCAAAATGCCTACATGCAAAGTCTTTGGCCGTCTTGCATGAACAGCAAGTTAGAGCTTTTCCCAAAGTGGCTCAATGATATTAAGGTCAGGAGACTGTGATGACCACTCCACAACCTTCACCTTTTTCTGCTGTAACCACTGGAGTGTCGACTTGGCCTTGTGCTTAGGATCATTTTCATGCTGAAAAGTCCAAGAGCGTCCTATGGGCAGCATTCGTGCAGAAGAATTCAAACTGTCTGCCAGTATTTTCTGATAACATGGTGCCTTTAGAGCTCCCCCCCCCCAAAAAAAAAAACATCAGTGAGCCACCACCATGCTTCACAGTCGGGATGGTATTTTTTTTCACTAAATGCCCTGTTGACTCCTCCCCAAACATAGTGCTTATGTTTGTGACCATTAAGCTCTATTTTGGTCTCGTCACTCCAAATGACAGTGTGCCGGAAGCTGTGAGGTATGTCAAGGTGTTGTCGGGCATATTGTAATCAGGCTTTTTTGTGGCATTGCCTTCTTTCTGGCAACTTGACCATGCAGCTCATTTTTGTTCAAGTATTGTCGTATTGTGCTCCTTGAAACACACACCATTTTTTTTCCATAGCAGCCTTTATTTCTCCTGAGGTTACCTGTGGGTTTTTCTTCGTATACCTAACAATTCTTCTGGAAGTTGTGGCTGAAATCTTTCTTGGTCTACCTGACTTTGGCTTGGTATCAAGAAATCGACGAATTTTCATCTTCTTAATAAGTGATTGAACAGTACTGACAGGCATTTTCAAGGCTTTGGATATCTTTTTTTATATATTTTTCCACCTTTATGAAGTTCCATTACCTTGTTACGCAGATCTTTTGACAGTTATTTTCTGCTCCCCATGGCTCAGTATCTAGCCTGCACAGTGCATCCACGTGAGAGCTAACAAACTTATTAACTATTTATACACAGACATTAATTGCAATTAAAAAAAACATAGGTGTGCGAAATTAAACTTTAATTGCCATTTTAACCTCTGTGTGTCACCTTGTGTGCCTGTAAGAAGGCCAAACATTCAAGGGTATGTAAACTTTTGATCAGGGTCATTTCAGGGATTTCTGTTATCATTATGATTTAAAAAGGAAAACAACTATGTGATAATAAATTGCTTCATATGATCACTATCCTACAATAAAATAAAAATTTTTTGCATGATCAGTCATATTTTCATTAAAAAAATTCCAAAATGTCACAATTTCTGTCAGGGCATGCAAACTTTTGAGCACAAATGTATATGCAGTGGCAGAGCTACTGCTGGTGCAGCAGGTGCAACAGGGGCAAAAAAATGGGGACAGCACAACAGGGTAGAGACCCTCGGCCTGTAGCAGCACCCTGGAGTAAAGAAGGATTCTGCACAGGGGCAGATAATTATTTTTTTAGAAAGGTAATCTGATCACACTATATATTTATAAATATATATATATATATATATATTTTAATTTGACTTTAAATTGACCAATACAGGCACCTACCCTTGTATAGAGAAGTTGCAAAGGAGGGGGGGGTGTAAATTATTTTACACCAGGGCCCTCCATTCACTAGCCCGATCAATGCTTGTATGACTTTCTGTATAAAATAAAAGTAAACAAAATGTTATACCTTTTTCTTTATATTTGCTCCAAATTTTTTTTGTATACAAATTCTTACTAGAAATAAAAACCTATTAATATGCCATTATATACTAGTAGTCTCGTTATGTGTGTTTAGAATATTAGCCTGGATTTTGTCCATAAGGATTAAAACTAAGACTTTTATGAGCAACGGCACAAATTCTAGTGAGCTTAAATTCCATCCAATGTTCTTTTATCTAATTTTTTTTTTAATATACTATAAAAAGTTAATAACAGCATTAGAAACAATGGGCCTCAATAAATTGTCCAAATTGTAGCTACAGTAATGCATAATGTAGCCCGCAAAGGTTACTAATATTAAACTGGCCTCTTCCAGCTACCTGCAATCGATTTGCGAGCTACAAGTTGAAAATCCCTGTGGTTGTCAAAATCATAACTCCGACCCATCAAAGCCTTTAATCTTTCAAGCCTGCAAATGTTACAATTGCTAAAATCGCAAATCGCTATTAAATTGCTACAATTCCCCAAGCCCGCAATTGCTTTCAAACCCGTAAATGGCAAATGTAGCCAAAAATCCTTTGAGTACTAGAGAGGACTGTTCATAACCTGTTCATAACACTATAAAAGCAAATAAAAAATCAATACTGCACTTTAAAATATGTGGAATGCAATGTTAGACATTAGGATTAATTGCCTAAAAGCTCTCAAATCTGCAGATTTTTTTTCTTTTTAAGTTCTATGTCCATGTTATATTGATCCCGGCAATCAATGGGTTAATATACATCATGGAACCCGCTTGTACTAGACCAGTAGATTTATAGATTTTTATACATTTCCACATTTCTGGAGTGCAAGTCTAATTGCAAATTGTACCTCTAAACACTAAAGAATTGTGGTTTAAACACAATGTTTTACTGATGTCTTGATGATGGTTTCATTTACTATTGGCTCTGTCTAACCAGTAGAAGCATGAATTGCAATTCGGCAAATTCTAAAGGGCTCTATATAAGCACATAGCATATTTTTTTACAGAAGTTTTTAGTCAGGGAACTTCTATCCAAAAGCAAGGAAAAACTTCTGTAAAAAAAAAATGCCATGTGCTTATATAGAGCCCTTTAGAATTTGCCGAATTGCAATTTAATAAGGCGGATAATTTACAATTTTCACTTGCTGCCATGTACTTGCGGGCTTGCGTCAATTTAATCACTGTCACTGTTGCAATTTTCAAGTCGGCAGACTTACAGCCTCAGTCATTGTAATGACGGGAATTGGAATTTAATGAGGCCCAATGTACACTGAGTTAATTAAGAGTTAATTGCTGCACAACTCGGCTATGCTAAATATGCTGTCTATGCCAAGGAAGCTGGATCTCATAGTTCTCCAAAAGTTATTTTAATACACACTTTAAGTAAAGAGACCTTACAATGATAGAGCCACTGGCTTAGACTATCTTTTTGACCTGTGGACTGGCTGGCTACCCTAGGGGACCGTCTTTGAGATTTAGAACATTTTTACATGTGGTACCATAAAAACCACATGTGGCACCATAAAATTCCAATAAAGCTTCTACCAATTTGAACAGAGAACATTTTAACTACAAATACATTCATCAAGAACCTAAATATAACTCTTACTAAGGAAAGTGGTTTGTTTAAATTGTTAGTCTCTCCTTATCAGCAGATACTGTTTCTGGGGCAGGCACCTTGTCAACGTAGCCCTGGAGTATCCCTGCATTTTAGACTAAGCAGGAAGGACTAAACCTCTATGGTGATTGTAATATTTTTTGTCCCATTGTTTGTCAGATAAAGTTAATTATGTCTGCACCACTAGACATGGAGACAGCATTATGTGTATTTGTTGTGTTGGTATATTGTTTTCAGTTGCAGACAGGATGCTACTGTGGAGTCGTTCTCCTGTGTTTGTATCCCACTCCCTTTCATTCTAGTATTTGTATACACCCCTTGTGCTTACCAGTATAAATACTGTTTGACTTTCCAAAAATAAAGCAGTTGCTTCTGGATCACATAGATAATAGTGTGGATCCTTGGGTTAATTTCTCTCGGTATCATGGTTGTTACTCTGGTTAACCATAACTACCTATCTCCAGCCCAGCTGTATTCCTGCTGCTGAAAAAGGTCTGAGGTTACTGGGGACTGTCTGGATAAGGTCCTGCTGACTTACAGAGGGGATTCCAAAGAACGAAAACGATACTGAGTAGGGCCGGCTTTACCAAGCCTTCTCAAGCCCCATAAGAAGAGCAGATCGTCACTGGCTCTTGAGAACCACTTTTCTAAGAGATATTATTCATTAACACCTTTCAGATATCCCATGTATTTGTGTATGAGATTGATTAGATCAAATAAAATATGCTTGAGATCACCTTTGATGCAAATATATTACTTCTAAAATGACTGAAAATAAATATTCTACAATTTTGTTCCATTTATCCATTGGAATCTATCAAAAAGTATTACAACTGTACAAAAGGAAACATATACAATTAGCTGACCTCTCTAATATAACATTGCTATTTTGTGGTAGCGGCTCAATTTATGGAGAATTATTCATGGAAAACATGAATATAATCATGCATTCTACATAACCGTATAATATTTAATTCTCATATACTATGAAAATAAAAATATAATTATTGACGTTATTTGCACTAAAATGATAAATCTTAATATAAAGGAAAATAATTTAAGAATTAATAATTTCATGTATATTTTACATTAGGGTAGACTCCGGACGCTCAGTCCAGTTCTATTTTATGGGTCTGCCATGTGACTGCTACTATATTGGTAGAAGGATTAATAGCTCTACTTGTGTTAGCTCTTAAAAGTTTGGACTGTTAGGTGGCACCATTGTTTTTGTGCTTCTTTCATTAACATTTAGATGGGATGCTGTTCCCCCAACCTCCAATTACTGTTCATCGTTCAGGTGGTATCTTCATTCACTTCCTCCCTTGTTCCAACAGCAATTCATGTCTCTTCCCCCCCCCCCCCCCCACTCTTCTACAATCCCATGAAAGGATGGTTGTCCTGAAGCACAGAGATGGGAGAAAGAAATAAGGCTTCCTGGAATTTAGGTACGGAAGAAGTCTTTGTCTCATAGGAGATGTACAATACCACTTCCTTAAACTCACTCTCTAGTCAATACATGACCATTGCAAAGTACACACAGCAGGAAGAGGAAGAAGTGAGGGGATATCAATGGAATGTATGGAAGGTGATATTGACATGAAGTAAGGGAAATGTATGGTGATTTAAGATGGATGTGTAAATCAAATAAGGAAAAAAGAAAAATTGAAGGATGGAATAAAAAAGTGAGAGGGAATTGAGAAAGTGAACAGAAGAAATCCCTCAATTATATAGAGGGGTCAATCTGACTGGCACTATTAAAATAAAACAATAATGAATTATATTAAAGTCTAGTAAGCTGAGTTAGGCCAATTAGTCTTGCTCCATTATACATAAGAATGTAAAACATATATTATGCCGAAATATTAAAGATGTATAAAATACAAGAAAGAGACTAAATCAAATTACAAATACAAATGTGTTTGCATGTATCTGTAAAAAACAATCACCAAAATGTCTGCATAAGTATATACAGTCAGGTCCATAAATATTGGGACATTGACACAATTCTAATCTTTTTGGCCCTATACACCACCACAATGGATTTGAAATGAAACGAACAAGATGTGCTTTAACTGCAGACTTTCAGCTTTAATTTGAGGGTATTTACATCCAAATCAGGTGAACGGTGTAGGAATTACAACAGTTTGTATATGTGCCTCCCATATGTGCTCAGCTGTTCCATGGCCAGGTGTGTGTTATTCCCTCATTATCCCATTTACAAAGAGCAGATACAAGCTCCAGTGTTCATTTCAAGTGTGCTATTTGCATTTGTTGCTGTTAACTCTCAATATGAGATCCAAAGAGCTGTCACTATCAGTGAAGCAAGCCATCATTAGGCTGAGAGAGAGCAAAAACATTAGGTGTGGCCAAATCAACTGTTTGGAATATCCTTAAAAAGAAAGAACGCACCAGTGAGCTCAGCAACACCAAAAGACCCGGAAGACCACGGAAAACAACTGTGGTGGATGACCGAAGAATTATTTCCCTGGTGAAGAAAACACCCTTCACAACAGTTGGCCAGATCAAGAACCCTCTCCAGGAGGTAGGTGTATGTGTGTCAAAGTCGACAATCAAGAGAAGACTTCACCAGAGTAAATACAGAGGGTTCACCACAAGATGTAAACCATTGGTGAGCCTCAAAAACAGGAAGGCCAGATTAGAGTTTTCCAAACAACATCTAAAAAAACATTCACAGTTCTGGAACAACATCCTATGGACAGATGAGACTAAGATCAACTTGTACCAGAGTGATGGGAAGAGAAGAGTATGGAGAAGGAAATGAACTGCTCATGATCCAAAGCATACCACCTCATCAGTGAAGCATGGTGGTGGTAGTGTCATGGCGTGGGCATGTATGGCTGCCAATGGAACTGGTTCTCTTGTATTTATTGATGATGTGACTGCTGACAAAAGCAGCAGGATGAATTCTAAAGTGTTTCGGGCAATATTATCTGCTCATATTCAGCCAAATGCTTCAGAACTCATTGGACGGCGCTGCACAGTGCAGATGGACAATGACCCGAAGCATACTGCAAAAGCAACCAAAGAGTTTTTTTAAGGGAAAGAAGTGGAATGTTATGCAATGGCCAAGTCAATCACCTGATCTGAATCTGATTGAGCATGCATTTCACTTGCTGAAGACAAAACTGAAGGGAAAATGCCCCAAGAACAAGCAGGAACTGAAGACAGTTGCAATTGAGGTCTGGCAGAGCATCACCAGCGATGATACCCAGTGCCTGGTGATGTCTATGCGTTCCAGACTTCAGGCTGTAATTGACTGCAAAGGATTTGCAACCAAGTATTAAAAAGTGAAAGTTTGATTTATGACTGTTAATCTGTCCCATTACTTTTGGTCCCTTAAAAAGTGGGAGGCACATATACAAATTGTTGTAATTCCTACATTGTTCACCTGATTTGTATGTAAATACCCTCAAATTAAAGCTGAAAGTCTGCAGGTAAATCGCATCTTGTTCGTTTCATTTCAAATCCATTGTGGTGGTGTATAGAGCCAAAAATATTAGTATTGTGTCGATGTCCCACTATTTATGGACCTGACTGTATGCTTTACATAAACATTTTCAGCCTTATTAAATTTGGAAAATTCTAAAGGGCTCTATATAAGCACATAGCATATTTTTTTACAGAAGTTTTTAGTTAAGACTTTGCTTTTGGATAGAAGTCCACTAACTAAAAATTCTGTAAAACAATATGCTCTGTGCTTATATAGAGCCCTTTAGAATTTGTCGAATCGCAATTTAATAAGGCTGTTTATCATTAAAATTATTATTTGACCATAAACTAATTATATGCATTGCCTACTAAACTCCACACATCTATTTTATCAGTTTTTATATTTTATATAGTGTAAATAATAAAATGCTTAGTTTTATGACTATAACTAATTCACCTAATGCTATATATGTGGTTTCTGTGCATGGCAAGTTCTATAAGAACAATCACACATAGACAATATTCCTCTAGTGATAGATCACTAGTTAGGAATCGCAATGGGTGCCTTATGTGTCCTATTTATAGATCTTTATCTCTTGATTTAAATTATTAATATATTATTATACTTTATTTTTGGAGTGCCTCCACATTCCTAGCTTCTAGAGTACAATGAACAATGGATACATTTTTTTAAATTCATTGGAAGGCAGATAAATCAAGACACTGTACATTCACAGTGTTATGGGAAAGGATAAGGGTCATGTTCTCAGGAGCGTCTACAATCTAAGAGGTAACAGGTAAAAGAAATGTGAGATGAGTGGACTGCTTGATCTCTGCCGCTTCCATTCCCTGTAGATTGTAAGTAACAAAATTGTAAGGTGCTTTGGAAAAAAGCACTTTCTACAAAGGTTCAAAGCTCAAAACAGGGCCCTCCATTTTTTGCAGTTTGTGAATATTGTTTCTTTCCTTTTTCTTATCCCCTGTACAGCACTATGGAATATGTTAGGGGGCCATTATAAATAAAACATAATAATAATAATGGTTAGATGTTATAGAATTATAGAGGAAGACGTAAGAAAGGTTAAACTTATATGAAATTGTGGATGATCAAGTTAATGAGATAGGTGGTATGCTTTTCTGAACTTGGCGGACATCTGAATCTTCTACAAAGAGAATTGGTAAAACAGAATGCGATGTATATGTATTTAATAACTTAGCTGTTGTTAATAAATTAAGAAAAATAATTTAAGACTAAAACAATACTTTTGTCTAAATTCACTGAAAAACATTTTTTTTTTGCTAATCCAAATTCTTTTTTTGTGTACAATAGTTGTGTAGATTCATCCATATCATTTCAGGTAACAACATAATCTTAACATAATCACTACAAGAGTTCAGATGAAAAAACAGAGAATAGTTTAAAAAGTGCAAAAAATAGGTTTATTTTGTATTTACTTTTCCTTAGACCCAGATTCACTAAACTGCAAAGTACTGGCGGAGAGAGATGAACAAACTGCAGTATTCCCAAAGCTCACTAATTTCAATATATTACAGTACATATATATATATATATATATATATATATATATATATATATATATATATATTACACACACACACAGGTATACCCCGTTTAGTGCTTCTCATGTACTTGAAAACTTTGAGTCTGAGCAAGTTAAGCATGGAAAAAGTTATTAAGCTGTTTTAACTTGTCTTTGAAGCCTGTGCTGAGCCCTGGAGGCATCCATGACATATTAGTAGAAGCTGTGTGTGTGAGAGGGGCATTTACATTTATACAGAGCTGTGGTTGCATCTATTAATGCAAGCTTCCTGCTTCTGTGCTTATGCGGGGTAAGGGGTGTAGTGTCAATTTTATTCTGATCCTCTTATCGAGCAAAGTTATGACTTCTCCCTGTTCCCTCTGTCCCTATCCTAGCACCATTGATAGATAAAAAATACACCTCAATGATCCAGCCCTTGGGAAGTGATGTAACAAACACAATATGTTTAATAATTTACGTATAAACCGTGTATTCAAAAATTCTGATTTTTCCTAAAATATTTTATTTTATCTTTTAGGACATCTACAAATATTGTCTGTGTGGAACATACTTCTCATACTTGAAGTACAGAGGTCCTCAAGGGTTCTGACCATTATTCTGATACATGTATGGATCTACCAACTGGGCATGCTCATGTGATTTATCACATTAGATATATAGGAGAGTGGATGGATGTTTTTTATGTCAAAATATCCGACTTTAAGCTCAACTATTTAGCACTTTTACTCAAAACAGCCAAGTGGAAAAATATTTATTGATGTGTGTGCTATTCATTTCTGAATTAAAAAATTGTAAATGAACTAGAAAAGGTGACTTGCCTCTCAAATAATAAACAATATCAAATAATTTGCCAGCAATTTGCATGTTAGTGAATTTGTGCCTTAGAACAATATACCATCTCTATCTGTTATGCAGTATTAATAACCCCAAAATGAAATATATTCAGGCAACTATTAAATGCATGCTGTGATCCATAGGGTCACGGAGAGTCAGACACGACTGGACAATTGAACTACAAAACTAAGATTTAAAAAAAAAAAATGTATTTGTATTATGAGAAAAGTAGGTCACAACGCATTTGAACATATCTTTATAATGAAAGCATATACAACATTGTATTATGACACTTTACAGCTTATAATAAACATATTTACTGCAACTCTTTCTCATTGGTTTTGTTTTTTGTTAAGTTAGCTTCTCATAGTATTTCTAATGTAATACTTAGCAGTATTCTAACATTAAAAATAAAAACATATAGGCCGTAGGGGCAGAATATAACGTCATAATGCTTTCTAAGAAGTTTGCACTAAGGCCAAATTTAAGCAATGCTTCTTTCATATAAGCCCAATCAATCCTATCAAACACTTTCTCGGCATCTAAAGATAGTAGCATTAGTAGTATTTTTTTGTCTGAAGTGATATCTATGAGGTTAAAGGTTCACGTAGTGTTATCAGACGCTTCCCTACCCGGGATAAAGCCCACCTGGTCCGGATGAATCCCAGTCGGCAACAAAGACTCCAATCTATTTGCTATGATCTTGGAGTATAATTTGATATAATTGTTTATTAAAGATAAGGGTAACTGCTGCACTGCATCGGGTCTTTGCATTCTTTATGTATTGATATAATTTTTGCCTCCAAAAATTCAGCTTTTATAGTTTTGCCCGAGAGGAACTCATTAAATAGATGTTGGAGGTGAGGTAACAAAGTTTTCATGAATTGCTTGTAATAGTAATTAGCGAATCCATCCGGACCAGGTGCCTTATGAGGCTTAGTAGCATATATTGCCCTTCTAATTTCTGCTACAGAGATAGGGGATGTGAGAGAATCTACTTTACTTTCCTAAAATGGGGGTATTGTAATGGACGACAAAAAAGAATAAATTTGGGATTTATGTCTTTGTGACCCACAATGGACAGGCATTGAGTAGAGCTCGATATAACATTGTTCAAATGCCTTAGTAATCTTGTCTGGTTGATATACCATGCCATTTTCTTTGGTAAGTAATTTAGGAATAAACGCATTTGCGCTCTGTTGTTTAAGTCTCCTAGCTAATATTGTATCTGGTTTGTTGGAGAATTGAAAGAATTTAGATTGTGTACAATATAGTCACCATTTTCTTTCGCAGGATCTTTTTCAATTCTTTTCTACATTGAAGAATTTCCTCAAAAATCTGAGGTAAATTCTGAACAGCACACAGTCTATAAAAATTAAATGTTTTGTTCAAATTGTTCATATGAGACTAATCTAATTTTTTTGCTATTGAGCCAAATTGTATGCAGACCCCTCGCAATACTGCCTTTTGGGCTGACCTCGCAATACTGCCATATAGGCTGACTTCGTCACTACTATTTAGTGCAAAGTAGTTCACCAAAGCCTTATTAATCGTATCTTTTGTCAGTGGGTCATTAAGAATGCTGGGTTTAATGTCCAAGATGGAGAGAAACCAGACTTTTTTATGCGACAATGTTGTGATCTAAAATGAGCTTCCTAGCTAACTAGCTTACTGGTACCTCAAAGGACATAGGCAATTTCGTTATAGTAACTAATTGAGTATAGATATATTTCTATGGTAGACTATGGAAGAGAAAGAAAAGAAAGAGAAAGAGAAAATCAAAAGTAACTTAAATTACTTAGAGGAGAGCAGTAGCTGTCCTCTTAACTTTAATCGGTGAGCCAATGAGTATCCAGAACAATGAATACTGAGAAGATTCACCTAAAGATTAAACTATAATTGCACCCTTAAGGGGCACATTTAATATATTTAGTAACATTATAAGAGACTTTGCAAGATAAACAAGCATATGTGTAAACAAGCATATAACTGCAAAAAATGAGATAAACAATAGGTAGCACTTCAGGGTACTTCCAACATGTAGAGCAATATGCTGAAGTGAAGTCCCCTAGTATTGATATGTCCATAAGACAAATAATGAGAGGTATATTTAGGTTGTTGTAGTAGCTTGGCTTCTGGGACCTCGCCTCTGTCCCTAAGTTGATTCAGGAGGAAGGTTGAGATTTTTTGATAACAGAATGTTCCATGAAGAGAGAAGTGTAACTCCTTCTTCAAAAGATTGAATGGTGTACAATTTCCCCTCCTTGGAGATGTTCAGACAGAAAGGAAAGCCCTAAGTGTATTTCCAATGTCTGGCTAGTACAAGTTCCAGAATGGGTTTTAGAGTCTTCCTCTTGAATAGTGTTGTTGCAGACAAATCTGAATATATACTTGGTTGTCAGCCTTCCACTTCAGGGATACCGGTTCTAGCCTCTCTCATAAATTTATCTTTAGTGGAGAAATAATGGAACCACGCTATAACATCTCTTAGTCGATCTGAGTTGGATGACCGACCTCCCAGCGTCTGTGAATTCTGTCCACTCTATTTCTCTCTCCGCACATGTCTGGCAGAAGAAGTTTGCATAATTCTAGCAAATATTGCGGGCGATTTCTCACTGACTCAGGGAGGTTCCTTATGCGGACATTTTGTCGACGTGATCTGTTCTCTAAATCTTTTTGGACAGACTGTTGATAAGATTGTTCCTCCTTTATTAGGACCATCTCCTTCTCCAGTCGCGTATGTGTACGAAGAAGATAATTGTAATTGACCTCCAGTAGAGTTATTTTGGAGTCTACTGCCTTTATCTCTGTAGCCAATTCTGTTCCGACCTTTTTAATTTCCGACTTGATCTCCGTTCTCAAGGAGGATATCAGTTCCTTCAGGTCTTGAATGTCTGCCTTTGTACTCGGGGCGGATGCCTCCATATTTAATGTAGTTGTATTCTTAGACGGCGTAGACGCTTGTTGAGGTGCTTGTAAAGTTTTTCATGGTGTTCAATATGTTTGTATGTCTTTGATGTTGCGTCTTGTTGATACACCGGCCATCTCCTATGACTAAAACGTCTTCAGGGTTTACTTCATATAGATGTCACTTTGCTTAAGTGAGTGCCCTCCATAGGGAGGGGGTAGTGATTTTTACAAAGTAATGAGCGCAGCAAGTCTACTTAAACATAACATCGACCACCATCGGTGACAGTTCCTGGTGAGTGTATTTATATGGTTGTAGAGTATTATTCCTTTGGAGAATTAAGTTGTCTTGAGATGTGCCTTTATTTTGGTTTCTGTAGTCAGTGGTAACCAACCACAAGATAGCGGATCAGTATTGCTTGAAAGATGTAAAAATAGTTATTGAGAAGTGGATCAACTGTTATAACAGTATGGACAGAGGGTATTTAAGTCAATATTCACAGCCCCATAGGTTGGATAACATGCACTCGGAGTCAAACTTTAATCTTGCATGGAAACAGGATTGTTCCAGGTTTGGCCAGCAGATGGTGATATTGCATCAGGCATAACAAGAAAAATATATGTTGCAGGATGTGAATTCAATTCCAGCAAAGGTCAAACATGGAATATTGCCTGCCTAGCAGAAAGGCCAATGGTAAGGTATTTTGTTACTTTCACAGTTCTTTTTATTAGGCACTGCACCCGCCTTGGTTTCAATATATTTTTGGTTGAGCTCTTTTAGGGATTTTGCTACTGGGTCTAGGTTTACACTCTCTGGGCTCAAAAATGTTGTCTTTTAAAGTTGGATTCACAAGTCTGCCTCCTCATCTTGATCTTGGACAGGTATATTCTCCCAGCTGTTGCATGAGTGAAACATTTTCTTCCTGCTAAAAAAAATACACAAAAAAGGATGAGATATAGAATTGTATTATCTATTTTTCTGGTTAAAAACTACAGATCCAATTAAACTGTTGTGGTCATATATTTAAACCATACAATTTTGAACAACTACACTTGCAAGTTTGCTAAATATTTATACAATGGAAAATAAAATAACACAGCTTTTAATAAACAATGTTTTATTTGCAACCATGGTGAAAGCTACCATTTTGTTTTCTGCTGTAGTACTTCCTGAGGTGTGAAAGTGTTTGCACAATAAAGATGTAGAGTCTACAACTGCCAGTGCATTTATTAGGTTGAATAAAAAACTGTTGGTTGTGAAGGATATCACAGGATCCAGAGTAATGCCAAAACAGAGTACTTAAGTGTTATGAAGGAGTTGTTAAATGTAAGGGTGATATCAAGTACTGATGATGTGATAGAGGGTGGGATATTAAAGGGTCATGGAAAGTTTTTCTCAGCAACATTCTGCAACATGCTGCAGAGACATAGTCTCTAATAGGCTAGGACACTACAGTGCACATCCAGCCCTCCAGGGTCTATCTGATTACACTGCAGTGGGCAGACCCAACCAGGGACTTGATTTTAGGCAGAACAAACAGAGCTTTTAATTGCTTCTTAATAAAGCAAAGCTGTTGTAGTCGTCCGACTCTCCAAAACCTTACGGACTGCAGCATGCCAGGCACATCTGTCTGCTACATCAGGCACATGTTCATTGCTTCAATTATCTCATCTATCCATCTCTGCCTCCCCCTTCTTTGAGTACCTTCAATCTTTCCCAGCATCAGATTCTTCTCTAGGGAATCCTATCTTCATGATATGGCCCAAATGTTTGAGCTTCAGCCTCATGATCAAACCTTCCAGTGAACAGTTTGTCTTGATTTTCTGAAGTACTGATTTATTGGATCTTCTTGCAGTCCAAGGGACTCTAAGTAGTTTTCTCCAACACCACAATTCAAAGGCTTCAGTTCTACGGTGCTCGGTCTTCTTTATGGTCCAGCTCTCACATCCGTATGTTACTACTGGGAATACCATAGTTCAAACTAATCGGACTTTGTTGATAATGTAATATCTTTACTTTTACTAGCTTACCTGGACTTGCCATAGCTTTACTCCTCAGAAGCAAAGGTATTTTAATTTTATGGCTACAGTCACCATCTGAAGAGATTTTGGATCCCAGGAAAATAAAATCTGTCACAGCCTCCACTTCTTCCCCATCTTTTTGCAAGGAACTGAGATTGCTGTTTGCCATGAACTTCATTTTTTCAACATTGAGCAGCAGACCAACTTTTGCACTCTCTGCTTTCATTCTTATCAGCAGGTCCTTTAGTTCCACCTCACTTTTTGCCATCAAAGTAGTACCATCTGCATGTCTGAGGTTGTCGATATATCTTCCAGCGATATTGAATACGCATGATGTACTCAGTGTATAAGTTGAATACATAAAGTAACAATATAAAATTGTGTCGCACTCCTTTCCCGAACTTGAACCATTCTGTTGTTCCATGTTCGGCCCTGACCGTGGCTTCTTTGTCCACATACAGATTCCTCTGGGGGTGTCTGAGATGATCTGGTACTCCCATCTCTAAAAACTTGCCACATTTTGTTGTTTAAGAATAAAGGTTTAAGAATAGTCTATGAAGCAGAAGTAAATGTTTTTTTATGGAACTCTCTTGCTTTCTCTATTATCCAGCGGACATTGGCAATTTCATCTCTTGTGCCTCTTCCTCTGCAGAACCCAGCTTGCACATATGGAAGTTCCCTGTCCATATATTGTTAGAGTCGAGCATGTAGGATCTTATGCTGTACCTTACTTGTATGTGAAATGAGTGAAATTGTTCAATAATTGGAGCAATCTTTGGTATTGTCTTTTTTTGGGGATTGGGATGTAGACTGACCTTGTCAAGTCTAATGGCCACTATTGAGTTTTCCAAATTTGTTGGCAAAAGGCAAGCAACACTTCCACCTCTGTGTCTCTTTCCACCGTCTCCCCTCTCTCCCCTGTGTCCCTATTTAAGTGTTGAGTGTATGGCGCTGAGCGCCCCTGTTTTTTTTTATTTTCAAAGTCTTGCGTGCTTCCCTATGATCGTCTGCGCTTCAGCCTCGTTTTCAGCCTTTTTGGAAAGAGTAACTTTTTTCATCCGCCATTTTTTTCCTTGCTTAGCCGTTTTTCAATGTCAGAAAAATGACAATTAGGGGTCAAATTAGCCATAAGGTGCTGTGTGGGCCACAGGGCCTGATGGGGGCCCCTGAGGCCTGTGGAGGACTACAGTGAGCCTTATGGGGCTGCAGGGGAAGCACGGGAGGTCCACGGGGGCCATAAGGACCACAGGGGGGCCCTGGGCCATGTGGGGGGCTATAGAGGGCCATAAGGGGCTGCAGGGGACCCACAGGAGGCCCACAAGGAGTATAAGCAGTCGGGGAGGGGTCACTGGGCTGGCAGGGGGCCCATGGAGCCTGTGAGGGACCAAAGTGGGCCAAAAGGGGTCACAGGGGGCCCAAGGGAACCTGTGGGGGGCATTTGGGACATGCAGAGGCCATAGGGGATACGTGGGGGCAACAGAAGACCCACGGTGGGCACAGGAGGGCTGTGATGGCCCCGGGGGCCACAGGGGAATCATTGGGGCCACAGGGGACCCACGGGTCAGGGCCTTGGTGCATTTCACCGTCTGCACCGGCAGTAGCTCCGCCTATGGTTATGAGGCCATTATTTCAATGTAAGACATATGCAGGACAAAAGCATGAACATACAAAGACTAAGGGAGCATGCACAATTGTGTTACCACGTAGACAAGCGATTCAAAGCTTGAGGTGTAATCAGTAATTATTGCTAATGATTTCTCATTGTTAAGAAAGATGTTTTTTTGTGTGAATGAATGGATGAGAAAGGCTCTTTGACAGCTGTTATTGGTTGTTATAAAAAATTAGTGGAAGAGTTAGATAATTGAGCTTTAAAAGTGTGTATTTTAAGGTAACATTATCTATAAATGAGCTCCATCTCTATAACTCTCATTATCTGGGACAATTAATTAATTGTCACATTTGGGGATATGAAGAAAAAGACAGTGTCTAGTTGGTACTGATTAGAATAATGGTAAGACTTTAGCAGTCAAAAGTCTCTGTGATTACTTTTATTTATCCAACTGGGCATGATCATCTTCTATATCAAACCAGCTGTGAGAGTTAATTAAGGCCTTAACTAATCAGACTGGAATAGAGGGATGTCCTTTATAGATACTTTTTTACTTAAATCATAAACTTCGACTTTTCATGGACTTTTGATTTCTACAATAACTTGGACCTCTGTAGAGACATCACATGAGTATAAAGTACTGTCCTTTCTTACCAGGCTACAACGACTGCCACCAGTGCAATACCAACAAATATGATCGCTGAAATATAGCCTGGTACAGGCTGTTGTTGAAGCTCTAGTGTTTCGGCTGTGGTTTTCTTGGCTGTTGACACTAAACAGAGAAGAAAAAGAAGTGTCACAATTAGTTGATGGGTTTATTGGTAAATTGCATAAGAATAGTTAAAAGACCACACACACCTTCCAATTTACCAATATAACGTATATTAACATACACTCAATGGCGACTTTATTAGGTAGACATATACGTTAATGCAACTATGTAATCAGCCAATCAAATGGCAGCAACCCAGTGCAGAAAAGCCTGCAGACATGGCCAAAAGGTTCAGCTGTTGTTCAGACCAAACATGAGAATGGGGAAAATGTGATTGTGGCTTTGGAATGATTGTTGGTGCCAGACTGGATGGCTCAAAAGCTGATGATCTATTTAAATTTCCATATACAACAGTCGCCTAGAGATTGCAAACAAATGAATGGTAGTTCTGTGGGCCAAAACACCTTCTTAATGGGAGAGATTAGAGGAGGATGGCCAGGCTAGCTCAAGCTAACAGGAAGGAGACAATAACTCAAATAACCACATGTTAGAAGAGCATCTCTGCTTACACAACACGTTGAGCCTTGAAGTGGATGGGCTACACTAGCATAAGACAACACCTGATTCCACTCCTATCAGCTTAAAACAGGAAACTGATGCTACAGTGACCACAGGCTCACCAAAACTGGACAGTTGAATATTGGAAAAATGTCACCTGATCTGATGAATGTCGATTTAGGCTGTAACATGCAAATTGTATGGTCCCAACATGAATCTATGTACCCATGCTTCCTTGTGTCAATGGTTCAGGCATGTGGTGATGGTGTAATGATGTAGAAATAGTCCATCTGGTTGTCATATTAGTGGAATAATATATCTCTATATACAGACCACCTCTTTCTCCTCCTATCTTGTGATTGTTTATTACATTTTGGGGCGTCACTTAGCGAGCCTTCCAACAAGGTCATAGGCCTGCTGTTTACAGTATCACTTTTGTATGGGTGTTGTAGACTTGTTTGAGATATACAAAAATGGGAATTAATAATAAGCCCTCCTTAGATTCTATTATAGGACTGTTTTTATTATGTTATATTTCATAAATGAAAGAAAGTATCTTTTAAAATATTGATATGATGGGTCCTTCAAAAGGAAATGGTAGTTACCAAAATACGAGATTTTGGTTATCATCTATTATTGGAATATATCTTTCTATACTTTATACATTGCCTTAAAGAAACACAAATACGTGCCATTTGGGCAAAATATTTGTTGACAAATACTGCTTAACCACAAGTTAAAATGGGAAAGTTAATAGTAAAGAACAGTACAATATAGGTACTCGGTACCTTTAGGATGTAGTTGTATTCTTTTGGTTCGAAGCATAAGTTCTCCATATTCAAGATTGTCTGGGCATGCACCATTATCTTCAATCAATCCAGATATCTTCACACAGGTTTTGTTCAAGAAGCAGACGTTATAACCATGACCAATTGGCTCAATTTCTGGGCAAATCACTTTTTTCCGGGGTATGTAGGATTCCATAGTTGAGACGTTTCTGATGACCAACGTAGACTCAGAGAAAGTCACTAATGCCTCACAACTATCTGGAACTGAAGAGAGCAACAAATAAAATATTTTGAGCTTCATTGAAGCCAAATGTTATTCTAAATTAAGAACCTTTACGAGGAAAAGAAAGGTAAGGAGAATAGAGATGCAAGATGCAAATAAGGTTTATTAAATGATGGCAACTATTAATTGCTCCCAGGAGTTTAAACATGCTCAGTATTAGGTAACTGAAGTATCAGACATTGTTCTCACTTTTCGGCCAGGGCTGGAGTTACATATCTAGTGCACCTAGGCACAAACTCCTTAGCCCGAGTGAACTTGCATAAATGTATATATGCTTTCCCCAACATTCCAAAATTATCCTATTATACCTTTAGATTTGGTTTAGAAACATTATAATTTAATATTATCAGAAATGTGAGTCACATAAACGTATATGTACACAAATATGGTAATACATAATATTTAAATAATGTGTATTCAATAATTCTGTTAACTGTTATATACTATACATGTTTCAATAATCTCCAAACATAATTACTCACTAATTACATGTCTTATCTAATAAAGTTTCCCCAGACATTACATATAAGAGCCATGTCAAAGGAGGGAAGATATTATGTAGGGTACAATATAGCCAATTAATACATCATGTTATAAAGTAAAAGGTACCCAGTTAGGATACATAAATCAGAACTGGCAGTCTTTAAGCTGTGTGTCATTGGAATATACAAAATAGATTTTGCTCAATCTGAGAACAAACAATACCTAAGTAGGTTTGTTCTCTAGGTCTGGTTATCTACTCAGAGAGCAACCTCGTTTAGCTCACTTGTGCCATTCACAGGGAGAAATATCCTGTAGTATATCAGTCTGTTCTCACTCAAAAGAGTGACCCAGCCCTGAAATACCAGGCAATTCTACCCTGAATAGAAGAAACAGCAAACCCCAGACGTGTTTGTCTCTGTGGGCCACATCAGTGAGGTGCAGATCTAGTCCCAAAGACACCAGTGAGCAAGGAGTCTACGATTGGTTCCACCTATCACCATTAGGGTGAGAAAAGCCCCTAAGGGTCATTTGCATACACAACATAGGGGACTCCAGACGTGGACCCCTTGCTCACTGATATACTACAGGATATCTCACCCTGTGAGGGGCACAAGTGAGCTAAAAGAGGTTGCTCTCAGAGTGGGTTATCATGTCCATAGAACTAATCTATTAAGGTTAGTTTATTCTCTGATTTTGTTGTTTTGTTTATGCAAATTTCCCTTATGGATTAGTCTCCCTAAGGGTGATAGGGGACTCCAGACATGGACCCCTTGCTCACTGTGCCTTAGGGAGTTCAGCTGCACCTCACTGGTGAGGCCCAATAAAGGCTGAAATGTACGTCTGGAGTTTGCTGTTTCTCCTGGTCAAGGTAGAATTGCCTGGTATTTCGGGAATGGATCACTCTAGTGAGTGGGACCAAACAGATATACTACAGGATATTTCTCCCTGTGAAGGGTACAAGTGAGCTAAAAGAGGTTGCTCTCGGAGCGGGTTATCATGTCAATAGAACCAACCTATTAAGGTTAGTTTGTTCTCAGAGTGAGCACCTCTGATTTTGTTGTTTTGTCATATACCTTTAATGATGTATGATTTTAAACTGCACATAACAATATGTAGGTGTAGATATTATGGCCCACATCTAATTCCAAGTCTGTAGTTACCTTCATTCAGCCTCATATATCTGCGTGTTAGATATTTGCTACTGTTACATATGCATTTAATTGCTAAAGACTGCAAGTACAGGCTCACAGGCCCACACAAAACCATGAACCCATACATAGCATTTTTAAGGGCATGATCATGATCCAGTAATCAAGCCATTAAGTTACAATTTAGACAGAGCCAATAGTAAAGGAGACCTTCATCACGTCAGTAAAATATGGAGTTTAGACTACAAAAACATTTGTTTAGAAATCCGATTTGTGATCGAACTCGCAATACAGAAATGTAGAAATCCATAATAATTCTTAAATCATCAGTTCTAGGCCATGTGGGTGGCCTGATATGTATTAACTCCTTGATTCCTGGGATAAATATAAATAAAATCTGAAAAAAGATTTTTTATTGCAGATTTGCGAGCTTCAGACTGTTGTGCAATTATTTTAATGCCTTTCATTGCTTTCCCAATATTTTAAAATACAGTAGAGTGTGTTTATTTTCTTTTACAGTGTTACAGGTGTTTAACCTCAAAGGATTTTTTTATACATTTGCTGTTTACGTGTTTGAAGGCAATTGCAGGCCTGTTGAATTATTGCAAATAAATATAAATTTTGTGTCTTTAGCAGTGGTAATATTTGCGGCCTTGAGATAGGAGATAGGACAGAGTTACGATCTTGGCCACCCCAGTGATTTTGAGCCTGTAACTTGCAGATGGATTGTGAGTTGCAAAATGTAGCCAATTAAATATCTATAACTTTTACAGGCTCCACTACGGGCTCCAGTAATTGTGATTTGGACAATTAAATAGGGGCCTATGTGTGGGACCTCCCAGGAGTCTTACCTTGTAGTTAATAGCTCTAGTGGAGTAATATCCCCTATTAGGGTCTTTCATTGCCCAAAAGGGGGACTGTTAGTTAACCTATGTGTTTTTATAGAAAAATGGAAGTAAAACCGTTTCCGTTACTAAGCAACACCAGATCACCAGTTGGAACAAGCTAATTGCACCCCTAAATGTTCACATCCATCATGTCCTCCTCTAAACATGTATGTTATTTCTGTGTTTCATATTAAATGTATATTGGCCAGATGGCCAGTTTATAGTGCTCGGAGCTATCTAATATGCTTATGCCAGACTTATAACAATAGCATACAGTATAGGTTGATGTATAACTAGATGAATATAATTGTAAATACAAAGAGGAAAACATGGGTCAATTATGAAAAAGGTGGAATGGTGTACACTTTTGTGCCACACTACCTGCATCACACACATACCTTTGGACAATTATATGAATGTGAGAAAGTGCGAAGTACCAACAAAGTACCAAAGAACGACTGCTTGATTAATTACTAGTCTGTCAAGGTGATCTGCACTATTGGTGGTGCGCTCTCTCTTTCCCCCGATCCCTTTCTGTCATACATTATGTTACATTACAGACACGTCCGTGAATGATGCTACTGATTCGAGCAGCTGATTAGATGGAATCACTGATTAGATCTCTCTTTGAACAAATTTCAAACAGTCCAAGGTTCTTTGAGTAGCTGTTGAATGCCAAAAAGTTCACACATCCGACTCAAGAGCACTACAGTAGTATCGCTTGGATGTATATTTCCTAGCAGTAATATATATCTTTGCATGTGCATCTATATTTCCCTAACAATCGCTACCACCATGTTGCTCCACCAGCAGCTCTAGGTCAAACAAATCAATTTTACAGCACTTATTCTATTATATGTACACTGTAGTATTATTATTTTTATTATTATTATTATTATTATTAATATTATTATTAACCTTAATTTGTAACACACCAATATATTCCGTAGTGATATACAGGGATTAAGTACAAGTCAAAAACAATTTGAACACAATGCAAAATAATAGAGGGTCCTGTTATTGAGTTTTCAATCAAATTTACACAGTACTTTTCCTAAAGACCCTAACAAGATTGAAAATGCACAAACTTACAGTCTAAAAGGTTTGGTTGAGGTACATGAGAAGGATATATGCATTGTGCATATAAAGGCTGAAGGAGATATGCTTCTTTAAATAGATGAGTACCAGAGAAGACCACAGAAATACCATGAGAATAGTTTAGTGGAGCGAGACAAAGAATAGTCCTGAAGGCGGGAGTGAGAGAAGGAGGAAAGAAGAAGGTCATTAGCAGAGCAAAGATGGTTGGTGGGAGAGTATTTTGAATCAAGATCAGATGTAAAAGGTGCATTATTGTTGAGGGTTTTATATGATAGGGCCCTGATTTTATACTGGAGTCTATGGGAAGCAAGTGAAATGACTGACATATATGTATACACCTTATGCCAGTTTTGGAACTGTGTTTGAAGTCAAATTAAGGCTCATTAGCACAAAACAAATGTAATTTATAGCTGTAAACCATCACCAGAGTTATACTGTATCTGGCTTCATATATATATATATATATAAAGAAATCATCAGCATGGTTTAAGTTTCACATTCTCAAAATATATCATGGCTTCTTTTTTCTTGGATTATTCCAACAATGGCAATGGTTAGTCACATTTGAGCAAGATGTGCGTTACAAATCAAGAACAATGTAATTACTGAATACTTAATAAAGAAATATTAACTTACTAATAAATTGTATTTTGTGTCAACATTTGTGTGATATTCTATTGGTCCGAAGTTTTTTTAAACGTAAGATTCCAATTTTAGCATATATTTTGGTAAATCAAATTAAGAGATATTGACATATTTTGACTAAGATGTGAATTCACCTTTATTAGATCCTAATTATTCACAAAATTAATTTGTATATTTTTCTTTTCCAAGTTAACTTGGCAACAGATTTTTTAAACAAACTTAAAGAGAAGTTAAGACTTACTATATCATTGTGTAATCCTAGTGGTCATTTATTTTATTACATAGAAGGCATTTGCTACTTACATTTAAAATTGACCAATGGTTATCTATACTTGACAAGAAATAATATGTTCCCCAATCAATGTCTATTTAAATCTGTGTAATTTTAGTTTGAAACCTGTGTGGTTTTCTTAATCATTTGGATTCATAGTTTTTTTTAGGGGGGGGGGGTCATTTAAAAAAATAGAAATAAAAGGTATATTTTAATCAACTTATTGGGCATATTACTCTAAATGGGTGCTCTTTTTCTTCTCATTATTTAGCACCTAGGTGTATTACTTACATTTTGTTGGCAATCATCTTCTGATTTCTATTAATGGGATATACTGTATCTTTCTATAAATGTATACATTGCCTAAACAAAACACAATTGTGCGCCATCTTTTTGGAGTGTTATTGCTTAACCAGAAGATAAAATGTAAACTTAATAGCAAAAGAACAGTACACTATATGACTGCATTTGTATCAATTAAAAAAAAGTACAATATGTGCACTCTGTACCTTTACGTTGCAATTGGATTCCTTTGGTTACAGGCTTACTTTCTCCATATTCAACACTGAAATCTTGGCATGCTCCATTATCATCAATCAATCCAGATATCTTCACAGAGGTTTGATTCCAGAAGCAGACATTATAACCATGACCAATTGACTCAACTTTTGGGCAAATCACTGTCTGCTGTGGTATGTAGGATTCCAGAGTTGACATTTTTCTGATGACCAACATAGACTTTGTGAAAGTCACCATTGCCTCACAACTATCTGGATCAGAAAAGAGCAACAAATAAAATATTTTTACTTTTCATGCAAGACAAATGTTATTCAAAATGAAGAACCTCTATGAAGAAAGGAAAGTTAAGAGGAATAGATCTGCAATATGCAAACAAGTTTTATTAAATGATGGAAACTACTAATTGACTCCAGAATTTGAAACCTTCTTTGTATTAGGTAATTTAAGTATCAGACATTGTTCTACTACTTCAGCCAGGGGTGGATTTATAAATCTAGTGCACCTAGGCACAAACCCCTTAGCTTGGGTGCATGTGCATCTGTGTTTCTCTACCATTCTTTACCACCATGTTGCTCCACTAGCAGCTGTGGAGCAAACAACAAATCAATTGAGCTGCACTACTTCCAATATATATATATATATATATATATATATATATATATACCGTATATACTCAAATATAAGCCGACCCGAGTATAAGCCGAGGCACCTATTTTACCACAAAATACTGGGAAAAATGAGTGACTTGAGTATAAGCCGAGGGTGGGAAATGTGCTGCTTCTGTGTCCCTCTTGTGCCCCCCTCTTGTGTGCCCTTTTCTTGTGTCCACCCTCTCTCTCCCCTGTGTCTCTTCTCCCCTCTCCCTCCCCTGTGTCTTTTCCCCCCTCTCCCTTCCCTGTGCCTCTTCCCCCCCTCCCTTATCACCCTCCTCAACCCGCCTCCTCATCCTCCCTCCTCATTCTCAACCCCCCCTCATCCTCAACCCCCTCCTCAAACTCCCTCCTCATCTTCAACCCCCCATCCTCAACCCCCCATCCTCATCCTCAACCCACTCTCCTCATCCTAAACCACCCTCCTCAGCCCCCCTCCTCAACCCCCATCCTCATCCTCAACCCTCAACCTCCATTCTCATCCTCAACCCCCCTCCTCATCCTCAACCTCCCTCCTCATCCTCAACCTCCCTCCTCATCCTCAACCCCCCTCCTCAACCTCCCTCCTCAACCCCCCTCCTCAACCTCAACCCCCGCATCCTCATCCTCAACCCCCATCCTCAACGCCCCTCCTCATTCTAAACCCGCTTCTCAACTTCCCTCCTCAACCACCTTTCTCAACCTCAACCCCCCTCCTCAACCTCAACCCCACATCCTCAATCCCCCCCTCCTCAACCCCCCACCCTTAACCCCCCTCCTCATCCTAAACCTCCCTCTTCAACCTCAATCCTCAACCGCTCTCCTCAGCCGCCATCCTCAACCGCAACCCCCCATCCTCATCCTCAACCCCCCATCCTCAACCCCTCATCCTCATCCTCAACCCACCCTCCTCATCCTAAACCACCCTCCTCAGCCCCCCTCCTCAACCCCCATCCTCATCCTCAACCCTCAACCTCATCCTCAACCCTCAACCTCCATCCTCATCCTCAACCCCCTTCCTCATCCTCAACCTCCCTCCTCATCCTCAACCACCCTCCTCATCCTCAACCCCCCTCCTCAAACTCCCTCCTCATCTTCAACCCCCCATCCTCAACCCCCCATCCTCATCCTTAACCCACCCACCTCACCCTAAACCACCCTCCTCAGCCCCCCTCCTCAACCCCCATCCTCATCCTCAACCCTCAACCTCATCCTCAACCCTCAACCTCCATCCTCATCCTCAACCCCCTTCCTCATCCTCAACCTCCCTCCTCATCCTCAACCTCCCTCCTCATCCTCAACCCCCTCCTCAAAGTCCCTCCTCATCTTCAACCCCCATCCTCATCCTCAACCCCATCCTCATCCTCAACCCTCAACCTCCATCCTCATCCTCAACCCTTCTCCTCATCCTCAACCTCCCTCCTCATCCTCAACCTCCCTCCTCATCCTCAACCCCCCTCCTCAACCTCCCTCCTTAACCCCCCTCCTCAACCTCAACCCCCCTCCTCAACCTCAACCCCCGCATCCTCATCCTCAACCCCCATCCTCAACGCCCCTCCTCATTCTAAACGCGCTTCTCAACTTCCCTCCTCAACCCCATTCCTTAACCTCAACCCCCCTCCTCAACCTCAACCCCCCATCCTCAATCCCCCCTCCTGAACCCCCCATCCTCAACCCCCCTCCTCATCCTAAACCCCCCTCTTCAACCTCAATCCTCAACCGCTCTCCTCAGCCCCCCTCCAAAACCTCTCTCCTCGGCCCCCTCCTCAACCTCAACCCCTCCAACCTCATCCTCAACCCCCATCCTCAACCCCCCATCCTCATTCTCAACCCACCCTCCTCATCCTAAACCACCCTCCTCAGCCCCACTCCTCATCCCCCATCCTCATCCTCAACCCTCATCCTCCCTCCTCATCCTCAACCTCCCTCCTCATCCTCAACCTCCCTCCTCAACCTCAACCCCTCTCCTCATCCTCAACGCCCCTCCTCATTCTAAACCCACTCCTCAACCTCCCTCCTCAACCCCCTTCCTCAACCTCAACCCCCCTCCTCAACCTCAACCCCCCATCCTCAATCCCCCCTCCTCAACCCCCCATCCTCAACCCCCCTCCTCATCCTAAACCCCCCTCTTCAACCTCAATCCTCAACCGCTCTCCTCAGCCCCCCTCCTCAACCTCAACCCCCCCATCCTCATCCTCAACCCCCCATCCTCAACCCCCATCCTCATTCTCAACCCACCCTCCTCATCCTAAACCACCCTCCTCAGCCCCCCTCCTCAACCCTCATCCTCATCCTCAACCCCCATCCTCATCCTCAACCCTCAACCTCCATCCTCATCCTCAACCCCCTTCCTCATCCTCAACCTCCCTCTTCATCCTCAACCTCCCTCCTCATCCTCAACCCCCCTCCTCAAACTCCCTCCTCATCTTCAACCCCCCACCTCAAACTCCCTCCTCATCTTCAACCCCCCATCCTCATCCTCAACCCCCATCCACATCCTCAACCCTCAACCTCCATACTCATCCTCAACCCTCCTCCTCATCCTCAACCTCCCTCCTCATCCTCAACCTCCCTCCTCATCCTCAACCCCCCTCCTCAACCTCCCTCCTCAACCCCCCTCCTCAACCTCAACCCCCCTCCTCAACCTCAACCCCTGCATCCTCATCCTCAGCGCCCCTCCTCATTCTAAACCCACCCTCCTCATCCTAAACCACCCTCCTCAGCCCCCCTCCTCAACCCCCATCCTCATCCTCAACCCTCATCCTCCCTCCTCATCCTCAACCTCCCTCCTCATCCTCAACCTCCCTCCTCAACCTCAACCCCCCTCCTCATCCTCAATCTCCCTCCTCAACCTCAACCTCCCTCCTCCTCCTCAACCTCCCTCCTCATCCTCAACCCCCCTCCTCAACCTCCCTCCTCAACCCCCCTCCTCAACCTCAACCCCCCTCCTCAACCTCAACCCCTGCATCCTCATCCTCAACCCCCATCCTCAACGCCCCTCCTCATTTTAAACCCACTCCTCAACCTCCCTCCTCAACCCCCTTCCTCAACCTCTACCCCCCTCCTCAATCCCCCCTCCTCAACCCCCCATCCTCAACCCCCCTCCTCATCCTAAACCCCCCTCTTCAACCTCAATCCTCAACCGCTCTCCTCAGCCGCCCTCCATAACCTCTCTCCTCAGCCCCCCTCCTCAACCTCAACCCCCACCTCAACCCCCCTCCTCAACCTCAACCCCCCATCCTCATCCTCAACCCCCACATCCTCAACCTCAACCCCCCCATCCTCATCCTAAACCCCCCCATCCTCATCCTAAACCCCCATCCTCATCCTCATCCTAAAACTCCCTCCTCACTTTACCCCTCCTCATCCTAAACCCCCCTCCTCACTTTACCCCTCTAAATACCTCTCCCTTTGCCCTCACTTACCTCAATCTGCAGCTGCTCCTCCGCTCCTCCACGCTCCTACCTGCGTCTTGATATGGCCAATGCTAATGACGTGGCGAGCATGTGACGTCACATCATTAGCATATGCCGGGTTCCGACGCAGGAAGGAGCTTAGAGAGCGGAGGAGCAGATGCAGATGAGGTAAGTGAGGGGAAAGGGAGAGGGGGAGGTATTTAGAGGGGTAAAGTGAGGAAGGGGGTTTAGAATGAGGAGGGTGGGAGGGAAAGAGACACATGGGGGTTAGAGAGACACGGGGGGAGGATTAGAGAGACGCGGGGGGAGGGTTAGAGAGACGCGGGGGGAGGGTTAGAGAGACACGGGGGGTTAGAGAGACACGGGGGGTTATAGAGACACGGAGGGGTTAGAGAGACACGGGTGGGTGACTCGAGTATAAGCCGAGGGGGCCCTTTTCAGCCTTAAAAAAAGGGCTGAAAAACTCGGCTTATACTCGAGTATATACAGTATATATATATATATATATATATATATATATATATACATACTGTATATATTACTTTGTCAACACAGGAAAAAGTATCATTATACATACAAAAGCAGAGTCACTTGAAGGAGAGAGAAGACATACTCCCTGGGCCAGTTTTCAAACTGTATTTGAAGTCAAATTGAAAAATAAGTCTGTAAGACTTAGCACAAAATACATTTCATCCTTCTTGGATTTTTATATGATTATTATGGACATGGTAATCTATTATTATCTAGTATTATAATGCGCCAACATATTCCACAGCGCCATACATAGGGCCTTATTCTAATCCTACGATTTTGAAATAAGTAGCCGCAAGGGGAGAACGTAAACTATTTAGTTATTCTAATGGCAGCCTCCGGGGGCTTACGGCCATTAAGTTGCGATTCCCTTGCAATAAGCACAATCGCAGCTTACTTCCATCAAAGCATTTGATCTTACAAGTCTGCAAGAGATTAGGCCGCAAGAAAGCCCCAATCGATATTCAAATGCTACGTTTACCTCTTGTGATCACCCCCGTCAAGCCCCTGAATGGCAAAAAGCCAACTTGGGCTTACGTACACCAAGAAGCAGTTGCAAGGGTCCCCACTGCTCCCAATCAAGCCCCCCTTGTGGCAGGGGTTAATTGTTTTATTAAGGTCTTTTAAGAACCCGCGGCAGGGAATTTAAAATGCCGATCAGGACCCATGAATTATAGGGTTAATGTGGGGAGCCTGAAGGGGTCCCGATCTGGACCTCTGCATTATAGGGTTAATGTGGGGACATTGCAGGGGTCCCAATCTGGACCCCTGAATTATAGGGTTAATATGGGGACACTGCAGCATGGGGAGTTAATGTTAGTTAATAGGGGTAAGCATTAGTGGGCCACGGGCCCTTTACGAAACCGAGGATGGGAATTTAAATCTCAAAGCCCGTAGGAGTACGGGTTTGGAAATCTTAGCGGTTAAATATATATTAAATGCAGCACTGTACAGCGCTATAATTCATGGGGGACATTAGGGGTGACATGAGGTTTAGATGTACTACAATGGCAAGCTGGGACATCGCCAGTAGCCAATACTGTAATTTGTGGCCACAATCCGCCAGGCTTAGAGAACGAGTTACTGGCTTTGAGGTTATTCATTGAATGACCTCCAAGCCAGTAACTCAGTCTTCAAGCCCGCCGGACTGTGGCCACTAATTACAGTATTGGCTAGCAGCGATATGCCAGCTTGTGATCGCCATCATTTACAGTGCTTCATTGAATATTTATTTGACTTGATTTGGCGGGCTTGAACCATGATCTCCTGGCTACCGGCCGCGATCAGGTTCAAGCCCGCCAATGCTAATGGCCAATCGCATGGTTTGCAATCAGCTGTAAGAGGGACCTCCTTGCTAGGCCTTCAATTAGAATATAATGTAGACGTAGGGCTGCGAGGGGCCGTGGCCCCATTGCAAGGAATCGCTGAGATAACGTAAAAACGATATCAAGATAGATTAAATGAAAAGAGAGCTCTATCTTTGAGCTTAGAATCCGGCATATAGAGTACTTTTTCAAGCATCCTACACGATTAAAAATTTGCAAAATACAATCTACTTGACAGCAAAACAATCAATGTCTGTTTAAATCTGAATGTTTTTTTTTTTTGTTTATTTGAAACCTGTGTTTTCTTAATTGTGTGGTGGATTTAAAGTTTTTTTTGGGGGGCGGGGAGGTATAAATCGAAAATAAATAAAAGTTATATTTTAATCAACTTATTGGGCATATTACTCTGAATAGGTACTCTTCACAGATTTATGCTTTTATCATGAGCCTTCTTGTATAAATAATAGTCATTATTTACCACCTATGAGTATTAATTACATTTTGTTGGCAATTGTCTACTATTCGGAGTTCTATTAATGGAATATACTTTATCTTTCTAATTATTATACATTGCCTAAAAAAAACACAACTGTGCGCCATATGGGCAATTCTTTTTTGAGAACTATTGCTTAACTACAAGATAAAATAGCAAACATAATAGCAAAATAGCAGTAAGCTATCACACTCTGCATTTGCATAAACACAAAAAAGTACAATATATGTACTCTCTACCTTTAGGATGTAGTTGGACCCTTTTGGTTACAGGCTTAAGTTCTCCATAATAAACATTAAAGTCTGGGCATGTTCCATTATCTTCAATCAATCCAGATATCTTCATACAGGTTTTGTTCAAGAAACAAAGATTATAACCATGACCAATCGGCTCAACTTCTGGACAAATCACTGCTTGCCGGGGTATGTAGGATTCCTTTGTTGACACATGTCTGATGACCAACGTAGAATTTGGGAAAGTTACTAATGCCTCGCAACTGTCTGGATCTGAAAAGAGCAACAAATTAAATATTTTCAGTTTTCAGGGCAAGAAAACTTTTATTCTAAATTAAGAACCTCTATGACGAAAGAAAAGTTAAGGGGAATAGATCTGCCAGATGCAAACAAGGTTTATTAAATGATACCAGTAGTTGAAACATGTTCAGTATAAGGTAATTTAATTATTAGACATTGTTCTCACATATGTCATACCTGTGTCATACATACATACCTGTCTGGGGTACCTAGGCACAAACTACTTAGCCAGAGTGCATGTGCATCTATGTTTACCTACCATTTGCTACCACCATGTTGCTTCGCCAGCCGCTGTAGGTCAAACCAATTAATTTAGCTGCACTAGTTTTAATATATATATATATATATAAAGTGGGTGGAGGGGGAGTATTTGATCCCCTGCTGATTTTGAACGTTTGTCCACTGAGAAATGATCACATATATAGTTGTGAGCATGCGAGTTGTTGCTAACGCTTGCCAAAGGCTTACCTTGCCAGCAACTGCGGACCTTACAAAATTTACGTAGTTACGAAAGGAAAATACAAGACACGTTACAACACATTACGACCTCGCAAAAATCGTCCGCAACCCGCGCACATGAAAACATGAAAAATACAAGAAATACACACAACAAATACATAAAAAGCTTACTTACAGGAAGAGGGAGCGTCCAGGACCTTGAAAACTGAAGTTACACCTCAATTTAACTCAAAATAAAAGAGTGTTGACACTGAAAAATTCTCTAAGCGAGAGAAAAAATGGCCGCCGAAAAAAATAAAAAAGGAGGCTACAGCACTCTAAACACGCAAAACACCACCAAACAACTACGAATTTCCGAAAAAGACTTACGAGATTCGAAAACAAGGACGCAACCCGCGCGACCCGAAATACATTAGAAACACAATAAATATACACAACAAACACATAAAAAGGTTACCCACAGCAAGGGGGGCACCGAGGACCTCTGCAAGTGAAGTTACACCTCGATCTACGTACAAATTTTGAAGTTTAGACACCCGAAAATCACCTAAGTGAGTGAAAAAACGACCGCCGAACAAAACGAAAACGAGGCTAAAGGACCGTAAACACGCAAAACACCACCAAACAGCTACGGATATTCTGAAAAAGTCGGACGATATCCAAAAGGAAAGATGCTAAATCAGCCACAGCCTCATACCACACATTAGCCGCCATTTAAGAACAATAACTTATACAATGTGGAAGTACACAGCTACGCTAACGGATTTGTCTTGCGCACGCACACTATTACACTGCACACATTCATCAGGCTTACACAGCAGCTCCACAACACTAATGCTGCAGCAACATCAAAACAGATTGCCAGCTCTTCAACAGAATGCTTTCTGCATATATTACTTGAAAATAGGTAAAGTATATTACTTTATTAATCTATTATTTATTTTATTATTATACACCAAACAGAATTAGCTCAATTACAATTTCATTGCAGTCATTTTTTGACGGGCAATTCGCTAGTCGGTCTATAATGTTAGTGGTAGGTGAATTTTAACAGTGTGAAACAGAATAACAAAAATAAAAACAAGAAAAACGCATGTCAAAACAGTTATAAATTGATTTGCAGGTCAGTGGGGGAAATAAGTATTTGATCGCCTATCAATCAGGAAGATTTCTGGCTCACAGGTGTCTTTTATACAGGTAACAAGTTGACTTTAGGAGCACTCTCCACTGTGGCCAAGACCAAAGAGCTGTCCAAGGAAGTCAAGGACAAGATTGTAGAACTACGCAAGGCTGGAATGGGCTACAAGACCATCGCCAAGCAGCTTGGTGAGGTGACAACTGTTGGCGTGATTATTCGCAAATGGAAGAAACACAAAAAAACTGCCAGTCTCTCTAGGTCTGATGCTTCATGCAAGATCTCACCTCATGGAGTTTCAATGATCATGAGAACGGTGAGGAATCAGCCCAGAACTACACGGGAGGATCTTGTTAATGATCTCAAGGCAGCTGGGACCATAGTCACCAAGAAAACAATTGGTAACACACTACACCGTGAAGGACTGAAATTCTGCAGCACCCACAAGGTCCCCCTGCTCAAGAAAGCACATGTACAGGCCGACCGGAAGTTTGCCAATGAGCATCTGAATGATTCAGAGGAGAAATTGGCGAAAGTTTTGTGGTCAGATGAGACCAAAATCGAGCTCTTTGGCATCAACTCAACTGAATGCTGCCTATGAGCCCAAAAACACCATCCCCACCGTCAAACATGGAGGTGGAAAAATTATGCTTTGGGGGCATTTTTCTGCTAAGGGTACACGACAACTGCACAGCATCAAAGGGATGACGGACGGGGCCATGTACCGTGAAATCTTGGGTGAGAACCTCCTTCCCTCAGCCAGGGCATTGAAAATGGGTCGTGGATGGGTATCCCAGTATGACAATGACCCAAAACACACTATTCGATCTCTCTTTTGCCCGTCATAAATGAAATGAATGTTGTTGTGAACTACCTACTCAAAATATCCACTACACAAACTAAGGAACTGGCCCCATGCAGAGGCATTAACCTTGAAACAGCTGTACGTGGGTAGAATTCCTAGCTTGTGTATAATCCATCCTTAGTTTTGCTCAAAGCTGTGTGATACAGTAGGCAGATGCTTAAAGGAAGCCATTTTTTAAATAGTAATGGATTGCAAGAGTGTCGGTTGAGCGCCGTAATATTGTGAATGAAATGCTTTGAATACACGTGTAACATATGGGAAAAAATCTGCTGCAGACAATTTTGGACCCTGTTCACTTGGAAGCCCGCAGTTTACGTTATACGGGCTGAAAGTCGGAACCGTAAACCATGCAATCATAAGTAGCATTTCAGAACGTGATTATGATCAATTAAGCAGGGCCGTAACTAGTGATTTTGAAACAGCCAATAGTAGATAAGACCGTCATCATTACGTCAGTAAAACAGGGAGGTTACACATCAATCATTTAGCATTGCGAGACAAAATATGCGATCAGACTCGCAATTCTGCAATGCACAAAATAATAAAAATGAATGGCGTTACTGTTTTAGTTCCTGTGGGTGGCCTGATATGTATTAACTCATTGATTCCCGAGATTGATATGACACCAAAATGGAACATAAAATAAATTCATTTTTCTTGCAGATTTGCGATCTTGAGACTGTTAACTATATGTGCAGTTAACTGTAATGTCTTACATCGTTCATACATTTGTTCTACATTTGCCATTTATCCGTGTGAAAACATTTGTGGGCTTGAGGAATTGTAGCAATTGAATAGCGATTTGCGATTTTGGCGATGGTAACTCTTGCAGGCTTAAAAGATCATACGCTGCAATGGGCTGTAATTTACGATTATTTTGACAACCGCACTGATTTTCAGCCTGTAACGCGTATATATTTTTCGGCTCGCTAAAAGACGCCAATTGAATAGCAAATTAGTTTACAGGCTCCATTACGGGCTCCAGTAACTTATAACTGCTTAATTGAATATGGACCTTTATGTTGCAACACAATTTGCTTTGCTCGAATAGAATAGGGCTCCAGGTTCATAAACAGTGATTATGGTCCTCATTTAAAATTGCAACAGTTACAGATCAATTTAATTGAACAAGCCCGCAATTTAAGGGCCTAAAGCCAAAGCTTAAAGCCAAAACCATAACATTTCAGGGCATGGTCATGACCAATTAAGCAAGCCCGTAAGTTACAATTTAGAAAGAGCCAATAGTAAATGAGACCGTCATCATGACATCAGCAAAACATGTGTTTTAAATGTCAATCAATTAGCGTTTAGACGTCCGATATGTGATAGAGCTCGCAATCCAGCAATGCAAAAATCAATAAAAATGAACGGCCAAACTATTTTAGTCCATGTGGGTGGCCTGATATGTATTACCTCCTTGAAGGCTTGAAATATCAAAGGCGACATTTTGAAAACCACAGGAATTTGGAGTCTGTAACCCGCAAATCGATTGCAGGTAACTAGAAGAGGCCAATTAAATATCAATAACTTTTACGGGCTCCATTAACGGCTCCAGTAAGTACAATTTGCTCAATTAAATAGGGGCCAAAGATTGCAGTATTGCACATGGTCCCTACAGATTAGTGAATGAAGAGGAGTATGTCGATATATCGGCCTGTGGCCTGTATAATGTACTTACCCAGAGAGCCGCAAACCGAAGACGCATAGGTGCTCAGAATCACTGATATAAGAAGGATTTCCGTAGTACTATATGAAGGTGAGGCACAAGGCAAAAACAATTCAACACATTGCCAAAAATGGAGTTTAAATAGACGTCACTAAAAATAAAATGAAATGTATTCCGTACCTAACAACTTTATATTATTATTATTATAGTTTATTTGTAGCGCGCCAACGTACTCTGTACTGCTATACAGGTTAAGTTAAAGGCAAAAACTATTTAACACATTGCCAAGAATGGCATTTATATAGACGTCACTGGAAATAAAATGAAATATATTCCGTACCTTACATTATAAATACTGATCATGCATGTTTTTTGTTCCCTTTTTTGTTCCCTTTAATGAGCAAGAGAGATTGTGCATATTAACATCAGAGTTTTGGGCCACTTTGTGGATCTTCATTAGTATATACAGGTGTTCCCCGGGTTAAGGACCAGATCCGCTCCTGGGACCGCCCCTAAGTCGGATTTGTATGTAAGTGGGATCCATAAATAATACTAATTATAATAACATTAGTATAATGGCTGTATCTAGATATTCACTATATCAACTGATGCTTTATGGTCTACATAAAAGTCCAAAAGTCCTTTATTTTAGACACTAAGGGCCTCATTCTATTATCGGCCGTAAATCGGCCGTAAGGCTGCGATTCCTTGCGGGGGTTCAGTTAACTCGCGATTCTATTATACGGCCCCGCAAGGATCTCCTTTTACGGCCGGCCGCATATCTTGGAACCGGCCGTAATCTGTGAAATATAAAAACTGAAAAATAAATTCAAGCCTGCACTGTACAGCTCTGTAAATGCTAGCGATCATATTGGGGGACATGAGGATTAAAAGGAACCCACTCTCAAGCTTGCACATCTGCCCAAACCCGAGTTCAAATTAACTGTTTATTTTCCGGCTGCGGTGTGGCCAGGTCTGAGGTGCTCCAAGCACTCTGGACTTTTTACATGGATATTTTACGGATATTAAAAATAAAATATTTTACGGATTTAAGTACAGGATAATTATATGCTATTTTTTCTAACACCTAAAATCCCTTTATAGTCTTCTCAAAGTGCAGGATGGCTTTATTTTAGCTATTTTATGTGCTTAATTGGTGCTAGCGGGACCTCTTTCCTGCAAGTAAGCAGCGGCTCGTTTTTAGCCTTGCAGAGAGGTTTCCCGGAGCAATTGAATTGCAAATCTCTTGCGGCCGTTTTAGATCAAAGGCTTTCCTCCGGCGCGAGCGGCCGCAAGAGATAGCAAGGCACCGGCCGCAAGCCTGCCGGAATCCCCGGCCGTAAGGGAATAGAATAGCAGAATAGCTTGCGGCCGGTCCTTGCGGCCCCGCAACGGCTGCGGCCGATAATAGAATGAGGCCCTAAGAGATCAGTTTATCTCAAGTATGAGAAGATGACAGGTCGCTATGTCGGATTGTTTTTTTCTTTTGAGCACCTGTGTATTTACTGAGAGATTTCCTTGTGGGTCGTTCACTATATTCAGATCACTACTAACTGCATATGCATTGTTGTTTTCAGGTTTGTACATCTGTAACAGGGAACCCTGTCAATGCATTTTTCTTCACTGCTCTTTGTGGCCCTCATTATGACGATGACATATTGCCAAGCTTCCTCCGTACGTTGCCCATTGGTGACCCTGGGAATTCCCAACGGCTGACATCTCCAACCTGTGCCTGCACGTGCACTGACCCCGAGCAGCATCTACAGAGGAGCAACGGCAGCAAGAAGCGCAAGGAGCAACGGAATTTGTGCAATGAGCATGTGCAAAATAATCCTGCGTGTTTGTAAATAGGGAACGCCGTAAATTGAGGCATTCGTAAACCAGGGACCATCTGTACATACATGCCCATTATTTATATCTATAAAGTATCAATAACAGCATTTTATATACTTATACTTTATATATATTTTTACTATATATAATATACTTTATATTATATTTATAGCGGGATATTATCATTACCGAGGTCTCTCATTACAGCTGATTGCCATCTTCGCAGCTTTTCTTAGGTAGTTTCTCCTGTTGAGGGAGGGAAAAAGAGAATTATTTGAACATACTAATTATTGCAAACACATAAACAAGAACAACCAACCCATAGTGTTATTATTCCCCTCTCCCATCTGTATTAAACACAATGAGCCTCATTCAATTGCAAGGCTGGATCTCGCTGTATACAGACCATATGTCTGCGGCAGGGGCGTAGGAACTGGGGGGACAAATTCCCCCCAAATGAAATGAATAGGTGACACAAAAAAATATCAAAATTAAACTTAATGATGCATTACCAGATTTGGATGTCTTTTTCATGAAAGTGTTGACCCATAATACTATATATATATATATATATATATATATATATATATATATATATATACACTTCACACACAATGCATATATACATATATATATATATATATATATATATATATATAGAGAGAGAGAGAGAGAGACATATATATATATATAAATATACATATATATATATATATATATATATATATATATATATACACATAATAAGTTGGCATATATATATTATATATATCATTTTTAATTATATTGGGGGCGAAAGGCATTGAGAATTTAAACAGAGAAATAAAAAAAATTGAATAACGTTTTGTGATTTTGGCGATTGTAACTCTTGCGGACGTGAAAGATCAAAGGCTTAGATGAGGTGTAAGTTACAGTTGTAACAACCACAGGGATTTACAGCCCGTAGCCCGTAGACCGTTTGTGGCTCACAAAAAGATGCCAATTGAATAGCAAATTAGCTTACGGACTCCAGTAACTTACAATTGCTCAAATGAATGAGGCTCAATGATCTGCCAATTATCACACTGACAAGCACATTTCTTTAATAATGCAGCACATACTGTGTTGAATATCACAGGAATACTTCACTGTAAAGAAAAATGACTTGTACAGAGTATAGCCAGTATAGCTGTTAATAATAATAGGCCTCATCCAATTGAGGCTTCAGGAGATTCGGGCTCAGAAATGGAGCCTGTAACTTAATTTGCTATCCAATTGGTGACTTCTTGCGTGGTCCGATCGAGTTATGGGCTCCGGCCTGCGAATCATTGCGATTCTGAAAATCGTAAGTTAATGTCCCTCCAAGCCTTTGATCTTTTATGGAGGTTGGATTTCAAAGTCCTACGGGCTTCAATTACCTCCAAGCTTGTAGGACTTGGAAATCCAACTTCCATTTTGCAAAGTCCTACGGGCTTGGAGATTGGATTTCATTGATGTCATGATGACAATCTCTGTTTCCATTGGCTGTTTCTATCTCGGGATTTATGGCCTTGGTTAATTGATCTGTTCAAGCTCGCGAATGCTACTGACGTCTGCATGGTTTCCGATTTTCGCTATCGGATTCTAACTTGCGACCTTGTTGAATTGAATAGTACCATAAGTTGTGGCCGCTGCGGCCTCTCAGCAGGCCCACAGACATACCGCCTAGACTTAAGGCCTTGCAATTGGATGAGGCCCAATGTTTTTTTCTTACAGTGGATCATCATGTAAATAACATTTTATATACTACTTTGAATAAAATATATTTTATTTCATTATTGGAGCATGTGCTCTCTGGTATGTTTTGTACTAAAGAGGCCCTGTCAAAATGTTTTGAGAGGATCCAAGAACATGAGGGTTTCTAAGAGGTGATCAGTTTGTGCGTACAAAGCGAGGGTATATAATCTGTAATGGGTGGTAAGGGTGATGAGCTATAAGAGATACTGTAGGCTCCAATTTTATTTTTCCTCACATCATTTTATCAAGTTACTTGATGGTCCTTCAAGACGTCACTCTTGGTCTAATATAACACATTAGAGAGCTTTTACTACTTTTTATTCCCAGCAGCCTTATTCAAAAGAAGCATTTAATACATAAATTGTTATTGACTCTAAGGCCCAGATTAATAATAAAGTGTATCAGATTATGCCAACCATTACAGTAGTCCATACATCAAGTAGCGAATGCTCCTATATGCCATTTAATACAATAGAAAATGTGTGCCTCCAGTACAAGATACATCAGAAACAATATTCAACACATTTAGGCTATTTAAATTAGAATTATGCGTATAGATAAGAAATACAGGGAAACTAATGGTAATACTCACATTAATATTGAAAATAATAATAGCAATAATAAATCAGAAATAATAATAATATAATACAGTACAATATAACAAAGAAAAGCTTTTATATATATATATATATATATATATATATATATATATATATATATATATACAGTTGAGCTCAATAGTTTCCATACCCTTGGCAAATTGGTAATATATGTTCCATTTAAAAAAAAAAAAAAAACATGAGTTAGCAGGCAAAACACATTTCTTTTATGTCTTATGGGATTCATATTCAACTGTAGGTTATAACAGACTGGCACAATCATAAAACAAAACATGGCAAGAAAGAAAAAAATGAAATGACCCTGTTCAAAAGTTTGCAAACCCTTAGTTCTTAATACTGTGTATTCCCCCCTTTAGCATCAATGACAGCGTGCAGTCTTTTGTAATAGTTGTCTATGAGACCCCTAATTCTTGCAGGTGGTATAGCTGCCCATTCGTCTTGCCAAAATGCCTCCAGGTCATGCAAAGTCTTTGGTCATCTTGCATGAACCGCACGTTCGAGATCTCCCAAGAGTGGCTCAATGATATTAAGGTCAGGAGACTGTGATGGCCACTCCAGAACCTTCATATTTTTCTGCTGTAACAACTGGAGGGTCATTGTCATGCTGGAAAGTTAAAGAGCGTCCCATGCTCACACTTCGTGCAGAAGAATGCAAAGTGTCTGCCAGTATTTTCTGATAACATGCTGCATCCATCTTGCCATCAATTTTCACAAGATTCCCCGTGCCCTTAGTGCTCACACCCCCCAAAACATCAGTGAGCCACCCCCATGCTTCACAGTGGGGATAGAATTGTTTTCACTATAGGCCTTTTTGACTAATCTCCAAACAAAGCGCTTATGGTTGTGACGATAAAGCTCTATTTTGGTCTCGTCACTCCAAATTACAGTGCGCCAGAAGCTGTGGGGCGTGTCAAGGTGTTTTCGGGCACATTGTAACCAGGCTTTTTTGTGGCATTGGCGCTGTAAAAGCTTCTTTCTGTCAACTCGACCATGCAGCTAATTTTTGTTCAAGTATTGTCATATTGGGCTCCTTGAAACAACCACACCGTCTTTTTCCAGAGCAGCCTGTATTACTCCTGAGGTTACCTGTGGGTATTCTGAATCTTTCTTGGTCTACCTGACCTTGGCTTGGTATCAAGATATCCCCAAATTTTCCACTTCTTAAAAACTGATTGAAAAGTAATGACTGGCATTTTCAAGGCTTTGGGTATCTTCTTATATCCTTTTCCACCTTTATGAAGTTCTATTACCTTGTTACGCAGTTCTTTTCTGCTCCTCATGGCTTAGTATCTATCCTGCTCAGTGCATCCACATGAGAGCTAAAAACTCATTGACTATTTATAAACAGACACTAATTGCAATTCAAAAAGCCACAGGTCTGGGAAATTAACTTTTAACTGCCATTTTAACCTGTGTGTGTCTTTTGTGTCTGTAACAAGGCCAAACATTCAAGAGTATGTAAACTTTTGATCAGGGCCATTTGGGTGATTTCTGCTATTATTATGATTTAAAAAGGAGCCAAACAACTATGTGATAATAAATGGCTTCATATGATTACTATCCTTCAATAAAGTAAATTTTTTGCACAGTCATATTTTCAATATAAATGCCAAAATGTCAAAATTTTCTGCTAGGGTATGATGCAAACGCTTGAGCACAACTGTATATATATATATATATATATATATATATATATATATATATATATATATATATATATATATATATATATATATATATATATATATACACACAGTGCCTTGCAAAAGTATTCACCCCCCTTGACTTTTTACCTATGTTTTTACATTACAGCCTTAAATTCAATGTTTTGTTAATCTGAATTTTATGTAAAGGATCAGAACACAATAGTCTAAGTTGGTGAAGTGAAATAAGAGGAATATATACATCAAACTATTTTTTAGAAATAGAAAACAGAAAATTGGCATTTGCGTATGTATTCACCCCCTTTGTTATGAAGCCCATAAAAAGTCAGGGTTAGGTTATAAAAAATATCCAAATCTGTGATGATCCCCAGGAGCGCCATCAAATCTATCATAACCAATTGGAAAGAACATGGCACAACAGCAAACCTGCCAAGTGACGGCCGCCCACCAAAACTCACGGACCAGGCAAGGAGGGCATTAATCAGAGAGGCATCACAGAGACCTAAGGTAACCCTGGAGGAGCTGCAGAGTTCCACAGCAGAGACTGGAGTATCTGTACATAGGACGACAATAAGCCATACGCTCCATAGAGTTGGACTTTATGGCAGAGCAAAAAACAAAATGGCCTAATTTGAGTTTGCGAATAGGCATGTCGGAGACTCGCAAAATGTATGGAGGAAGGTGCTCTGGTCTGATGAGACTAAAATTTTACTTTTCGGCCAGCAAAGAAAACGCTATGTTTGGCGCAAACCCAACACATCACATCACCCAAAGAACACCATCCCCACAGTGAAACATGGTGGTGGCAGCATCATGCTGTGGGGATGTTTTTCAGCAGCCGGGACTGGGAAAATGGTCAGAGTTGAGGGAAAGATGGATGGTGCTAAATACAGGGATATTCTTGAGCAAAACCTGTACCACTCTGTGCGTGATTTGAGGCTAGGACGGAGGTTCACCTTCCAGCAGGACAATGACCCCAAACACACTGCTAAAGCAACACTTTAGTGGTTTAAGGGTAAACATGTAAATGTGTTGGAATGGCCGAGTCAAAGACCAGAGCTCAATCCAGTAGAAAATCTGTGGTCAGACTTAAAGATTGCTGTTCACAAGCGCAAACCATCCAACTTGAAGGAGCTGGAGCAGTTTTGCAAGGAGGAATGGGCAAAAATCCCAGTGGTAAGATGTGGCAAGCACATAGAGACTTATCCAAAGCGACTTGGAGTAGTGACTTTAGGGGGGTGAATAGTTATGCACATTGACTTTTTCTGTTATTTTATCCAGTTGTTTGCTTCACAATAAAAAAAAAAAAAACATCTTCAAAGTTGTGGGCATGTTCTGTAAATTAGATGATGCAAATCCTCAAACAAGTCTCTGTAAATCTCTTTTACTCCCTCCACAGTATTGCAGTTTGCCTTCCTTGTTTCTACTTTTAAAATGGCTGCTGTATCCCCCTGCTCCTCCACCTCATGGCAAAAAACAAAATGGCTCCTGCTGTTAATGTCTGATAAATAGTCTAGAGACAGATACAAGCTTAATTTAGGGAATAAGAAAGACCTCTGTCAGGTTCACAGTTCTCTTATAGTGCTCTGAAGGAGATTTTCCTTTATATTATGGCTTTTTTAGAGGGGCCTTTTTTTATGTTCTTATAATATATATATATATATATATATATATATATATATATATATATACATATATTATATATATATATATATATATATATATATATATATATATACAATGGTTATCAAATTATTACTATTATTATTACTATTATTAACTTTGCTATAATTAACTTACTATACATATATATATATATATATATATATATATATATATATATATATGCAAGAGGGTATACATATACATATATATGTAAAATTGTCCTTTTTATGTAATACGCAAGCCACTGAAAACCATTACAAGACAGGTTTACAAAACATAGGCTATCACGTTCCTAACTGATGATTTCACATAAGCCATTTGACAAATTTGCCGCTTTCAATGCTAAGCACTAGTTACTCAGTTAGGTGAATTTATAAATCTGGGCGTATTTGTAGATTTCCATTTTAGTTCTACTTTTTTTGTCACAGTATGTTTTTGAAACTCAATATCCATTTTTGAATAAGCACAAACAGGGTTAAAAATACAAATTTAATATAATAATATTAATATTCATAGTGGACATAGTGGAATGATCCATTCATAGCTCCAGAGATATAGTGTGTCAAGGACAACTTTTTAGTGACCAGGCATCTTATATTATAACTTGAATAAAATGAGCTAACTAAATACGTTTTTACTACTCTCTATTATTATTATTATTATTACTACTCTTTACTTATAAAGTGTCAGCATTTTCTTTAGCTCTATCACATATATAGTTGTGAGCGTACGAGTTGTTGCTAACGCTGCGGGCTCGCGCAGCGAGCCGAGGCCCTCGCGAAGCGAGGGCACTGCCCGAGGGTCTCAGTTGCTGGCATGAAGCGCCGAAGGCTCTCCTTGCCAGCAACTGAGGACCCTCGCAAACTTCACGTCGCAACCCAAACAGTACGACACACACATTACGACACTCGCAAACAACATACGACACACGTTCACACACATTACGGACTCGCAACACTCGGACGCAACTCGCGAACATTACAAAATTTAAAACACAATACATACACACACCACATACATAAAAAACTTACCTACACCAAGAGGGAGCACCCAGCACCTCAAAAATACAACTTACACCTCGATTTGACTCCAAATAAAACAGTTTAGAGACTAAAAAAAAATTGAAGCGAGAGAAAAAATGGCCGCCGAACAAAACGAAAACGAGGCTACAGCACTCTAAACTCGCAAAACACCACAAGAAACTCGCAAAACACCACAAAACACCTACGGATATTCCGATACAAACGTATACCACACATTACTCGCCATTTTACGCCAATGCGGAAGTACACGACAACGGTTTGGGCTCGCGCACGCACAGTGTTACACTGCACACATTCAGCACGCTTACACAGCAGATCCACACCACTAATGCTGCAGCAACATCAAAACACATTCACAGCTCTTACACACAATGCTTTAAAATAGGTAAAGTATATTCATTTATTCATGTATTATATATTTCATTATTACACACTGAACAGCATTAGCTACCTTACAATTTCATTGCCGTCATTTTTTGACGGGCAATTCGCTAGTTTGCAAATAAAGTACAGTGGATAAAAAAGCTAATTACAAAGTTATAGACTAATTCTAAGGTAAGTAGACATATAAGTTCAGATACAATACAATACAAATGCAATGCAAGTGGGTCAGTAGACATTTTGAAGCAGCAGAGTTGAGGTCCCTACTCCAAAGGGCTTATGATATACTCAATACACTTCTCACACAGTGATTAAAGAACAGTTGAACGTAGGAAATATGGGTGACCTCAAGTTTGTTTAATTTCAGACATTTTAATGGAATTAGTGTTTTTGCTACAGGACTACAATAGGGAAGACACACAGCAAATTTGATTGCAAAAGAAACCACCTCTCAAACTATTATAAACAGCTACTGGGGCCGCACGATTCACCTACACCTAATGATCACTAACAACTTTTGGAAAAAAAATATGCTCTGTGCTTATATAGAGCACTATTCAATTGGCCAAATTGCTATTGAATGAGGTCCTTAGTAAGCAAGATCTTGGAAGATGATTGAAAAGGTGTTGTCTATTTGTCAAACAGACAGGGTTGTGATATTTTTGATCTAGTAATAACACTAAGTTGGATTCTTTCCTATTAGTAAAAGTTTATTGGCATAAGCAACCTGCTATACTCACTGAATACTTGGACCAATACTAATGGATATGGTAATAATTATCACCAAGTGATTACTAAAATTCTAACAATATCTGTTTCAAAATTAGGTTCATTGCGACGTATTCACCTTTTTAATATAATTATTAAAGTTCTATTTTATTTTTTCAATTCACGATTTAAGTGTTAAACTTTGGAACTTTTAGTAGGACATTGATATTCCAACAGAAATCAAGACAAACCGTCCACTGGAAGGTATAATCAGGAGGCTGAAGCTCAATTGTTTTGGAGATATCATGGGAAGACATGATTCCCTATTGATGCTGGGAAAGATTGAAGGCAAACGAAAAAGGAGACAGCACAGAGATGCATAGATCAGGTCATTGAAGCAATGAACATGAGCTTGATGGAGCTCAGAGGGGCAGTGGCTGACAGATGTACCTGGCATGCTGCTCTCCAAAGGATCACAGAGTATCGGACATGACTGAGTGACACACACATACACACATATATATAAAACATACACACACAAACTTATAATTTCAAATATGGAAAGGGGAAGGGATGAACTGCAAGTGGGACGTGAGGGTACAGAAATCTGAATGGCCTAGGGCAGCATAAAACCTAAGTGTGTGTATGGTTAATGATCAGTAATCAATGATCTGAGTAACTTTTGATCCATAATTTTGCAGAAAACAGTTGCTGGTTGCAAACTTTAGCTTTCGCAGCCTCAGCATTCCTTTCCTGCTCATGCACCCTGATTACGGTGACGTGACCAGTGATTCATCCTAAAATAATGATGACAGATGTATAATTACTGTATCAGTACTACATGTAGGTCACGTGGGAGGAAGCACAAACTTCTTATGTCAATTTCATATATTAGCATGGGAGACCAGTTAAATAAGAGGCAGAGATGATAGTGCAAAGACATGGGGAAGTGCCATTCTGTATGTAGGTACCAGAAGTAGAATTATTGAATGGAGAAACTAGTGCAAAATAATTTGGGGTCCCCCTTGCAACCTCTCTCTCCCTTTACACATACACCATGGTAGGTGTATGATGTGGGGTTATTAAAAAAAATAAGACTAATTATATAACTCTCCACCCCAAATGAATTAAGATTCACCCTCTACCCCAGCAGTGGGCTCCTACCCTGTAATAAGAAACCATACTCATACCTGCCTGTGCCTGGTGGTACATGAATGTATTTACCCTTCAGACTAAATCTTTCTAGCTCTGGGCACAGATCACAATCTATTGAGAGTTCTTTGAGTGTTGATCAGTACAACTTGGAGCAGAGCAGTCATCAGAAAAGCTGAGGTACAGTACATACAAAATAGAGCACCCCAAGCCCAAATATAGCCCCAATCTCACTCACTCATATGTTCAGCGATACAGTTGTTGTTTAGTCGCTCAATAGCATCTGACTCTCCGTGACTCTATGGACCACAGCATGGAGCTCCATCAAGTTCATGTTCATTGCTTCACTAATGTCATCGATCCATCTGTCACCCCCTTCTTCTTGTGCCTGCAATCTTTTCCAGCATCAGAATCTTCTCTAGGGAATTATGTCGTCTCAAGATATGACCAAAATATTTGAGCTTTCCTGAAGTGCTGGATCTTCTTGCAGTCCAATGGACTCTAAGTAGTTTTCGCCAGAACCACAATTCAAAGGTGTCAATTCTACGGAGCACAGACTTCTTTATGTTCTAGCTTGTCCAAGCTTGCCATAGCTTTCCTTCCCAGAAACAAACATTTTTTAGTTTAAACGACAACAGTCACCATCTGCAGAGATCCTGGATCTCAGAAAAATAAACCACTGCCTCCACTTCTTCCACATCTATGTGCCAGGAACTGAGATTGCCGTTTGCTATAATATTAAGCATTACCTTGCTGGCATGTGAAATTAGTGCAATTGTTCAATAATAGGAGAACTCTTTGGCACTGCCTCTTTTGGGATTGGGATGTAAACTGATCATTTACTACTTGACATTGTTGTGGTTTTCCAAATGTGTTGACATAAGGCAACTAACACTTTCACAGCATCATCTTGTAGAATTTAGAATAATTAAAATGGGATCTCTTCAACTCCCGCAGCCTTTTTATCAGCAAGGCTTCCTAGGGCCCATCTCACTTTACTCTCCAAGATGTCTGGCTCCAGCTCATTGGACACACTATTGAGGTCATCACTGCTACAACTACAACTTTTGCCTTTAATCATGCCCACTTTGGCATGAAAGGCCCCAATTTTCTTGAAGAGATCTCTTGATTTACCCATTTTGTTATCTTCTTCTATCTCTTTAAATCGCTCATTGTAGAATGTCTCCTTGTCTCTTATTGCTATCCTCTGGAATTCGGCATTCAGTTGGACAAATCTTTTCCTATCTCCACTACCTTTCATTTTACTTCTTTCATGGACTACTTTCAAAGCCTCATCAGATAGCCAGTTTGCCTTCTTACTTTTCTTTATTTTAGGGATATTCTTTCTTGCTGCTTCCTGGATAATGTTGTAAACTTCGGTCCAAAGTTCATCAGATATTCTATTTTCCATGTCTAGTCTTGTTGCTTCAGTTTAATTTGGAACTTTGTAATAAGAAGCTCATGGTCTGAACCATAGTCAGCTCCAGGTCTTGATTTTGCTGACTGTATAGAGCTCCTCCATCTTTGGACACAGAGTATATAGTTAATCAGATTTTTATGTTGTCCATCTGGTGATGTCCATGTAGAGTTGTCTTGAAGGCTTTTGGAAGAGTATGTTTGAGGTGACCAGAGAGTTAGCTTGACAGAATTCTACTAATCTCTGTCCTGCTTCATTTTGTTTTTTCATCTTTTCTTGGTGTTATATCTATGAAATGTTGAAAATCTTTGTAGAGCTGGATAACTTCAGCTTGTTCAGCATCCATGGTTGGATCATAGACTTGGATCACTGTGATGTTAAATGGCTTGCCTTGAGTTCAAATTGAAATCATTCTGTCATTTATTGGGTTGTGACCGAGCACTGCTTTGGCCACACTTTAATTGAAATTGAGGGCTACTCAATTTCTTCTATGGGATTCTTAACCACAGTAGAAGATCTGGTGGTAGCCCGTGCTCTCCTTCTCCTCCTCTACATCTCCACCATCCCATTGGGCCCTGAAGTCCTCTCAGTACAGTTAAAGTAAAGTTATTTAGTGTAATTATTGTTGTTTAGTAATGCCTGTATCAACAAACAAGACCATCAGTTCAAACTAAAATGTAAAAAATTGAGAAATGCTACCTTGGATTACACCGTTTTCGGGTTACACCGTTCTGTCCGGAACAGATTAATGGTGTAACCCGAGGTACGACTGTATTAAGAAGCGCTTATAAGCTCTGTTTTTATGGTCTAAAATAAATTAAAAAATTACCTGTTTAGGTCTGCCCTCTGCAGCTCACAAAGTCTTCAAGGTAAGGAGATAAGTATCCCTTTCACACAGTTTACAAGCATCTGTTGTATATTCTGATCTACTGTCCTGTATAGGCAGTGCATGCATATACTAGCACACCCTACACTAGTACACCCTGATGGCAACCCTGGCTTGGACTGGCATCACATTCATTGTGCCATTTTAAAAAATATGACACAAAGGTAGCAAATAGTTTGGTGGCACATCATGTTAGGATGACTAATACAAAGCAGCATAGGCACATCTAGTTCAGCCATTAGCTAATTCATATGGGCTATTAATAGTTTCCATAATGTGCATGATTTTTCCCACATTTGTCAGTAGATTCCATTGGTAGACAAATATGACCCATACATCTATATTACTGCTCACTTTCAATATCCTTTTTAGCTATCCCAGAGTGTCCCCCCTGTTGATAATCAAGTCACTTTGTAGCCTACATCTGTTTTTTCTTTTTTGTTCTGTTGTTATTTTGGAGATTGTTTTTTCAAAATGAAGCAGTTATATGGAACATAAAATTAAAGTGGTGGAAAAAATATATCTTCAAGCGGATGCTCCGCTCTCAAAAGCAGAATATTTTGGATATATTTTGGGTGTAATGGTATTATTACTTGTGAGATAGTTCTATGTGAATAGACCAATGAGTGAATGCCTTGTTGAGGTTGTTGAGTGGTAATGTAATGCTGCATGTCCTTTTCACTATCACACCATTGGTTATGTCAACTGTCAAGAGGAGACACCAGCTGGACAGCCAATGAATGATTCTCACCCGTTAGGTCCTCCCCTCCGTGGGTTTCTGTATATTGGGGCTAGGGATTCCCCTGGAAGGAGGTTAGTAAGTTACTCTGTCTCTAGCACACAGCAATAACTAGAGAAAAATTATTAAGTATCCAGAATGTAAGGATAATGTTCTGTTCCCATTTGAGGTCATGAACCAAACTGCACTTAATCTCATGCAGAAAGCTAAAGTTCCCTTTTCGATGGTCACTGTTTCCAAGACAACCCACAACACCACAGCACTTCCCTTCAAAATTCTTCACCATCAAAGCTGTCATCACATCTACACCTTACTGTGTCCAGAAGACTTATAGGATCACTATATGATTTTTTAAGACATGCTACCCATTTACACAGTATACCAAAGAGAATTGAAAATATTTGAAAATATTAAGCTTATTTTTTACAATATTGAATTTTTATTCCATGTGACTCCACTTGCAAGTGTAATTGAGTATTGTAGTACTCCTTTCTTGCTGAACCACTCCAGGAGTCTTCTGTGGAAATTATCAGGACACACCCACAGAGTCTGGATGAACATTCTGTATTAACACCCCCATAATTTACACAGAGTGATAGAAGTCCTCCACCATACAGTAAATAATTAGTACATTTGTCGTACATTTGTACCTCTAAAAATAAATTAAACAGTTATTGCACTGCGCTCTGGGAAACTGGGCAGGGATATACAAATGAGTCCAATATGCATTATATTTTATCCAATATAACTTCATGTGTGGCATCTTATAGCATACACCTGCTGTATAACACAGCTTTTAGAGCATAGCATAGGAAAGAGTATGTACAAGTTAGGAGAACTACCCACAGACAGTCACTGTGAATGGATCTCATCAGTGTAAAACCTCATAGAGTGACTCAGCAGCAAAGGAGGAATGTGGTGCTTGATCAGAGCTGCAAATGGATTCACATGAAATAAAAATGAATTGTTTTAGAAAAAAGGAAATTTTATATCTATATATATATATATATATATATATATATATATATATATATATATATATATATATATATATATAAAATGCTCAATTCTCATTCTTTGGCATATTGCCTACCGAGCAGCATCCATTTAAAAACAAAAACAAAAACCCTTTCATACAGTGGACCTTTAACTTACGAGGGAGAAGCACACTCTTGAATATGGCTAATTACATACACACTTTCATCTGGCTTTCACTGTATTTATTAAGGAGTCACTGTAGCAGTTTTCTTTGTATATTCTATTTTAAATAATTACACATGATAATGGGTAAATAATTTAAGAAAGCACAAAAGTAAACATAAACTTTAAAATCAAATTGTAAATTTTATGTGTCATTATTTTTACTGCATTGTTTAATTCTCAAGTGATTCTGCCAATGTCTTGAAGGTTAAAAGTCTCTTCCCACTTTAGGAAGTTGTTGAGCAAAATCCAAAATGGTAGATTCCATGACATCATAATTTCATATAAAATGTAATAAATTAAAGGTTGTATATTTTTGCGTTCTAAGAAGTTTAGTTTATTTTAAATTAAGTTTTTCCATACAGTGAATTTTTAAATGTGGGACTACAGCAGTGCTTTAATTCTTCACCTAATACACTTTGTAAACATATTAATTTGTATTTTCTCAACAATCATATAACCTGTTAAATCTCTTGTCATCCTCAACATTTGGAATTAATATTTGTGGTTTCTGTAAAAAAAATAAACATTTGAAAGGGAAGGGAATATTTTTTTGTACCAGAAAGTGGGTACTATATAGGTTTTCTGAAGTTTAACTTCTCTTGGGGGCTTGCCCTCTGCCAGCCAATCAGATCTACAGACCGATGTATGCTCTCTGCATTTCCTGTTAGTGTTGGGTTAGATGTCACTTTGAGGATCAGTCTTTAATTTTACAATAAATGGTCCCATTAGTATATGTTGATTGCAACCCATGGGGGAATCCCAGTTTGTACTGTACATATCACTGCATAACAGGAAGGGATATCAGAAATGTTTTCCTAAGTTTCTACTTCATATAGAGGTATAAACAAATTGCAATCATTTTGAGATATAACAAAAATGAAGTATTTTGACCAGTTTCTTTAAGGTCCCACTTATAGGGGTATGGAAGGTTCTTGGATGTTACTATGTATATAATATTCGGGTGTATCTATTTACTTTTATGTGCTTTATTTTATAAAAAGGGCTTATAAGCTCTGTTTTTTACTGCCCCAAATCAAACATATAGTCCCTGTATGGGTCTGCCCACTGCAGTGTATGCAGACACAGACTCTGTAGGGCTGGACATGCAGTGTAGTGTCTTAGCCTATCAGGGACCTCATCTCAGCAGCATATTGCAGAGAGATAGTTACTGATTGGTTAGTATGAGACAGCACAGCAAGTTCTACAGAGTAAGCTTATATATATATATTATCAGTCATATGTGAAAATAAACTCCCTCCCAACCAAAGACAACAACACTAGCCATGTGCCAGCTGTTCAGTTGCTAAACTATCTGCTAGAATATAATTAAGTAGTTACAATGACTCAGCCACTGCCTAATTCAAAGCTTATAATTAAAATTCATTATGTTCAGCATGGTACAGAGTTAATTGCTCATTTAGGCAGAGGCAACACTTTAAAATAGCCTGACTTGCATTGATCATAACTCCATTAATTCAGCATCAATTTTTAATATGAAAACACTTTTTTACCACATGCTTTTTTACCCTCTATCTAATGGTGCAGAGCACATATAAGGGAAGTCCTTCAACAAAAACATAAAAAAAAGTGCAAAAATGCACATAAATTGTGCAGATTCTAGATAGATTGTCTCTAATTGGAGGGATAATACATCATCCACATTAGCCACTAATTCATTAAATTGATTATGTTTCAAAATGGAATATCGATGTAGCGGAATAAATGAAGATTCAGAAAAAATATTTATTTTCTTGCCAATATTGTTTCATTATGAAAATGGAGAGGTTAGTAGATATCTGGACGAGATTTAAATTGATAACACACTTCTCCTACCCTCAGGCCCAGAAGCAGGAAGATAGTATATTCAGTTTAATTAAGCCAATAGACGCAAGATTTGCTCTCAAGGAATGTAAAAGACCGTCTCACACACCGATAACAAAGTATCAACATATTATACACATATTGAATATCTACATTATGCATAAGTCTCTCTTTTAAGCCAGACTTTTCAAGTAAATACAATAAACAGACTAGATGAGCCTACTGGTTTGTATCTACAATCAATTCAGTGTTTTGCTACTGTTTGTAAAATATATAACAAAGACTGACTTGGGATTTATTTCTTTGTATATATTTGGTAACACTTTGAATTTCTACATTTACTTTGTATTTAAAACTGGCAAATTACAAAATATATGGTAAATGTAACTATATTGCTATTTCATCTCTTACCTTTGTGTACCTCAGCTGGGTGCGGCTGCGCGGGCTCTGCGCAAAACGGCTGCTGGCAGCTGAATTTATACTTGTTTGAGTAAGAGGGTGGAGAATGAGTGACGAAACTTTAACCGGTAGTGAACTTATGTCAATATCCACCGACTACAAAGGAATCTAATCTTTCCCATGTCACGCTTAATTTCTCTATGGAGATGGAGGGTCATAATTATCTTATGAAGCGCTTCATTTCACCTTAATAAATATACCTTATAGTAACTATATAAATGATATTATTATGTGTGGAAAAGAATATCCAGTACTCAGATTTTAGGGAATAACATGTCAGAATAAATGTATTTTACAAATGATTACAGGGAGAAAGACAACACCTTATTAATATTATTATTTTTATTATTATTAACTTCTATTTGTAGCATGCCAACATAGGGCCTCATTCAATTGCGATTCAGCCAATTGAATAGGGCTCTATCTATATAAGCACATAGCATATTTTTTTTACAGAAGTTTTTAGTTAGTGAACTTCTATCCAAAAGCAAGGTCTTCACTAACTAAAAACATATGTAAAAAAATATGCTTTGTGCTTATTTAGAGCCCTATTCAATTGGCCAAATCGCAATTGTATGAGGCCCATATTCCGTAACACTGTACAGAGGATAAGAATAAGGAAAAATACAATATTAAAAACTGCAGAAAATGGAGGGCCCTGTTTGATTATTGGTTGATTACAAAACAGAATACATGGATTTATATAATACTAGCGAATTGTCCGTCAAAAATGACGACAATAAAATTTGAACCCTGGCAATGCTGTTTGCCACAAAATGGATATGGCCCCTCTGAGCACCTTCGGCGCTTAATTGCGAGCCTCTTACCTGTCTATTTTACAAGCGTTCGGCTCTCATTGCGAGCCCTGCAATGAGCGGCTTTGCCGCTCATTGCCGGTTTTGCCAATCTGCACCTTTTCTGCTTTGCAATGACCCCCTTCGCCCCTCATTGCGACCCGCCCCCCGATGATCACCTTTGGCGCTCATTGCGAGCCTCTTCCCCTGTGTACTTTATATGCCTGTGTAGTTTTGGGGCCTACTGCCTTGGGTTAAGCGTTACTGCCTTGGGTTCAGTGCTACTGGCTTGAGTTAAATGTTACTGCCTTGTATTAAGTGTTACTGGTTTGCGTTAAGTCTTAGTGCTTAAGGCTCGTATTTATGTCTTTCGGCCTCGTTTTACGTCCTTGGGCCTCGTTTTCGTTGTGTTTATGTTTTTTCGGCAGCCATTTTCTTTCTATCATTTCTTTCAATTATGAAAAAGGCAAGATATGCCTCAAATTAACTTGCAATCTCATTCGCAGGCTCCCCGGCTCTCCCTCTTTTGCGAGCCCTGCAGTCCATCTATGTGATTCGGGTCCTAAGTCATATGGACCATAACTTTGGCCAAATCCTGCGTGTCTCGGGCTGAGCGCCAATTAAGTCCTGCGTGTCCACCCCAGCAATAAATGCCCTTGGCGCTCATCGGCTAAGTGCTACGTATTAAAGTCTCGCCTTTGCGAGGCTTGCAAGCGCCTAAGTCGTACGCACCACGCAAAGCGTGATGATGTCTCGTAGTCAGACAATTATAATATGTGATAGTAATACAGAAAATTACATCACAATTACTATAAAGAACTAAACTACGTGTTGTAATGATCTTTTATTATACTGTACAAATTAAAAAAGGAACCTCTGTTGTTGTCAATATTTCCCAAGCTCTGCCCTGCCTGGAGTCACCTCGTCCTGTGTCTCTGTATTCTCAGGGTTAATGGAAGTGAAACCAAATATAATTACACATCAGTATGCAGCCTTCATGTGTGGCTCTGAATGAACTGATGCAATCCCTGGATCCTAAAATGGATGCTGTGGAACCAGAATATATCCTGAATACAACAAAATGGCTGCCAGAACCCTACGATCCATTTCCCATGTTTAAAAAAATGGCTTCTAAAGTACTAAAAACTGCTTTATGACTTCCCAGACAATTTGAAGTCAATTAAAATGTTCATGTGGAGCTCACAACCTTTACACAGTACCAGAATGCAACACTATGGAGTCCATAACCATTCCTGACTCCACAAAACAGCACCAATGGTCCCCAGAATACTTTCCAAATACCCATAAATATGTCCCCGTAATGTTCACAATAACCTGACTGTATACACTGTATGCACAGACCGTAAAATAGCTTATATATACACACATACAAACATAGAAAAATCTGGGGGTGGTTTGTCCCCCAGTTCCTTCACCCATGGGGATAATCAATCTTGTATATCGGTCACAAGAAGCAGGATTGGCCTTGGAACAGGATAAGGAGGCTGTGTCTAAAAATACATAACCCCACTTCTCCAAAGTAAGAATGATCTGGGTAATCTGGTCTTCATAATTACGCCATGATAATTGTATGACATATGGTCAATAGTTTAGGCGGACGGAGGAGTCTAAATATTGAGTGTAACTGTGTGTTTTAAGTATTTAAGCCTCTCTTTTCTGCTGTTTTCTCATGTATTTCTTATGTTAATAAATAGTAAACTAAAAAAAAAATAGATTCAACTTCCACTGATTGTTTAAAACAAAAAAATAGACCTTTGTGTATCATAGTATGGACTTTTTAACAATGCTGAAAATATGTGTTATTGATATTTAAATAGTGAAGGGCCCGTAGGCCACCTCAGGCTTGCCTGGGGTTGGTGGGAGGGACCACCTGACCTGGCAGGACCTGGGAGGGGCAGGAGGTGGCTAGCTGGGGGAGGTGGAGCCATTATAGGCTTTTGCCGCCAATTTCCACCAGTTTGCCCCCAGCTAGCCATGGGAGCAGATGCCCACCCACCCATCCCTAAAGTATTGTTGTTAAAGTGATGTGTATGTTGTACTGTTAATAAAAAAAATTAAAAAAAGATGAATAGTAAGTTGTGGATTATGTTGTTTATTGTCTGAAGTACTCATTGTTGTGGATGTATCATTAAGTATTTATTATATGGTATCAAAAGTTTGTTTATTTTGTCACAGCGGCGGGTGGTGAGGGGAGTTGCCGGGACAGTGGAAAATGGGGGAGATCCTACCCTACAGTGGTACGGATGTTCCAACACAGTAGGCCCTGGATGAGGCTTCAGGGCGTAGGGTGTACTGTCTCTGTCCAGGCTCCTCTCCTCGGGTTATGTTTATTTATTTATCGTTATGGTTATTACATCATGTTGTGTATACCAATAAACGCTGTGGCCAGTTATCTCCCAAGAAGTGGTCTGTGTCTAATTTTATATTCAATGGGTGATGGGGTATACATTCTTATATGCACCTACCAACTGGGCCTTGCTTAGGTCATGGATGTTAATTAAATGTCACTGCTGGCCCATTATATTAGTATTGTGTATTACTATACAGAACAAGCATTCGTAAGAAAATCATTGCTCAGGTCGGTAATAATTCTACCTGGTTCAATCATTTCTAATACTTTACTGATATAGGGAGATACTGGATGCAATAAAACTGGAAAACTTGGACACAATTCAGAGAGATAATGTGGTAGGGAAGTTAGATCTGGTTCTAATTGCAAGTCAAAACAAATTAAAGTAGATAAAAAGATAAGAGGAAATACTAAAATAATATTTACATCATAAACACATTATCTACAATTTTCAGTTTAACCATTTCCTTTTTCACAGCTGCTTTCTGTAAACAGCACAAGAAGCCAACGCAGACTGAGGATGAGACAGAAACACAATGAAGAATAATGCGTGGGAAGTGGAGAAAACCCATCAAATATAATGTTTTTAATAGGACCTATTTATCAAACAAGGATACACTTTAATTGTATTTGATAAATTGAGGACGATTTGCAGTGGTTATGTTGAGCTTCCCTAGGCCTGCCATGTCCACAGAATCCTTGGTCACTTTTAAATAAATAAATATATATATATATATACTGAAATACTGTATACATAAAGAGCAGAGTAGCTGTGAATGTCTAGTTATCCAGATGAATAATCAGATTTTGCAGTATATAGTATAATAAAAAAGCAGGTCCTTTCCTGTTATGGTTACAGCACCAGTCCGCCGCTGCAGTGCGGTGACCAACCTCTAGATGGCACTGGTGATATTGCAGTGCCATATCACAGAGTCAAGGCTTAGGTAAACTGTTAGGGTGATGGTTAGTTTAAGGTTTAGGCTTCCATTCTAAGCTTAGAACTTCTCTAACATATCGGTAGTGCTGCAAAATATCAACAGCGTTATGTAGCAGTTGGTCGCCGCACTGAGGTGGACCTGTGCCGTAACTATAATAAGAAAGATCCAAAAAGCAATATTGGACTATATTGTTTCAGACTTGATTAAGGGAAGTCAAACTTCTCCAAAGCTTGTCCCTCTATTGTATAAATAAAATGTTTGTCCAATAAAAAAGGTATCACTATATATTACAATACTCTGAATATTCATTTATATCTTTGTTGAGATTGATTATGCGTGTGCAAAGTCAACCTATAACCATCAGGGGCCTTTTCTCTAATGGGCCCCCTACACAAATATTCCTCGCTCCCGTTAATAGCAGTCCTGTATCCATACAATACCCAAAAAATGAACTTTCACAAAAAAAAAGGTTCACTTAATTAATATAAAATACCACTAATTAGCAGATCATACTAACATTTCAATAAAGTACAATTATTATTACATTACATTCACAGGGCGTCAAAAACATATTTATTGTGCTAATCTCTACCACTTCCGTTTGTTGGTCATTTTGTGTAAACATCAGTTTAAAAAATATATATATATTACTAGTTTTTATTATTATTTTTAAAGAGACATGAACAGTTTCCAAGTTTGGTGTCATTAAAGCTGCATTTGAAAGCAAAGGCTGAAGTGAATCAATGGGGATTATTCATATGCTTAAATAGTACTTTTAGTATACAAAATTATTATTTAAACACTTTTCAAAAGTTTTTTATTAAGTGTAATTTTCATTGATATCGGATTTGGGATTTTTTTTGTCCTGTGAAGTTTTGAGTTCTTTGTTTTCATGGTTTTTATGGTATTTCCTGGTCTTTTTTTCTGTATAACTGATGTTATTTCCCCCGTCGGGGTTTGTAAAAATGTTTTGCGCTGGGCTCCCTGTGACAAATTATTCAGTGCTCCTCCCACAGACCCCTTCCTATAACTATTCCTCTCCCGAAGACCCCTTACCATAATAGTACTGTGCTGAACTGCTCTACACTGCCACCTCTTGGAGCTTCAGTAAAAATGCTCTTTTTTAAACAGGCACACACTCATTTCTGTCAGGGGTGTATGTGGCCAAGGAGGCCCAGGGGGGCCCAAGGGAGGCCCAGGGGGGATGTGATGGATTGGGCAAGGGAGGGCTGCCCCCACACTACATAAAAACAAATTAAATGCTATTTTTTTACAGTTTACACATCATTGGGCCCCCCAGAGAAGGGCCCTAGTGCACTGCACCACCTGCACCACTGGTAGATCCACCCCTGGTAATTTCTATCCTGTTGTATCTATTATAGTGCTCATAACCCTATGTGATTATATGCGGCCTCAGACGCAGTGTTTAACCTCTATTTTGTATGAAAAAATGTATATAACTTTGAAACATTTGAGTCTAAGAACATAATTTGGCAGAGAAAAAAATCTTAAACTAGTTTTGATAAGAAAACATGTTGATGTCCCTTCCAGACCACAGATTCATCCATGATTTTGGTGAAAGTCACATTTTTGAGAGGGGTGTGTAGTTTTATTGCTGCATTCATACATTTCTACAAGGGCAGAGGTTGCAGTTATCTTTCTTTCGTTATGTCTCTCTCATCACTTTATATATATACTGTACGGTGGAGGCTTCTATCGCTCTTTTGCCCACCATATTATAAATAATTGTTGTGGTGAACTAGCTACTCATAAAGTCCACAACACAGGCTGAGATCCTGTTCCATGCTGATGATAGCCAGTAAGCTTGAAACAGCTGTACATGGATTGGATACTCAGCCTGTGTTTAATCCAACCTTGGCTTTGCATTAAAGCTGTGTAATACAGCATGCATAAGCTTAAAGGAAGCCATGTTGGATAATGGCTACAGATTGAAGAGGATTGACATTTGCATGTCCCAGCTCAACTTCCCAGAATGCAGTGTAATAATTGTTTTTCTCTGTACTATGAGCTGGAAGCAGGTCTTTTAACTTGCTTTAGACATTCAAATGTGAACACAGATGTACTTTGTATTTACTATATATATATATAGAAATATATACCTCCCCAGAAAGTCCCCAGTAGCTCCTCCTCACTTTCCCCAGTAGCTCCCCCTCACTTTCCCCAGTAGCTCCTCCTCACTTTCCCCAGTAGCTCCCCCTCACTTTCCCCAGTAGCTCCTCCTCACTTTCCCCAGTAGCTCCCCCTCACTTTCCCCAGTAGCTCCTCCTCACTTTCCCCAGTAGCTCCCCCTCACTTTCCCCAGTAGCTCCCCCTCACTTTCCCCAGTAGCTCCTCCTCACTTTCCCCAGTAGCTCCCCCTCACTTTCCCCAGTAGCTCCCCCTCACTTTCCCCAGTAGCTCCTCCTCACTTTCCCCAGTAGCTCCCCCTCACTTTCCCCAGTAGCTCCACCTCACTTTCCCCAGTAGCTCCTCCTCACTTTCTCCAGTAGCTCCTCCTCACTTTCCCCAGTAGCTCCTCCTCACTTTCCCCAGTAGCTCCTCCTCACCTTCCCCAGTAGCTCCTCCTCACCTTCCCCAGTAGCTCCTCCTCACTTTCCCCAGTAGCTCCTCCTCACCTTCCCCAGTAGCTCCTCCTCACTTTCCCCAGTAGCTCCTCCTCAACTTCCCCAGTAGCTCCTCCTCACCTTCCCCAGTAGCTCCTCCTCACTTTCCCCAGTAGCTCCTCCTCACTTTCCCCAGTAGCTCCTCCTCACCTTCCCCAGTAGCTCCTCCTCACCTTCTCTCCCTTGAGCTGGTGAGATACAAAGGGTCTCATGAGATCTTGTGAGATATCGCAAGATTATCTTGTGTGATCTCGTTAGACCCAGGTATCAAAAAGAAGATACAAGGAGCAGGAGAGGGGAAGCTAATCAGGAACTGCATAATCTGGGGGTGGGATTTGTCCCCCTCGCCCCCCTCTGTTCCCACGCCCCTGGAGCCAGGGCTTCTAAAGTTTGTACTGCTGTCTCCAAAATATTTTCTATGGTACAAAGCTTCTCTATGAAAGGTGCACTGCCAGACTATAGAAAACAGTGCGAGACGCAGCACAGGGCAACATTCTATGATACCGTCATTTATGAGGGGCAAGTTAGTAGTAAAATATTAATTTTAGATGATTTTGTCCATCCCAGTATATGTTTACATATATATATATACTAGCGAATTGCCATTCAAAAAATGACTGCAATGAAATTGTAAGGTAGCTAATGTTGTTTTGTGTGTACTACTGAAATATATAATACATTAATAAATGAATATACTTTACCTATTTTGAAGCATTGTGTTGAAGAGCTGCAATCTGTTTTTATGTTGCTGCAGCATTAGTGGTGTGGAGCTGCTGTGTAAGAGTGATGAATGTGTGCAGTGTAATATTGTGTGTGGCCGAGCCGAAACCGTAAGCGTAGTTGGGTGCTTCCGCATTAGTGTAAAATGGCGGGTAATGTGTGGTATGCGTCTTAGCAGAATATCCGTAGGTCGTTTGTGGTGTTTTGCGAGTTTCTTGTGGTGTTTTGCGTGTTTAGAGTGTTGTAGCCTCGTTTTCGTTTTGTTCGGCGGCCATTTTTTCTCTCGTTTAGCGATTTTTTTTTGTGTGTCTAAACTCTTTTATTTTTAGTTACCTGAAGGTGGAAGTTGTTTTTTCCGGTCCTGGATGCTTCCTCTTGCTGTAGGTAAGCTGTTTATGTATATGCTGTGTGTATTTTTGGTATTTTGAATTTTGTGATGTTCGCCAGTTTCGGCCGATTTTTGCGAGGTTCTAATGTGTGTTAACGTGTCTCGTATTGTTTTTCTGCTGCGAAGTAAAGTTTGCAAGGATCGCGGTTGTTGTGTCGTGTTGTGTGCGTTGTAACGTAAATTTTGCAAGGGTCGCAGTTGCTGGTTCCATGCCATCAACTGAGGCCCTCGCCCGCAGCCCTCACTACGCGAGGGCCGCAGCTCGCTATGCGAGCCCGCAAGCGTTAGCAACAACTCGTATGCTCACAACTATATATGTGAAATATATATATTTATATATATATATATATATATATATATATATATATATACTTTATTTATTATATATGCAAAGAATATCAACATTGGAGTGTGTGCACATCTATATATATATTTTTGTGACTGCGACAGGCCAGAAATCCTATTTTTAACACATAAAAACGGACAAATCATCTATATATACATATTTTGGTGGTTCTGCGCTGGTAGCCTCCAGCCTAATCCAAATATCCTGCCCTTAAACTATGTAAACTCTGGTATATGAGGAATGTACAGTAATAATCTTGTAAGGAGGTTGTTGCTACTTGCATTTGTCTGGTGACTCATGATATCACAGACAATGGAGCCAATCAGATTCATCAGATGTATGAGGTGATAAGGAGGTGATTATGAGGTGATGAGACCTGATGAAGAAAGTGTTGAGTTTCTTTTAAATTCTTTTAGTGCCCTGGGTTCAAGACATTTCCCTGACCTAGAAGGCTGAATGTACTTGGATCTAAACAGGTGCAGAGTAACATCTTTAGATACAATGTTTATTAGTACTTATATGGCAAATAAAATTTTTATTTTTAATTTTTATGTAATTAGTGTTTTTTTGTACTTAGTAGGAAGTTTTTATTTTCTGTTATGTTTTTTTTTAATTAGTAGGGTGTTAGGGATTAAATGGGGGTTAGGGGTTTATTAGGGGGTTAGGTAGATAGTATAGGGATTAATATGATAGGGTAGGGTAGAGGGGGGTTAATAGGATAGGGTAGTGTAGGTGTTAATAGGGTAGGGTAGAGTGGGGTTAATAATAGAGGGAGAGGGGTTAATAGTATTGGATAGGGGTTAATAGGGTAGGATAGGATAGAGGGGTAATGGGGGTTAATAGAATAGGGTAGGGTAGAGGGGGGTTAAAAAGATAGGGTTAATTAGGTACAGTTAGAGTTAATAAGGTACAGACAGGGATAAATGGTACAGTTAGGGTTAATTAGGTACAGATAGGGTTTAATAGGTACAGTTAGGGTTGATTAGGTACAGTTAGGGTTAAGTGGTTAGTGATAGGGTTACTTAGGTATAGTGAGGAATAAATAGTGTTAATTATTTAGAGGGGTGTATTACTTAGAGGAGGGTTAATTACTTGGAGGGGGATTAATTAGTTAGAGGGGGTTAAGGTTGATTTATTAGTTTATTGGCAGGGATAATAATGTATAGTAATGCTTAGACTTAGTGCTATAATGGTCCTGGAGAACCCTCATGGCACTTATAGTGTTAATGTTAACGTTCATTTTTGTGTCATGGGGGTCTATATAGACCCTTATGGGACTGATGGGGTTAATTAGAGGTTCCGCTGGGGTACTTATGGTACCCTCGCATCCGGGGTTAGTTTTAGTTCTAACACAGGTCCTTTAAGGACCTTTAAAGTCTTTTAAGGACCTGCGAGGCAGGAAAGTTGCCACACTGCGGGGGTCCCCATCGGCTCCCCTACAAGAGTTAATGTATGGACCCTGCGGTGGTCCAATTGGGCCTCGCAGCATAGGGGGGGTTAATTTTAGGTGCTGCAGGGGTACTTGTAGTACCCCCGCGGCAGGATGTAACTATTTGTGTGCCGTGGGCCATTTAAGGACCAGCGGTGGAGGATTTAACTTTTTAAATGCTCCGGTGGTCCCGCAGCAAGGCTTCCTGCAGATTTGATTGACATCATGATTATGGTCTCATTTACTATTGGTTCTGTCTAAGCAGTAACTGTCGAAGTAGTAACTTTACAGTTTGGAGGCTTTGGGCCTTAATTTGCAGCCTTGTTCAATTGAATCACTCTCTAATTGTAGCAAATCTCAAGCCCGCAGACTGAATGAGGCTCACAGACAGTGGAAGTCATGGGCCACTGTTTGAGCTCAATATTGAGACTGGTGAGATGAAGATCCTGTGTTGCATTTTTAAGGCTAGTCAACTATAGAAGCCAAGAAAATTTATTATACCCATCATTGGGGTACCCCCCCTCCACACAAAAGCACAGAGAAGTACTTGAAAATACCCCAAATAGAGTGGCAAACAAATACAACCCCACTCTGCAGTGCCAATGACAGAAACAGGCTGGAGCTACAGCACCATTAAAAGAGGCCACATGAACAAGACAAGTGTAACGGTACCCCCACACATATACGGGGGTGCCAAGGCCGTTTTAGTTGATCCAGTGATATAGGGACAGCTACTGCAGGACACCCATTCCCTCCAAACTGGATCCAAGGGAAATGCTCCAAGCCTGGAACTGGAACCTCACAAAAAGCAGCTTGCAGCTGAACAGGAAAAGGACCCCAAGATGCTTACACTCCTGGCAGTCAGTCTGTAACAGCATACCATGAATCCCCCCAAGAACGAGACATAAGCTCTGTGGTTGAGGGTCAAGCAGTGAACTCATATTTATTGAAACAACACACATTTTTAAACACTTCACATACACAGTAGGGGCAGTGACTACCTTTGGTCAACCCCTAATTACCTCTGGCCAATCAGACAGGGTTAAGGCGTGGGAACCAGGGGTCCCCTCCTCCAGGAGCCGCCCACTAGGCGTGGCTAACTGCTTATTCTACCTCTGGCGGTGGAGAGAGTAACATCTCTAGCTCACTTACTCCCCTGTTGGGAGTATGGGGAAACTCCAGGCCATCTCATTATTCAAGAGTCCTTACCCCCATTGTTCATGGTGCCATCTTGTCTGCTAAAACCCTTTTGTTCTGCTATCTCTTGTGTGTTTTAGCAGATAGGATAACGAGGCAGATGGGCAACTCCTTTTTTTTTTTTTTTTTTTTTTTTTTTTTTTTTTCCTTTATTTCCAAAACATCATTCATTACAATATAAAAATACAAACAACATAAAAACGTTTTCCCAGCAGATACAAAACATACAGTTACATCTCAACAATCCATGATCAAGTGAGACAAATCCTATTTACAATCGGCCGATATTTAGTGTTACTAAAATCTCGGGATCACTTTTCCATATTAATAAATGGACAGAGCAGATGGGCAACTCCTGACCGAGGGTATGAGACCAAAGATATTTGACTGCATAACATACAATACAATATTTTTACAGATATAACCACAACATATTATAACCCAGAACATATCTGCAGATAGCTTAGGTCTAAGCACACATTATTACTGAATGGCGTTTAGACCACACACATACAGTTCAATGGCCATGGAACCAAAGTCTTTCTGCATAAGAAAATAAAGTATTTAAATGCCGGTCCATAGTCAAAAGGCACCAGGCGGGCAACCAGGCTCCTCCAATGTACAGTGGCGAGATTGGTCCCGTCACAGCAAGTACTGTTTATTAGGCAGAAAAGTGTTACAGGAACCCAGCAATAGTTCTCTCCACTGCCACATCAAATAAGCAAGTAGTTGACAACTGTCTGTATAGCTCTCTCAGGTTGTACAAGCATATAAAGTACATTAGATAACCACATGCAAAGAAAATAATGTATCTTATAAGCAGGATAAAAACTTGTATAAAGCACCAGAAACCACACATCTTCTGCTACCAAGAAACTGTCTAATGAGAATATAGAGATTACTGAAGACACACAGCCTTATTAAATTGCTATTCGGTAAATTTAAAATTGCTCTATATAAGCACAGAGCATATTTTATTTACAGAAGTTTTTATTTAGTGAAGACTTTGCTTTTGGATAGAAGTTCACTAACTAAAAACTTCTGTAAATAAAATATGCTCTGTGCTTAAATAGAGCCTTTTTAAATTTACTGAATCACAATTTAATAAGGCTGACAGTCCCCAGACCTTTCCCTCTTCACCATCGCAAAATCTGGCAGCTGCAGTTCCGCCTCCGGCCGACAGATGGCGCTGCAGATTTTAGCATATAAGGCGTGCCGACAGAAAAGGCCTTGAGCTATGAGAGGCGCGCCAAGGCCCTGGGGGGGGGGGGGGGGCGAGTGCCCGCGCCGAACATAGCGATGGCCTCGCTGTTGATTCAGCACCGTCGAGTTGCACCGCGTTGGAGGGGAAAATAGTTATTTGCCTTCCCTGGAACTTGATGGCGACCAAAACCTCACAGCGCATTTGTCGGATGGCACCTGTAACTGCAGCTGTCAGTGCTGCAGAAGAAATGTTGTCCAGGCAAAGAGAGATAGATCCCAGTCCCCTTCTGTTTTTTTTTTATACATTTTATTACAAAAAGTATAAAAAGTACAGTATAAAGTATCACAGACACTGAGTTACATACATAGCAATGCCTGTTAAATTACAAAGAACATTAATTCAAACTTATATATAATCAAAGTAGTTTTGTAAACCAGACCTTTAATAGCATAATCAATATTACATTTATTTTTTATTTCATTTAAAGGGGTTTAACAGGGGATTTTGAACCATGCTAAGCCAAGATCAATCCTGCATTGGTTTAAGTAAAGAAAACGTTAAGAGGACCACTATAATCATTGAAGGAGATCCGAAGCGGCGCTTTCCGTGACATTTACTCATAAAGAAAGACAATAAACAAAACCAGCAAACATACAGAACAAACACAGATAGAAAAAAAAGATTACCGTATATACTCGAGTATAAGCCGACCCGAGTATAAGCCAAGGCACCTATTTTACCACAAAATACTTGGTAAAATAAGTGACTCGAGTATAAGCCGAGGGTGGGAAATGTGCGTCCCCCTGTGTCCTTCTTGTGCCCTCTGTGTCCCCCTCTCTCTCCTGTGTCTCTTCTTCCCTTTTCCCTTCCCTGTGTCTCTTCTCCCCTCTCCCTTCCCTGTGTCTCTTCTCCCCTCTCCCTTCCCTGTGTCTCTTAGAGAGACACGGGGAAGTTAGAGAGACACGGGGGGGTTAGAGAGACACAGGGGGGGTTAGAGAGACACGGGGGGAGAGTGACTCGAGTAAAAGCCAAGGGGGCCCTTTTTAGCCTTAAAAAAAGGGCTAAAAAACTCAGCTTATACTCGAGTATATACCGTAAGTTTTTTCTCTCAGTGGGGGAGATGGAATAAACAAGGGGAAACAAATTACCCTATCAAAAAATTACAGAGAACTGAGTCTAAATCGCTTATCTACTTTACTATCCCATACTTTCCATTTAAATCGAGAGATAGAAATAGTCCAAATAGGACACGCTAGTGGGTTAAACACCTGCTCGTAACACTGCAAAAGCAACTAAACACACAGCAATGGAAGGCATTAGAATCAAAGACACATTACATGACTAAATTGCAACACAAAAACATGAAACTGCCTGACAAATGATCCCTTACACTCACAGAGGCTTAAATGTGGACCCTAATAATAATAATATACTTATTTATATATGTCACTCATCAGATCTATGCTGGAAAAATAACTAGTTGCAAAATTACACCGCCAAATGACATATATCAAGTACCAGGGAACATACACCACACTAATGTTGTCCAACCCCTCAGGAAGGGGCGCAAACACACATGGAGGCTATGCAGAGGCACGTGGAGCAAAAGCCAACTCACCTCCATCAGGGCCCCATCTTGGCTACGCACATCCTGTAAAGTCCCATGCCATTGCTGTTGGCCATGTGACAAGATGTATACCCACTATCATTTTGTGAAATCATATCAAGTGTTCTTGTATAAATGAATTCATAATATCACCCGTCTTTTTTTATCAACTCTTCAGGGGGATGTTGATACTCAACAGTATCACAATGTATACTTCTCATGTGTGTTAACTCACAAGCCTCACCAAGAATGTTCTTCAAGCATGATATCCCAATGCTGAGAATCAATCCTAAAGTAGTGATAACTAATACATGTCACCACTTTTGAAACTACGCCTGTGTCACTGTATTCTATTGGACAGTAAGTAGGTCCCATCAGTTTACATATATATGATGTTGATGTCCCAAAACCCCAACCATTGAAAACACACACAGAAACAGTGATAACAGTATAACAAAACTTTATTTTATACACAGAGCACACTCAGAAATGTATACGACTATGCATTAATATCATGGGTGTAGTGTGGAAGGGCAAGAGGCTTTTTGGCAAAAAGGGACACCTAAAGGGTTAAATATAATACTGCATAATGAGGAGGATGCATAACATCTACTAGGGTCACATGTGGTCATTACACCACAGTAGCCATAATCTGATTAAAAAAGAATCATCATATATCACTCCATTTAATAGAAGTTACAATTAATGTGCATAGTGCTTCCATATGGTCTTCAGCTGTTCAATTAAACAGATGCAACACATCATGGATTATGTAATCCAATTCAATTCCACACACAGTGTGTTTTCATATATTAAGGAATAATCCCAAATAGACGGTCAGAATCTACAAAACAGAAAGAGGAGGCTGATAAACAAGCAATAGCTGTATTTACAGTTCAGTGGTTCATGCTGTTACCAAAATGATAAACCAATTAACATGAAGTTCATTTACGAGCAGTGAATCTGTACTGGACAATCACCGTCCCCGAAAACTATTGAGGATATGTAATTTCAGTAATTTCACAAGGAATGCTTCACACAATTCTGTAGAAGCAAGATGCTGAACCTCCCCTGGAAGCACATGTGTGTGCTATCTAGCGTGGGGTGTATGTCTACACTGAAACCTCCCTGGTCATCTAGACCCAGCTGACTAGTAACAGAAGCCCGGAGCAGTAAGCCTTTTCAGAAAGTAATTAAGCCACTATGCAATTCATTAAAGCTGCTGGATAAAGGAATCAAACGGCTGAACAAGAAAGTCTGAAAAAGCAGCGTTTTGTTCATGCAGCAAGAAAACTGGACAAGAAGACAATAACGTCAGAATAAAGATAAGTAAAAGTTTAACTTCTTATCACAGAATTCCCAGAGATCTGAATAATTAAAATTTCCTGCGATTAACTTGTAAGTGGCGGAAATGAGTTGATAAGGCTTGAAAGAGCAATAAGTATTCTCCATATATGGTACAAAAGGCTTCCCTTTTTTTTACAGCTGATATGTGGTAAAATGGAGATTTAAAGGACAAAACTGTTTGATTATACCTGAGATGTATCAACACTTAATGGAGAGAAGGCAATTAATCCGCTTTAAAGTAAAAACTTTTGCCATGAACTACAAACTTTTAAATTAAAGAGTGATTTACTTAAGAGATTAAGGTATCAAAAGATGGAAGGAATATACTGAGTCTTGAACTGTAAAAGAGCTAAACACAAGGTCTTGATATTATACTCAATGCAGTAAAAACAACCAGGAGTGGTGACACAAGATATGCTTGAGTATATATGACAGAGTTGCTATTAATGAATAAGACTGGAATTGGTCTGATTTCAGATTTAAAGACAGAAATTAGTCTCTATTAAGATCATTTTGTCCAACTTTCACATATAAAGTGAATTCACTGATCAGAAAGACCGTTGGAACGCAATTAGGAGGGTCAAGAACTGTTAAATATTGGAAGTGCTTGCCAGGGCGTTGACAAATGTCAGAGTATATCCCTGAGAGAGACTAATGCCTAATGGTCAAGAGAAATACGTTTTCTCTCTGTATATAAAAATTAAACAGCTTGAAGCCGACAAGCACAAAAACATGGTTTTGATAACATATTTAATTCAAGCAATGCAACCAGGAGTGTTAGTACATGGCATGCTTGAGCACTTATGACAGTGCTTTCCTTGGATTAAACATGAAATTGTTGAAATAAATCAGGAGCAATAACAACTGTAAAATATGGGAATTATTGGCTAATGCATTAGCAAATATCAATGTGTATCCCTGAGAGATTAATGCCTGAATGAGCAAGAGACATAACCTTGCTTTCCCTATATATATGGACTAAATATCCTGTATAACAGTAAGAAATAGCTGAAATCAGTTATGTGCTGTGAAAAAGAAAACTACCTGCTTAAAAGTAAAGGATTGCAAATAAAACAGCTGACATATGGAAAATACTACAACATTTGGAATCCTAAAAGAATAAACGTTCAATTTTAGGTACATATGAGATTGAGTTTTCCTCAAATTTTTTTAACTATTAACATTAAACGAATACCCAATGGACAAGGAGTTAAATTTGGTATAATCTAGAGAAAATGGGGACTTTAGTCACATTTACCAAGTAGCAAATTCACAGATATTTACTGAACAAGATAACAGCGATTGGCGCTCTGATTGCCTATTGGAGTTTAATTGATGAATAAGTGAAGCCCCTAATCCGTTGACACAGGACTACCAAATTCTTATTTTTTTCTTTCTATACTTGGTTTCTTTTGAAAATAACTGTTTATATATTGTATTATAAGTGTTTGTTTAAATTTTGAGGTTTTGACACCATAGAAAAGAAGAGAGGGAACGAGGGGAGGGCAGAAGGGAGGAATTGAATGTGGAAAGGAAAAGGGAAGGGTAAGAAAGAAAAAATTGAAAGGAAAGAAAAGAAGAGACTTAAATAATGATGACAGAAATCAGCTTGATTAAGCTGCCTGGTAATACCCGGCATTATTTAAGAACAGTATATACAGGTTTCAAAGAAGGAATTTATTTTGAATTTGATATAAGATATATATATATATTTTTTACAATCAGAATGAAAAATAGAGAAACTTTTGTTTCTAATCCTAATCATAATGACAAGAAATCAAATTAAAAACCTGTAGCCTGTCTTTTCTCTCCTAAAGAGAAAATGTCAACACCGAATAGTTCTCAATTAGAAATTTCTATACAAGACGCTTCTCCTTACCCATTAAGTAAAACTGTAAATAAGTCAGGGGAAACCCAGATTACACAATTATCCCCAGAAGAAGACAAACTAACAGTTACTGGTATGACAAAAAATCTACTAGAGTTTCAGGGTTCTTTAAAAGTTGAAATTAAGCAAGAAATAGTAAACAACACTAAAGACATTTCAAACTTGTCCATCAGAATGCAGGAACCAGAGAACTCATATGATAACTTATCTAGAGACTACACATCTATTATTACATAGGTAAAAATCTTAGAAAATTAAGTTGAGACATTTAAAGGCAAAATATGTCAACAGGAAGATCGCGTAATAAAAAACAATATCAGAATTAGAGAGATTCCAGAGTAAATACTCAGTTTAGTCCTATGGAAGAATGTTATGGAGTATTTCAGGTCACTGCGAAGCCGGAACTTCCTGGAAATAATAGAATAGACAGAGTTTACAGGATGCCTCTCCCGAAAGGTTTCAGTAATGAAACACCCAGAGAAGTCAAACTACACTATTTTTCATACAAAGATGCAATTGCTAGGAAGGCCAGAACCTCAGTATAAAGATCTTTTCAGACCTCACAAATGTTGGGTTAATGAAAAGAAAATAATATAACAATATTACTAAAGCTTTAAGAAATGAAGGTATAGTATACAGATGGGTTTATCAACATAGATTAGATATTTTTTAAAGAAATACTCATGTATAAAGCTCTAGAAGGAGACCAACTTATCAGAAAATGGAATATAGACCTCAATCCAATAGACCTCAATCAGTACAAATTTAAGCTTTTCTTTTTTTCTCTCCCGTCTCCCTCTCTTTTTTCCCTCTTCCTTCTTTCCCCTCTTCTCTTGATGTTTAGCACAGAGTTGACTTTACTTGATGTGGATTATTGGGATATTATAATAATATTTACAATATAATTATACACTTAAGAAATGTACTATTTACTATGTAAATGTTAGTCTAATATCACAATTTGAGTTATAAGAAAGGCAGTTAATAGACTTGCATACATGTAAATATACAATGGGCCATAATAAATTAAAGACATTTAACACAGTTGGAAATTGATAATGGTACGGTTTTACATAGAATTTATTTTATGTGACACGGATGATAATTAATTATTTGGTAATGATAATAACCCACAACATTATTATACACTTAAGAGGAATTCACGCAATAGATTAGTGCAATATTACAATTTGAGTTATAAGTAAGATTTGTATACACTTAAATATACAATGAGAATGAATACATTTAAATAAGTTTAACAAAGTTGGATATTATAATATATACATCTGTAAGATAAACATGAGTTTGGAATAATAAAATTAAGAAATACGAAACAGCTTACACAGCACCAGGCAGGGGCAGCTCACACAGCACCAGGCAGGGGCAGCTCACACAGCACCAGACAGGGGCAGCTCACACAGCACCATGCAGGGGCAGCTCACACAGCACCAGACAGGGGCAGCTCACACAGCACCAGACAGGGGCAGCTCACACAGCACCAGAGACGGGCAGCTCACACAGCACCAGACAGGGGCAGCTCACACAGCACCAGGCAGGGGCAGCTCACACAGCACCAGACAGGGGCAGCTCACACAGCACCAGACAGGGGTAGATCACACAGCACCAGAGACGGGCAGCTCACACAGCACCAGACAGGGGCAGATCACACAGCACCAGTCAGGGGCAGCTCACACAGCACCAGACAGGGGCAGTTCACACAGCACCATCTAGCGGCAGCTCACATAGTACCAGACAGGGGCAGCTCACACAGCACCAGGCAGGGGCAGGTCACACAGCACCAGACAGGGGCAGCTCACACTGCACCAGGAAGGGGCAGATCCCACAGCACCAGACAGGGGCAGCTCACACAGCACCAGACAGGGACAGATCACACAGCACCAGACAGGGGTAGCTCACACAGCACCAGACAGGGCCAGATCACACAGCACCATCCAGGGGCAGCTCACACTGCACCAGGCAGGGGCAGCTCACACAGCACCAGACAGGGGCAGCTCACACAACACCAAGAGGGGGCAGATCACACAGCACCAGGCAGGAGCAGCTCACACAGCACCAGACACGGGCAGATCACTCAGCACCAGACTGGGGCAGCTCACACAGCACCAGACAGGGGCAGATCACACAGCACCAGACAGGGGCAGCTCACACAGCACCAGGAAGGGGCAGCTCACACAGCACCAGTCAGGGGCAGATCACACAGCATCAGACAGGGGCAGATCACACAGCACCAGACAGGGGCAGCTCACACAGCACCAGGAAGGGGCAGCTCACACAGCACCAGACAGGGGCAGCTCACACAGCACCAGACAGGGGTAGCTCACACAGCACCAGAAAGGGGCATCTCACACAGCACCAGACAGGGGCAGCTCACACAGCACCTGGCAGGGGCAACTCACACAGCACCAGACAGGGGCAGCCCACCCAGCCCCAGAGGTGGGCAGCTCACACAGCACCAGAGGCGGGCAGCTCACACAGCACCAGGCAGGGGCAGCTCACACAGCACAGGACAATTGCAGCTCATACAGCACCAGACAGGGGCAGCTCACACAGCACCAGGCAGGGGCAGCTCACACAGCACCAGGCAGGGGCAGCCCACACAGCAGCAGACAGGGGCAGATCACACAGCACCAGACAGGAGCAGCTCACACAGCACAATCCAGGGGCAGGTCACACAGCTACGCAATTACAACACAGTCAACGCATGGGCGGGTGGAACACAAAGTTATAATCTCCCACTGTCAATCTTCTTCGACTAGACTGCTTTCTATTGGCTGGAAGGCCTGTGTCGCACTACGTTATACCGCAATTGGATAGTTAAGGAAGATTGCGGCTCATCCGGCCCCTTTACCATTTTTTGCATGCGCAGTGAGGGTTAACGGGCTAGAGTCTACGGCCCGCAACTTGTGGCATGGTCTAATGTAATAGCTTTGTAACGCAGCCGAAATTCAAGCCCGCAGGCTTTGCAAGTTTCCCGTAGATGTTACAGGCTTCGAATTTAATGTGGCTGTTAGTATTACAAGAGTTTGGACTTGGCTTATTTGGCTCTAAGGCAATTAAAGCCCTATATGTTAAACCATCAGGTTTTGTTACAGGCTTTGGATTTAGATCAATTACAATCAAAATAAAAAAGGGAACACGTCAAGGATGCCCCTTATCTCCATTAACATGTGTTATAATATTGGAACCTTTGTTCTTCAAGAATATATAAGGGATCAATATTGGAAAAATAATTAGTAAGTTAGCAATGTATGCCGACGACATAGTTTTGACAATATCAAATCCAAATTTCTCATTATCATATCTTCATGAACTTATATCAACATATATTAAAGTATCAAATAAACATAATATTTGTGGATGGGTATTGATGAAGAGGAGAGGGCATCTTATAAAAAAAACATTTCCAATTAATTGGGAGACAAATGGTATTACTCACCTAGGAATTCAATTCACTTTGAACATAAATTACTTATGTGAAATCAATATATTAAATATCCGTGACCAAATCTGTGCATTGTTTGATCAATGGAAAGAAAAAATAATGTCATGGATGGGTAGAATAGCAGTAATAAAAATGTGCATACTCCACAAGATCACATATATGTTTTGAAATATACCATTAAGAGTTCCTAAATACATCTTAAAAAGACTTCAGAGGTCAATAGATAGATTTGTCTATAGAGGAAAGAAAGCACAAATTAGATTGGAGGCTACTAAGAGGCAATTTAATAGAGGAGGATTGTCCTCTCCTGCAATAGAGGATTATCATGATACGGTTAGTTTATCACAAATTAATAATTGGAATAGGGAATACGAAGTATCTGGTTGGTTCTCCAAAGAACAGACACTCATAGATGGTTTATCACGTTTTTGTTTGTTTTGGAGGCAATTTAGAATCAGAAAATATCTATCTGAACAACCGTTTGTGATTAAATCTAATTTAACCTATTGCTTCTCTTTTTAATCTAAATATAATGTAATTAATTATCACTCTTTGATTACTCCAATTGAGATGATTATATTCCAGAAGGGAGAAATTAGTGGAGAAACTAAAACATAAATTATGTTGTAGATTTAATAAACAGTGGTTTGATTATGACATTTAAAAAATGAAAAAACGAATATGACATTCTGGATACATTTTTAATGAAACTATACTTAATTATTGTCAATGCTCAAAAAGTTCAGTTTTAATAATCTAGATGTGGGAAATCTAACAAAATGTTAACGAATATACTTAAACAGAAATAATAAGTGCTGTATCTCTAAATGTAGTAACTTAATAAGAAACAATCATAAAATCAAAAAGGCAAATGGAATGTATAGTTGGGAAGGAGATTTAGGTTTTAAATGAAAGAGAAGTCTCCATTCCATAAATTGTAGTATATGACTAAAGAAACAGTAGCGTTACAGGTACCCTTATTGTTATCTCATAAAGAGAAGTATATAAATAGGTTTGAATACGACAGTGTGTATAGAAGCACATACAATAGCGATACAGCATAGTGTACAATATGTTAAATATCAAAGCCAATATACAAAAGCCCAACTAGTCCAGGCTATATTCTGAATTCACACAATATCCCATAAGGGCAATTACATAGTACATATAAAACAATCCATCTTGAGCCAATCCTCAAGATTGATAATAGTTACTCACTGTCCGTGGTCCCTTAAATAGAATAAGTATAGTCCAATAAAGTCCAATAAAGAGGGACTCCAAATCTTCAAAATGAGTAGGAATATGGTAATCCAACATCCAAAGGAGCAATGTGTACCACAGGAACCATGCAGCATCTTCAAGAGGAATACTGTTTGCTTGTGTACTCCATATGTAAAACAAAATAGGGGGTGTAGGGGTAGAGAAGCCCAAAAAGGAACCTGATGGTGTAGTAAGATAACATTTATTTGATAAATCAAAAGTAAAAAACAGTTGCACTCACATGTAATAACCTCAAACAAATGTGAGGTATGTTAACTGCATGGGGACATATCACGAAGTATCTTCTCCTGGATATCCTCAATAGTGAAGGAATGCTACCTAGTAGCCAAAGTGGAGGAACAATATATATAGTGAGCAAAAAAGAACTCTACATCTAGGTCCTTGATAACAGGTGAGCTCAGATCAACAAAATCTCTAGATATAAAAGACATATACTGTGGGCTCTAAGGCCCTAAGGTAGTCACTGATATTCACCATAAATAGGATCTCTATATGAACAGGGATATATCTAGAATGCACCTCTCCCCAAATGTCAACAGTTCTGGTAAACATAGTGCAACAAAAAAAAAGACATATATAAAAAGTATATAAAAGTATATAAATATAAAAAAATCATATGTAGATAGTATAGAACCACAAATGCAGGTACAATAAAACCAAACACGTTTCAACTGGCCAAGCAGTCTTTCTCAATGGTAAAAAGATAGCGATATGTTAATAAAATTCCCTATAATAAATGTATAGTAGCTCTTGCAGATTTAGGTTTTAGTTGGGGTGTTTCTCAATGGTTTGAAGCAACCCAATTGATTCAATCCTCCACAAATTATTTAACATATAGAGAAACCTATTTCAAAATTATACACAGGTGGCATGTTGTTCCAGCGAAACTTGCTAGAATAAACACATGCAGTCTTATTAAAATGGCCAGTTGCATAGAGCTCTATTTATGCACAGAGCATATTTTTTTTACAGAAGTTTTTAGTTAGTGAAGACCAAGTTCACTAACTAAAAACTTCTGTAAAAAAAAAAGCTATGTGCATAAATAGAGCCCTATTCAACTGGCCTAATTGCAATTTAATAAGGCTGTAAATACTCAGATAGATGCTGAAAAGAATGCAGACTCAAAAGAACATATGTGCATGTTTAGTAGGATTGTAAAAAAATTCAGGAATTATGGGAACTATGCTGAAGTAAAATCTCAGAAATATGTATCGTAATTTTAGTTAAAATCTCCTGAAGTATTACTATTTCATATCTTCCCCAAAATAATTAAACATCTGATAAAATGTTTGATTTTTCACATTGTATTAGTAATTAAACATCTGATAGTAAGACATTGGAAACAGAATACTTTACCCTCTTTGAAAGAAATTAGGAACCATATATAAAGAAATCAAGAAATAAAAAAAGATTTTCAATCTATAGAGATTTCTCAAGAAAAGAAGATTAGTCAAAAATTGCATTTATGGGATATACAGTATGTTAATAACAATTAATGTAATAATGTATTACTCTGGCTTAGTTTGCTATATATTAATATTGTTTTATGAATGTTAATTTTGATAATTATGAATGTTGTGCATGTTGATAATGTGTAATTGATTGTACAAAAGTAAAAAACAAAACAAGGAATTCTTCACTGTGACCACAATCAGTTAGCGGTACTATCACTATATCCATATGGAATTCTTGTGCCACACTGATATCAAATTTAATTGGTATACAGATGGTACCACAGGCAAACAGATTAGAATGATCACATTACTCGTGAACACAACCCATTGATCCAAAGGCCATCATCCATAATGTTTGTAAATGGAATCACACAGATAAATCTGCTATCAGAATGTTAATGGGACGACATGCAACAATAACGCATGGATAACTACTGGTTTGGATTAGCAGATCCTAATGGGACTGTGCAACACTATTCATTGTAGTGTTCATTAGTGATGATATATGGAGTCTTATATAGCATTTCAGATCTATCTGCTGGGGGGATTGTCACTGATCTAATGCCTGATAGGGACAGGGTTGAGACTTTACTTACATGATATGATTGCACTGCCCGAAGATGACGAACATGTCTTCATGGTTGTGAGATTTGACTATTAAGACCTAAAGAGACAAGAACAAGCTATTAATCATAACACTATTAAGATTGACTACAACACCTCATCTCAACGGCAATCCACATTGAACATCAATTGATGAAATGTTAAACATAACCATACGTGTACACACTCTGTAGCCAGACAATAGTATGTCAACATTTATACTAATTAATAGTGAGGAGTGTTGATGAGGAGGACACCGGCTCTGGTTGCGATAGTGGTGGAGGCTGTGGAACCAAAGCCTGGAGAGATATGAGCTGGCGTTCCGTCAATTCTATTTGCCGCTCAATTAGTGCTCTCTGGGCCTAATCATCTCACCATATATCAATCTGTTGCTGTCAAGGAGGGAGTTTGCAATATCATTCTGGCTTTCGAGCTGTAGTGCAAGATCACCCTTTAGAATGTCATGGCTTGCATACTCCCTCTGAATGCAGAGCAGGATATCCCTAAAAGTAACTGGTGGGGGGGGGGGGGTGAGGTGCAGGTGGGGATGATAAGGACAGTGGTGCCGGTGTCGCTATTGGAAGTGGCATTGGTGTTGCTGTTGGCCTTGAAGATGGTGTCATTTGCGCTGGTGGTGACGCCCATGTTGGGGGAGTTAATGTTGGGGGATTGGAGCAGATGGCACTGGTCGGCCTGCTGATGGTTGTCTGCAGTACCAAAACATCTGTGGAAGTGGCGGTGGTTGATGGCTCCAAAACATTTGAATTTGAGGTGGAGTTGGCTGAACAGCCTGCAAACGTGCCAACGATGCGTGGGAGGGCCCGGGGGGATTCACAGACTGTTGATATTGGGAGATGTCTTGCCCTCTGATATGTTTTCACCTTCCACAACCATCACTTCCAAGGGTTTACAGTATATGCTTCCTCCTCCAGTGGAGCCAACGCTACCGCCTGTGTCTCTGTGGGCGGGTTAGTCCTCCTAGGTATTGAAATTTAAGGACAATAGTGTTTGAGTTGGGATTCTCTAAACAATTGTTTGCTGTCTGTTTCCATATCCCTGACTTCATGATCACTTGTAATTGGCTGTGGTGATTGTCTTATGCAGATAAACATTGACCTGTATCATCGACCTGTATCATGAGCATTGTGGATCATGGCTCATATCAATATATGTAATCTTTCTGCGGTTTGCTGTCTGCAGATCATTAGCACACATGCCCAGCTGAATCTGCTATGCATTGTGTGAGACTGACCAATCTGTGATTAATTCTCAGCAATGGTTGTTAACATGCAGATGAGAAATCGTCCAAGGTCGGCTAGTACATGACATGCTCATGCAGTCCTACAGAGTCTGTATCTGCATATTCTGCAGTGTGCACACCCATATATGTACCGGTTGCACAGGCTGCTCTGGCCTCCTCTGCCATCTTCCTCTTCACCTTCAAACGGCTGTCGTCATAAGTGTGCTTGACAGACCTCATATCCCTGCTGGCATACCCCAATGCAGCAACAGCTGAAGCAACCTCACTTCAGAAACATGTCTTTAGGCTAGGCCTCACTCCCCCCCCCCCCCCATGTATGATGCTATAGCGGGCACGGATTTCCCTGAGGAGCACCCTCATCTCATCTGGTGTATAATTGGGGGCCCTGTCCTTTGTCACAGCCCCTTCCCCTTCCCAAATGTGCCTGGGATTCCTGGCCTCCCTGTTCTCTCCTTGGGGCCAGTCCCTCTTCACCACTACCTCCCCCCTGGGATCTGGCCCCTGACCCTCTCCCCTATTCTTCGTGTGCCTACATCTGGGGCACATCTTTCCCCCTCCTGCTCTCCTACACTTCTACCTCTCTTCCCTGACCTGCCTCCTCCTCTCCCTTTCTCCATACCTCTACCTTTGCTCCTCTTTACTACGGATATTCTCCTCTCCTCACTCTCATCCTCTCCTCCAGTGTCCTCATCACTCTCATCGCCTACTCTCCTCCCTCCTCTACCCTTTTAGAAATTAGAAAATGAATATAAGGATAAATCAATATAATATGCACGTATATTTGTAATATTTTGAGGTAAAAGAAGAATGTGTGTATTATGCGTATTATATTATGGGCATGGGGCAGTATGGAGGGGGTTGTATATGTGCTGTGGCCTAACGATATCTATAGCTATGTGTACGTATTAATCTATATGTGTGAACTATGTGATATCAGTAATTACAGTATGTGTGTTGTAAATTAAGTTAGTAAAATAACAAAAAACTTACAAAACTGCTCCTTCTCTCTATGTCTTTCCAAAACTCTGAAACCCACCAACGCCTAGACCCGTGTATTGACTTTATCAGCTACAGCCCAGTCAAGGACTTATGGTTTCCAGTAGCTTTTAAAGTCCATTCCTGCAGCATTCATTGGCGTTCTCCTGTTCCTATTGGTTAATTGGGCCATGACAGGATCAGCAATTACGGGCTTGCTTAATTTTTGGGCCTCTTATATGATCGACTTTAGCCCTGAAATTGCGGGCTTGAGTCAATTAAATACAGCTGTAATTGTAACAAATTTCTTACCCGCAGACTTACAGCCCCAGGCATTGTAATTATAGACTTGGCATTGAATAGGAGCCAAAGTGTTTAATACTTTCTAGAGACAGTTTTGCTTGGAAGGATTGCAACACCAACGTTTGGAGAGAAACCTGTTTGCTTCAAAGGATTGTGTATATTATACACATACTTCCTGCACAACTATTACACTTTCCCCATCATGAATGTCTTTGCAACAATGATCTATCCTTAACCTATGTATACAAATATACTTCAAGATATTCTACATATTTCGGGCTCATGTGATCCATTCAAATATCTATTTACTTGTTCTTAACCCATGAGTCTTGAGTTTAAGACTTTATCAGGTATTATAAGTCTAAATCTGATCCAACAATCAGATTCCTCCAGATCCCCCCTTTTTTGCTTTTTAAATTAACATGTTTTGCATATAATTGGCAGATAGCTGTTTTTCTTTCTTTGAATTCAGCAGCACTGCACTTTCAGAAGTGGATCATAACAAACTGTTCTGTACTAGGTGGTGTAAAATGGAGGTGGGATTTCAAAGTCTTACAGGGTTTCAATTACGAGTTTAGATCAAACCTGCATTCCAGAAAAAATGCAGTATTAAAATATTAATAAATATGATATTCTAGTCCATGCAAGTTTCATTATATGTATTATACACATTGATATCCAGGATCGATATAACACAGAAATTTACACATTAAAAAAAATAATTTATTTTGCGGATTTGCAAGCTTGAGAATGTTGCGCTACAGTGCCTTGCAAAAGTATTCACCCCCTTGGCATTTTTTGTGTTTTGTTGCCTCACAACCTGGAATTAACATGGATTGTTTGAGGATTTGCATCATTTAATTTACAGAACATACCCACAACTTTGATGATGTTTTTTTTTTAATTATTATTGTGAAGAAAACAACAAATAGGACAAAATAACAGAAAAAGTCAATGTGCATAACTATTCAACCCCCTAAAGTCAATATTTTGTAGAGCCATCTTTTGGGCAATCACAGCTCCAAGTCGCTTTGGATAGGTCTCTGTGAGCTTGGCACATCTTACCACTGGGATTTTGCCCATTCTTCCTTGCAAAACTGCTCCAGCTCCTTCAAGTTGGATGGTTTGCGCTTGTGAACAGCAATCTTTAAGTCTGACCACAGATTTTCTATTGGATTGAGGTCTGGGCTGTGACTAGTCCATTTGCAACACATTTACATGTTTCCCCTTAAACCACTCAAGTGTTGCTTTAGCAGTGTGTTTGGGGTCATTGTCCTGCTGGAAGGTGAACCCCCGTCCTAGCCTCAAATCACGCACAGAGTGGTACAGGTTTTGCTCCTGAATATCCCTGTATTTACCACTATCCATCTTTCCCTCAACTCTTTCCCAGTCCCGGCTGCTGAAAAACATCCCCACAGCATGATGCTGCCACCACCATGTTTCACCTTGGGGTTGGTGTTCTTTGGGTGATGTGTTGGGTTTGTGCCAGACATAGCGTTTTCTTTGATGGCCAAAAAGTTCAACTTTAGTCTCATTAGACCACAGCACCTTCCTACATACATTTTGGGAGTGTCCCATTGGCAAACTCAAAATCTAGTTTTTTGCTGAAAGTAATGGCTTTCTTCTGGCCACTCTGCCATAAAGCCCAACTCTATGGAGCGTACAGCTTATTGTCGTCCTATGTACAGATACTCCAGTCTCTGCTGAGGAACTCTGCAGCTCCTCCAGGGTCACCTTAGGTCTCTGTGCTGCCTCTCTAATTAATGCCCTCCTTACCTGGTCTATGAGTTTTGGTGGGCGGCCGTCTCTTGAAAGGTTTGCTGTTGTGCCATGTTCTTTCCATTTGGTTATGATAGATTTGATGGTGCTCCTGGGGATCATCAAAGATTTGGATATTTTTTTATAACCCAACCCTGACTTGTACTTCTCAACAACATTGTCCCTTACTTGTTTGGAGAGTTCTTTGGTCTTCATGGCAGTGTTTGATTAGCGGCGCCTCTTGCTTAAGTGTTGCAGCCTCTGGGGCCTTTCAAAAAAGGTGTGTATATGTAATGACAGATCACGTGACACTTAGATTGCACACAGTTGGACATCATTTCACTAATTATGTGACTTCTGAAGGTAATTGGTTGCACCAGAGCTTTTTATGGGCTGCATAACAAAGGGGGTAAATACATACGCACATCCCAATTTTCTGTTTTCTATGTCACACGCCGACGTCCTCAGTACAGATAGACGGCATGGAGCTACACGCTGCCGCCTCATAAGAGATAGACCAGTATTATAGCAGATACGAATTTATACAGGCAGCACTAGAAATGTGATTATTACTCTACCTACTTTAAGCTCGCTATAGATGTCAGACTAGCGACTTATATATCTGGAAAGAAGTGTTCATAGAATCCCCAACCTTTATACAGGGAATAACAGATAACAAGCTTACTTAACCCACATACTCCCACTATTTACAACAGACAGAGTGGGAGAAGTGAGAGTTTAATAAGTGAGAACTGGGTAAACCTATAAAAAACTCTGGATATATCCAAATCCATATAGCTACTTCAATTACTAGCATATGGAGAACTTGTAATAATATATTACTACAGCAGTACTTATTTTAATAGTACTATAATATAGCTCAATAAATATAGCTAAAATAATAATAGCTGAGAGCAATCACTAATATGTGCTATTAAAACTATTAATAAAAGAGCTGCTTGAGAAAAACACTTCCTTTTTATCAAACATCACAGCGCTGTTCTGTTAATCTGCTATATACTAATCTATTAGAATTAACCTTTGTTGGTCAATTGATAGTGTGAATATATATTGGACTATATACAAGCATTTATACAAGCCCTTTGGCAAACACTGTATAGTCCAATTAATACGAAATATATCTTCCACTACAAGACCTCTCACATAAACAAGATAAGGGGATGGTTTTTATCCCTTTTATGTTTTTTTTTTTTAATTGTTTTTAAATGTTTGAGTTGCGCCGTTGTTCTTGCAAATAAATGTCAATAAAATTTAACCAAGTTAACTAATTCTTTTTCCCACTATGTTCTAAACATAAACTGTTTTCTATTTCTAAAAAATAGTTTTATGTACAGTGGATATAAAAAGTCTACACACCCCTGTTAAAATGTCAGGTTTCTGTGCTGTAAAAAAAATGAGACAAAGATAAATCATTTCAGAACTTTTTCCACCTTTAATGTGACCTATAAACTGTACAACTCAATTGAAAAACAAAACTGAAATCTTTTAGGTAGAGGGAAGAAAAAATATAAAAATAAAATATTTTGGATGCATAAGTATGCACACCCTTAAACTAATACTTTGTTGAAGCACCTTTTGATTTTATTACAGCACTCAGTCTTTTTGGGTATGAGTCTATCAGCATGGCACATTTTGACTTGGCAAGATTTGCCCACTCTTCTTTGCAAAAACACTCCAAATCTGTCAGATTGCGAGGGCATCTCCTGTGCACAGCCCTCTTCAGCTCACCCCACAGATTTTCAATCGGATTCAGGTCTGTGCTCTGGCTGGGCCATTCCAAAACTATAATCTTCTTCTGGTGAAGCCATTCCTTTGTTGATTTGGATGTATGCTTTGGGTCGTTGTCATGCTGAAAGATGAAGTTCCTCTTTATATTGGCTGGTATTTGGAACTGTTCATAATTTCCTCTATCTTAACTAAGGCCCCAGTTCCAGCTGAAGAAAAACAGCCCCAAAGCCTGATGCTGCCACCACCATGCTTCACTGTGGGTATGGCGTTCTTCTGGTGATGTGCAGTGTTGTTTCTGCGCCAAACATATCTTTTGGAATTATGGCCAAAAAGTTCAACCTAGGTTTCATCCGACCATAAGACCTTTTCCAACATGCTTTTAGGAGACTTCAGATGTGTTTTTGCAAAATGTAGCCAGTACTTGCCATATATTCCTGCAGCTCCTTTAATGTTGCTGTAGGCCTCTTGGTAGCCTCCCAGACCAGTTTTCTTCTCGTCTTTTCATCAATTTTGGAGGGAGCTCCAGTTCTTGGTAATGTCACTGTTGTGCCATATTTTCTCCACTTGATGATGTCTTCACTGTGCTCCATGGTATATCTAATGCCTTGGAAATTCTTTTGTACCCTTCTCCTGACTGATACCATTTAACAATGAGATCCCTCTGATGCTTTGGAAGCTCTCTGTGGACCATGGCTTTTGCTGTTGGATGCAACTAAGATAAATTCAGGAAAGACCAACTAGAGCAGCTGAACTTTATTTGGGGTTAATCAGAGGCACTTTAAATGATGGCAGGTGTATGCTGACTCCTATTTAACACGATTTGGAATGTGATTGCTTAATTCTGAACACAGCTACATCCCCAGTTATAAGAGGGTGTGCAGACTTATGCAACCAAATTATTTGTCTTTTCTTTTTTTTCTTCCCTCCACCTAAAAGATTTCAGTTTGTTTTTCAATTGGGTTGTACAGTTTATAGGTCACATTAAAGGTGGAAAAAGTTCTGAAATGATTTATCTTTGTCTCATTTTTTTACAGCACAGAAACCTGACATTTTAACAGGGGTGTGTAGACTTTTTATATCCACTGTATATATTTTTCTCATTTCACTTCACCAACTTAGACTATTGTGTTCTGATCCATCACATAAAATTCAGATTAACAAAACATTGAACTTAAGGCTGTAATGTAACGTATCATACACCCTATGGTTCAATTTATATTTAATTACCTCTGTATGAAAGTCTTGTTTTTTTTGTAAAGACATAATGTCCATGTAGGCAGTAGGCCAAAGAATAAGACTTGAGCATATTATTTTAATTAAAAAAGGTAAAAGTATTTATCTAAAAAACATTTTATTTGTATTCCAAGTGACTTTATTTGTAGCTCTGATCAAGCACTACGTGTCCTCTTTTGCTGCCGGGTCACTATAGGAGGCTTCTATGTAAATGATCGGGTCTTGAGTTAGTGCACAAGCTCTATGAGTGACAGAAAAAGCTTTTATTCAGTGGTCCTATATATACTCATACAGTATTTGCTTTTTCTGCCATGTGGCAAATATTTAATTTCCTATGAATGTCTTCTATTAAACCAAACTTGATAAAGAATAATATTGCAAAACATTTAAAAAAGAGAAACTTTAGATACCACATAATATTTTTTTTTAGAAGCAGTGTAGTCATACATTTAAATATACTAACTTCAAGAAGTACACTTGAAAAAAGGGAAAATGTTTTTAGAATTGAAAAAAATGTATGTAATTTTGCTGCTGTGGAACTGCCATTTTAGTTTTTGTCAATCAATTTCCTGAGGGCAGATGAGGCCGGTCATTGCTGTCTGCACAATGGAAGTCTGTCAGTAAAACTGCCAATGTTTACATTAGGACTAAAGATAAAGAGCCTCATTCAATTGCAAGGCCGCATCTTGTGATATATATGCGTACTATATATGTCTGCGGGCTTACTGCGAGCTTGAACTCTGCTACAATTACGGAGCAATTCAATTGAACAAGCCCGCAAGTTATGGGCTGAAAGCCAAAACCGTAAACCATGCAATCATATGTATAATGTCAGAGAGTGATCATGATCAATTAAGCAAGGCCGTAAGTACCCATTTAGAAACAGCCAATAGTAAATGAGACCGTCCTCATTACGGCAATATAAGATGGAGGTTACATGTCAATCAATTAGCGGTTAGATGTTCGGTATGCGATCAGACTAAAAAAAAAGTCCATATGGGTGGCCTGATATGTATTAACTCATTGATTCCCGAGATTGATATAACCTTGAAATGAAACATAAAAATAAATGATTATTTCCCGACGATTTGCGCGCTTGAAACTGTTGTGCAATTAATTCTAATGTCTTTCATCGCTTTCCCCGTCATTTACAGCGCAGTACTGATTTTTTATTTGTATTTACAGTGCTACGGACATGTCTTGAACCCCTTTGCGGGTCCTCTCTAGAACTCGTAGGATTTACTTCTACATTTGTCATTTACGGGTGTGAAAACATTTGCGGGCTTGCGGAATTGTAGCAATTGAATAGCAATTTGCGATTTTAGCGATTGTAACTCTTGCAGATGTGAAAGATCAAAGGCTTAGATGGGGCGTAAGTTGTGGTTGTAACAACCGTAGGGATTTGCAGCCCGTAACCCGTAGACCGTTTGCGGATCGCAAAAAGACACCAATTGAATTGCAAATTAGTGTAAGGCCTACATTACGGGCTCCAGAAACTCATAAGATTATTTTACTTTTTAGACAGAAGTTACATGAAGCAGTCCGGATTATGAAATGGAAAGGCTGTGTTTGCTCAAGCTAAGTTATTCAAAAAATCATATAGAAATAAAATTGACTGCAATGCCAGAGGTATGTCATGCTAGGATGACATTTATTATTCAGTATCCCATATATATCACATATATAGTTCCCAGCAACGTTAAAACTGTGGGCTCGCGCAGCGAGTGCTGCAGTTGCGTCCAGGCAATGAGCGACGAAGGCACTCATTGCGCTGGTGGAGATGAGCGCCATAGGCGCTCATCCCTACGACCAGTATGACTTAAGCAATGAGCACCAAAGAGGACTTAGGCCATAGGCGCTCATCCCTATGACCAGTATGACTTAAGCAATGAGCACCAAAGAGGACTTAGACATTGAAAAACGCGGGACTTAGGCAGAAATGAGCGCCCAAGGCACTCCTTCAAGACTCGCAATCCGAGGCGACCAGTTGAGGCATTGAAGCAATCGGGACTTAGTCTCCAAGCAGATAGGAAACGCGGCATTGCCTTCGGCTGCAAGCAGTTGAGGAACGCGGGACTTAGAAAGAAAAAATTGCGAGGTCGGAATCCCTTCACAAACAAAATCCAAGCTTGGAAAAATACGAACTTAATGGCCGAACCGCACAAACTTAAAAACAAGAAAAACACACACACAAGAAATACAAATAAAAAGAAAATCACACACAGCACAGGAGGACAGCCAGGACGTCTGGGAGTGAGGTTGCACGCAAATTTAAGCCAAATTTGCTGAGTTTCGCCACTCGAAAATCAGCTAAGCAAAAAAACAAAAGGCGGACGAAGAGCGCAAAACACTGCCAGGCACGTATGAGTTAGCCAGGAACGCCTGGAAGTGAGGTTGCACGCAAATTTAAGCTGAATTTACCGAGTTTCAGCACTCGAAAATTGGCTAAGCAAGAAAAAAAATGGCGACAGAAAAAATTAAAACAAGGCTACACGACCCCGAAGCGCGCAAAACACCGACAGGCACGTACGAGTTAGCCAGGAACGCACGAAATACAAAATATACTATTACCACGGACAGAAAATGCTTGCAAGACAACTAACACATACAAAAAAGCCGCCATTTTACAACACTAACTTGCAAATAAGAACATTCTCCTCAGGTGATCACCAGTCCAACTCTACATTTTCTGATGCAGGAAAATCCAAAGAGATTGTTATCTCTTCAGGATATTAACTGCGTATTAAATATAAATAGGTAAAATATATTCATTTATTAATTCACTCTACTAACACATTTTTATATTTTACACTGTACTTATATATCTGTCTTTGTGATGAGCGCCGAAGGTGATCGTTGCAAAGGAGGGAACTTGGAGGGGAAGAGGCTCGCAATAAGCGCCGAAGTTCCTCAGAGGAGCAAAAGCCTTACATTGTGTTGCAAACAACATTTTTGACGGGCAAATTGCTAGTTTATTTATAAAAGGGATATCTAAGCTTCCGTGTTAATATTAAAATAAACTACATAAGCTTTTGTTTGCATATCTACACATCATTTTATGTCGAGAACCAGTCTGTAAGTGGCTAGTACATCTTGTACCAGCAAAACATTGGCCCCTATTTAATTGTCAAAATCGCAATTAATGGAGCCGGTAAAAGTTACTGATATTTAATTGCCTTTTTTTAGCTATCCGCAATTGATTTGCGAGTTACAGGCTCAAAAACTTAACTCTGTCCTATCTCCTCCTTTGATGTTTCAAGCCAGCAATTGTTACTGTTGCTAAAGACTCAAAATCAATATTTACCGTATTTATCGGCGTATAACACGCACCTCATTTTAAGAAGGAAATTTCAGGAAAAAAAACGTAAATTTCAAATAAAGAACTTCGAAGCGAAATATGGGTAGCTCAGAACTTTTTTTTATTAATATTATTAACACTTATAAGGTAAATAACGTAAAATGACAGTAAAAGCAACTTTTTTAACAAAGAAACTTGGATATTATATGTTTTTACAAAAGTTTACTCAGAAATTGCTGCTCCTCCTCAACCCCCCTCCTCAACCTCCCTCCTCATCCTCAACCTCCCTCCTCATCCTCAACCCCCTCCTTAACCTCCCTCCCCATCCTCCCTCCTCAACCCCCCCATCCTCAACCCCCTCCTCAACCGCCCTCCTCAAAACCCCTCCTCAACCCCCCATCCTCCTTCCTCAACCCCCCTATCCTCAACCCCCTCCTCAACCCCCCTCCTCAACCTCCCTCCTCCTCCTCAACCTCCCTCCCCCTCCTCAACCCCCTCCTCAACCCCCCTCCTCAACCTCAACCCCCCTCCTCAACCTCCCTCCTCATCCTCAATCTCCCTCCTCATCCTCAACCACCCTCCTTATCCTCAAGCCCCTCCTTAACCTCACTCCTCAAACCCCCTCCTCAACCCCCCATCCTCATCCTCCTTCCTCAACCCCCCTATCCTCAACCCCCTCCTCAACCCCCCTCCTCAACCTCCCTCCTCATCCTTAACCTCCCTCGTCATCCTCAACCCCCTCCTCAACCCCCTCCTCAACCCCCCTCCTCAACCTCAACACCCCTCCTCAACCTCCTTCCTCATCCTCAACCTCCCTCCTCATCCTCAACCCCCCTCCTCATCCTTAAGCCCCTCCTCATCCTCCCTCCTCAACCCCCCCATCCTCAACCCCCTCCTCAACCTCCCTCCTCAAACCCCCTCCTCAACCCCCCTTCTCAACACCCCTCCTCAACGGCACCCGGTATATGCTAATGTCAAGGCGCGCATGTGACGTCACGCCATTAGCATGTATCGGGTGCCGGCACCCGGTATATGCTAGTGACGTGGCGCGCATGTGACGTCACATGCGCGCTGGGTCAAGAAGGAACGGAGACTGGAGCAGAAGCAGGTAAGTGAGGGGAAAGGGAGAGGGGGAGGTATTTAGGGGGGTTTAGGTTGAGGAGGGGGGTTTAGGTTGAGGAGGGGGTTTAGGTTGAGGAGGGGGGTTTAGAATGAGGAGGGGGGCTTGAGGATGAGGAGGGGGGAGGGAAAGAGACACGGGGGGTTAGAGAGACACAGGGGGGTAGAGAGACAAGGAGGGGGGGTAGAGAGACACGGGTCCTTAACATTGTATCGGCGTATAACACGCACACATCATTTGCCCCCTATTTTCAGAGAGAAAAAGTGCGTGTTATACGCCGATAAATACAGTAATTACAACAATTCAACAAGCCCGCAATTGCCTTCAAACCCGTACATGGCAAATGTATAAAAAAATTCTATGAGTACTAGAGAGGACTCGCAAGTGGGTTAAACACCTGTTTGTAACACTGGAAAAGCAAATAAAAACACACTAATGCATTTTAAAATACGGGGAAAACAATGTAAGACATAAGAATCGCACAACTGTCTCAAGCTCGCAAATCTGCAATAAAAAAAACTTATGCTTTATTTCTGTGTTATATTTATGACAAGTTAATGCATATCAGGCCACCCACATGGACTGGAACCGTTTATGTATTGATTTTTATTGATTTCCACATTTATGGATTGTGAGTATGATCTTCTAAACACTAATTTTTTGTAGTATAAACTCCATGTTTTACTGACGTCATGATGACGGTCTCATTTACTATTGTCTCTGTCTAAATTTGAACTTACGGACTTGCTTACTTAATTATCATTCCCTAAAATGCTATGTACGGGTTCATGGTTTGCGTGTTGGGGCTGTGAGCCTGTAATTAAGGGCTTTAGCAATTAAATACATCTGTTACTGTAGCCATTTTCGAACATGCAGACATACTGGCTGTATGATGGTAATTAAATAGGGATTTAAAGAATCTTTATAAGCAATTACAGTCACTTAAAGAATTCCGGCTTGTGTAAGCTGCCAACAACACTTACATCAAGGGATGAGCAATAAATCAAAACAGACTCTGATAGGTAACCCAATCAAGAAAGAATCCAAGACAGAAACTTCTTTATTAGAAAAGCAAAAATTACAGCATGCCCACAGGTATCCAGAACACGTCCCTAAAATGCTGCATGTGCCAAACCTCCCCAAAAAGAGACCAGTGCCCCTAAGCTCATAATTAATTTATACATTTATGCGATAGTACAAAATTTGCATCATAATTAAACATTCTCCATAATAAATTGTTGGAATTCCATACAGGTTACAGACGGTCATCTCTTCGAGAATAGGTTATTTCCCACTCTCAGGCTAATGAGGCAACGGCGTCTCTGTATCTGAAATAACCCAAAGCATAGACATAAAAGTCCTTGGACAGAGCAAATAAAATCCTGATATGCAGTACACAGCATGGTGTGCAAATCCATGTCAGAGCACTGAGATGTCGGTACTGACCCATCTTCCCTGTATACACGTTGCATTCATAGCAGAATTTCTGTTTCTAAATCTAATGGTGTGTATTACTACTTATATCTAACTAGTCGTTTAGCCGTCATGAATGGCGGTATAATATTACATGTGTCTTTTCCCCCCCTCTTGTGTCTCTTTCCTGCCCTCTCCCTCCCCTGTGTCTCTTTCTCCCCCTCTCCCCCCCGTGTCTCTTTCCCCCCTCTCCCTCCCCTGTGTCTCTTTCCCCCCTTTCCCTCCCCCGTTTCTCCCCCCTCTCCCTCCTCTGTGTCTCTTCCCCATCTCCATCCCCTGTGTCTCTTCCCCCTCTCCCTTCCCTTTGTCTCTTTCCCCTCTCTCCCTCCCCTGTGTCTCTTCCCCCTCTGTGTCTCTTTCCCCCATCCTCCCCCCAGTGTCCCTTTCCCCCTTTCCCCCTCTGTCTTTTTCCCCCTACCCCTATGTCTCTTTCCCACCTCCCCTAAACATATCTGTTATCTTCTCTAAATATATATGTATGTGTTATTAGTGTACTACAGTATACCATTTTCTATGGGATAGTTGTTAGGTTTTAGAATGTTATATTGGTTTCTATTCTCTGGACCATATTTCACAAATGGGTCCAGAACAATTTAGGATTAAGTTACATATAATGTGTGCTTAACATATGGTTTTCTTTTGCAAGGCAGCAGTCAAAACTAATGTGATTTAACTCATAACTGTCAAGAGCAGTGATGGGCAACCTATTATACATGAAAGGCCTCATATGTGACCCATGAGTCTTTAAAAGTGCACCACAGTGCTTTTAAACTTTTTTCTTTTTGCCTAAAACAATATGGTAAAATCACTGTACTAACAGAGTGAATTATTAATAGAGGTATAGATAATGTGGAGAAGTATTTTGGAGTACAATTGGGTATATATATATATATATATATATATATATATATATATATATATATATAAAATAAATAGTACTTTTGTGTTTACATTTGAACGTCTAAAACCGGTTAAAAAGCTTGTTTCATGACCAGAATTCCGAGAAATACAGTTATTACACTGCATTCTGGGAACCTTGGAAGGGACATGCAAATGTGCCCACAAAGGCTTCACCTTGCAATCTATTAACAATTCAAACATGGCTTCCTCTAAGCATTTGCCTGCTGTATCACACAACTTTGAACAAAGCTAAGGTTTTAATTATACACAAGCTAGGAATCCCACACACATACAGCTGTTTCAAGGTTACCGCCTCTTATCAGCATGGGGCCTGTTCCATAGCATGTGTAGTAAATTTTTTGAAGGCGTAGTTTACCGCAACAATCATTTATTTTTAGTGGGCAAAAGAGCGATTGAAGCCCTCCAAAGTACAGTAGCACAGCAAATAAATAGTACATTTGTTTAATGCCCAAGAAATATAGTTTTATATATATAACATACATAAGTATCACTTCAGGATAGCTACAAAAGGAGAGAACTATTATATCCAGATTAACCCTCCATGACTCCAGATGGACATGTCACATCTCCAAGTGGTCCCTTCACGTCTCCAGGTAGACACTCCATGTCTCCAGGTGGACCCTATATGTCTTCATGGTTATGACCAACTTGATTGTAGCAAACTGGCATACTAGTGGAGAAATGAAGATGGCGACCAAGAAAATAAGGTTATCTCACTTCACAATATAACTACATACCTACAGTATAATTCTAGAGCCCCTTTATATCTTGTGACCAAGACAGTAGAGAATGGTGGGTGAAAGAGGAATCTGATGACTACAGAATTAAAATGAATATTCTGCCTCTATTTAGATCAAAATATATTCCACATCAGATGAGAAAAGAGTCTAAAAAGATTAACTTAAGACATGAACAGTCAATTTTACACTTTCAACGTTTTTTTGTCCTCCTTGTCCCTCCCTATAGACCTAATAATCCTTTAATTCCTAGAGCGTATGGTAAAGTGAAACAGTGGATTTTACATATATACAGTAGTATAATTTAAAATTATAGGTAATAACAAGTGATTTATCAACTGAACAATGAAGGGGCTGATTAATAATTAAATCCAATGATCTCTCATTGACAGAACTTTTCAACTTATTTTTTTTTCCAACTTATTCAATGCTATTTTACTGTAGGAAAATGTTTTATTTTTATTTTAAATGTGTAATTGCAAATGTGTGTCACTGGTTTAGGTTTATAAATATATATAAATTGCTAAATGGGGAAAAGAGAAAAGCATGTGTAGGAACACGGCTAACGAAGACTCTAAGGGCTCGATTCAATTGCAAGCCCGCAACTCGATCATTGTAGGCCTTATATGTTGGGGGGTGTTGCCGGCTCCCGTTGGTCTCCAATTACTATGCTATTTAATTGCTCAAGCCCGCAAGTTGCTGTCCCAAAGTTTAAACCATAAACCTTGCAATGGTTCGTAGCAGTTCAGGGCGGGAACATCTAATTATGCAAGCCCGTAACCTCCCATTTCGAATTAGCCAATAGAAAATGAGACTGTCATTATTACGGCAATAAAACATGGAGGTTACATGTCAATCAATTAGGATCGGGGGTCCAATATGCGATCAGACTCACAAATCCGCGAAATAAAGAATTATGAATGCCGATACTGTTCTAGTCCATGTGGGTGGCCTGATATGTATTAACTCAATGAAACCGGAAATCGATTTAGCCCCTAAATGAAACCTTAAAAATAAATTTAATTTCCTGCTGATTTGCGAGTTTCAGACTTTTGTGCAATTAATTATAATGTCTATCATCGCTTTCCCCGTTATTTACAGTGCAGTTGTGATTTTTTATTTGCATCTACAGTGCTACGAATAGGTGTTTAACTCCCTTGCGGGTCCTCTCTAGCACTCGTGGGATTTTCTCCTTCTTTTGCCATTTACGGGTGTGAAAACATTTGCGGGCTTGGAAAAATTGAGCAATTGAATATCGATTTGCGATTTTAGCCCTCATAACTCTTTCGAAAGTGAAAGATCAAAGGCTTCGGGAGGCTGTAAGTTACGGGTTTAACCATCGCAATTTTTTCAAGGCTGTAAAACATAACCCATTTGGAGCCTGAAAAAAAATGCCAACTGAATAGCAGATTAACTTGCCACCTCTCTTACGGGCTACAGTAACATGTGAAAGCTCAATTGAATCGGGCTCTAAGTTTTTTGAAAGTACAGTAAGTCATCTATGAAGAATTTTTCAGGTCAGATAATACCATTTTTTCTTACAAAAAATCACTTTAGTCAGAATTTTTGATTTTATTTAAATTAATATTTTTCTTTATAAAACACTTCTTTGTTTTATACATTATTAAAATAATTGGATAACACACCTTACTCGTTATCTAGACTTTCTATTTACCATTATTGGGGAAGCAATTTGCTCTCAACAGACCTCACTTGATAGCAAGATCTCCATATACTACAGTTGTCAATGTATGTGCACACGCCTGTTTATTTCGCTTGGTCATACGTCACCTGTGGCAATATGGTAACTGTGACATACAAGGAATAAAGTGCATGTGGCCCTGTGTTTCAATAAATTTGCAAATGCGGTGTTAGGAAGATGACAGTCTGGGTACCAAGGGGGAAGCTGTGAAAGTAGCACTGTAATGTCCTAACAATATGAGTTAGATGTTTTTATTAGGTACTGATCATTATTAAATTTCATATTCAATGAGAGCAATATTCAGCATTAAGGTATTATCAAAAGATACCTGGAGTAATGGACACATTTGGCCTTTAAATACAAAATTAAGCAATTCAGAGATTAGAATAATTATGTCAAGATCATTCTCTGGTGATACTAAACAGCCTCTCCCAACATCACCAGGTGGACGATATATAAATGAGATTGACTATATTCTTTGTCGCCAAACATGCTTAGAGTCCCATGGACTGCAAGAAGATCCAACCAATTAATACCACAGGAAATCAAGCCAAACTGTTTACTGGAAGGTATGATCATGAGGCTAAAGCTCAAATATTTGGCCAATAAAAGTATGTGAAACTTTATTAATTTATTTAACAATGCCAGACAGGGCAGTATCTACCTTTTTGGAGCCCCTAGGCAGTGAAATGGAGGACCCCCATTTTTCCCTTTTCTGTACGTGTAGGTTCCCTTTCCTGTTGTAACTCTCTTGTTCTAGATTGTTACCCCCTATTAGTCAGCTTATGAACTGCAACGTTTATTTTTTTTTTAGGGCAGAAAACAATTTTGTTTAGGAACTGGCACCCCTCACAGGGAAGCGGCCCTGGGCGGCTGCCTAGTTGGCCTAATTTGTATCCGGCCATGACGCCACATGTGCATTTAAAATGGACCCCAGAGAGACCGGTGTTCTTAGAGAAGCTCTGATGCTGTGAAAGAAGGGGACCAAAGAGGTGGAGATGGATAGATGGGGCTATTAAAGCAATAAACATGAGGGAGGGTCAGTGGCTGACATATGTGCCTTGTGTGCTGTGGTCCATATGGTCATTGAGAGTCAGACTCAACAGAATGACTAAACAACAACAACAATATTCTATTAAGGAAATAAATGCTGTAATATAGAGTTGCTAAATTTGTTTGGGCTTCATAGTAAGATATGTGCAATACTTACGTATTACATGAGTTTCCTGAGGAATTTCTCTTTTTCCTAAAAGACATAAAATTTACTTTAAATATAAATTTAAAAAATAACACTGTGTTAGAGAAACAATTCCAAACCAGAAGATTCTTACCTGCAATAAATACAGACTTTTGCCATGCCTCCAACAGTAACACACCCGATAACAGCAATAAAAAAGATTGCCCATACTAATAAGGAACTACCAGGATTTACTGCAGTGGTACAAGTGAACTGAGCTGAAAGAAAACATATGTAAATATATTAAACAATTCATATAGCAAGATAAATTGCATGCAACCAAGCATTGTATTATGTCTGGTAAATGGTGTTGATCAATTTATCTTAAAGGAGAAAGGTTGGTGTTCCATTGAGATGGCACATCCTGGGTTACTCTATAAGTCGAAGGATACCATGAGACAGATGGAGAGGGATTGTCAGATAGTTAAGAAAACTGCTAAGACACTACAGAAAGTGTGTTGTAGATAAGTCTGGAGTAGAGTTATTGATATACATGAATAAGGATATCTAGATATGATGACAATACCAATGCCATGTAACACATACTGACTCTACATGTGCAAAATTCTCGGAATGTTTCTCTAACTGGCTTGACAACTAATATATTACTAAAACGTATTGCCTACTTCTTGTCCTTGACCTTCGAACCAGACCTGACCATTCTTGTTCAGTGAAACCCACATGCTAGGTCAGGCATAAGTTCTGTCCTTCACACCTCAACAATGGGGGGTTTTGTTCTGCAATTAGTAATAGTACAAAATGGTTTTGAGTGGTACTGATCCTGTTTTAGCTTTACTCTTTGTTTTGTTGCTAATTGGCATTTTCTTTCCTCTTTTTTTTATTCTCCTTAAACTCATTTATAGCCTAATCCTATGTAGGGAACTCACAACAATCCTGTAGCAGCCAGACCATGTTCCTGCAGCTCACGTAATGTCTTCATACCTGTTGGATTCAGTTGGATCATTCTGGGCTCCTTTGCAAATTCAACATAATACCACGAACAGATTCCACCTTCTGGGGCTGGTTCAAATACTTTTAGACTGGTCTCATTTATGAAGCAGTAAGAGAAATTATGGTCAGTGCGTTGGCTTTCTGGGCAAACTCTTGTATTGTTAAGCACGTAGCATATTTGAAGGTCTATCCTGATGGCATAAGGTTCCTTAGGAAAAGTCTCGATAACCTCACAAATGCTTAAATCTGCAATTAGGGAGAGGAATAAATAAAATAACTACATTAATATAGCAAATGCATGTTTTACTAAGATAACGGTTGATCTAGAATAAGAAATTCTGTGGATAGTTCAAATTACGGTCTCCGACTCAGAAGATAAACTTGATGTTTGGATGCATGTAAGGTTTATGAAAAGACAACTAAATCTGATATTTACAGTATGTTCTTTTGAATAACTTGACTGATAAAACGACATGTTTTTAGTTCGTTGGAAAAAATACAGCCTTTATTTAACTGTTATGTGCAATCATGTTCCTGGGATCCACCAACAAGGTGTTTATGCTTTTGCAATTGGAGGAGACCAAGGAGTCTAATAAGATTTCCATTGAATGCTCACACTCCAAAGTGTATGTAACTTTACTGGCAGTAATGTATCAATACCCAGTGTTGAATCCAATGGCAGTCCACAGCAAAGCATATTTTGACATAAACGTGAATTGTGTTACTCCCTATACAAATCATGGTCACTGACAACCTTAGTTCTTCCAAATAGAATAATGTAAATATGTGGTTAAAATGGTCCTTTTATTAATAGCAGTACAATGTTTGTTTGTTTGTTTGTTTTTATTAATGAATCTATGGGGCAGATAGAGAATACCACTAAATGTTTTTTTTCATGTGATGATGGAGTTTCTTATGCTGTTATATATATTTATTTGAGATATACGTGAGTCAGTCTATCTTGGGGCTTTATATGTGAGTGCATTTTACATACTGTAGGTATTATTCTTTTTAAATGTGGCTCCACCCTCCCCTTCTACCCACTGTTATGTGTGAGTTATCTTGTCACTGTGTGTACAAGTGACAATAATGTGGTGAGTTATAGGACCACTAAAGTGTGAAAAAAGTTCTCTTTTTATTTGTTATTAAGAGTCATCTCTTCATTTGCAAATGAATATGCAATGCTGGTCCACACAATCTTTCTCTTCGATATGACACATATTTGTTTTGTCACTGATTGCACCTCACAACTAACTCAATACGTGGGAGTGTGCAAACATGGGCTTAAAAGCATAAATCATGAGAAAATAGCGTTATCCATTTTTTTTTGTAAAAAATAATACAATAAAATATGTTATAAAGTGGCATATTGATTAAACCTCCAACTTTGTTTCGTATTTCAGTGATTCTTTAACTCTTCAGTAACAATGGGTAGATTAAGTTAATGATGGGCAAAAGTACAAAGGAAAAGAGACTTGTGTATACATTTGCATGTCTAAAACAAGTTAGAAAACTTGATCCTGGCTCATCGATATGTATTTAGATACATGTAGAAAACTTAGAAAAAGCCAGGAGACAGATTTTAGGAGACAGGGTTTTCTGGTAATGAATAGTAGTTGTCTCGTTTAAACTAAGACTGGTGATCCAGTGGAACCCTCCAACTAAACGCTCTACTGGTTAGGTGCCCCAGAGAAAACTATGTTTCCTGCAATAGTAACAAAAAAGCCTGTCTTGAAATGGAGCACATCATATATGATTTTTACCTTTGATAAAGCTGCATTTATGTAGCGAAATGGTCGTGAGGATCAATACTATTGGGATAACATTTTTTTCTCCCTCTTATACCTTAGTTACTGACAGTGTAACTGTGAGGTTGCCTGAATTGGGGATCCTCATTGATTTAGCATATAACTTTAAATATAGAGACAGTTCATGGCCTGCAGTGCATGGAGTTTAGACATGTGTATGATTTCGGGATTTGTTTGTTCCCAGTCGATTGCCATATTTGTTTTTACATGTTTTTAACTGTGAAGAACACTTAGTACTCATTTGGGGGCTAATTGTGAAATCATGCTCAGAGCACACTAGTTGGGCAATAATAATTATTCCAGTTTGATTTTCTCCATCCCAAGACATACAGTACCTTTTTGTTGCTATTGCTTGGAACCTAGCCAACTTTGGGGCACCTAAGTAGTAGAGCCATAAAGTCAGAAGGATTCATTGCATCACAGGGTCCACTCTGTGTATCCATTAGATTTATTGTGTGTTCTTGAGCACATGGAGACTTAGGTTTATATCTATGCCTGCTAGCTCTCTTTAGAGTGTAAGTTTGGAAGTTTTCAATCTTGCAAGGTGCTTTGGGGAAAGCTCTATCGACACTGGATTCTAAGCTCAAAGACATGGCACTCCATCCTTTGCAATGTGTTAATATTGCTATTGTTTTGCCTTTATCATGACCCATGTATGGCGTTACGGAATATGTTCGCCCCTAAATAAATGAACAATGATAATATTAATAACTGTTATGTGCTATTTTGAGCCTATCCCTCTGCACCTCAGTTCTGATGTTGTTCTACTTTTAATCATGGCATGTTTTTTTCATTAACTCACTAAAAAATGTTGATGTCTCATCTAAACTAAGACTGGTTTTAGGAGACAGGGCTTCCTAGCATGTAATGAATAGTAGTTGTCTCATCTAAACTAAGGCTGGTCCAGCTGTGAAATACCAAGTGATTTTCCTCTGAATAGTGAATTAGCCAACTGTAGAGAAACATGAGCCTCGTCATTGAGGTGCAATTGAATTATCTTCTTAGCAATTATATTGTTATACATTTATATGAATGTTCTGCAATAAATTAAACAAACTTACTGGTACATTGTGAAATGGAGTATGTAGCATTATTCAATATCAGAAACAGACAAAGCAGTGATGGAGACAGACCTTTGGAAAAAAAATAGACTATATTATGAATGCATAGGTTAAAACACACATACTGTAATATTAAATAACAAACAGTACATATGACAGTGTACTAAAATTAACCTTGATTAATTTTTTTAAACTACGTTTTTTTTTGCACTGCACGAACACATTTACTACCCTTCCGTAACGTGCTTCTTTAATAGACCAACTCCACAAGCAGATTAAATACCCATTTGGAGATTATAAAATCTGGCTGCTACATTTAGATTAGCCCTATCCAAGGGGTAGGCAAGTATGATCCTTGAGAGCTACACACAGGCCTGGATTTAAGGATTTCCTTTCTGTGCACAGGTCAGTCAATCAGGACAACTGAAGAAGAGATAGTTTTGCCTATGCGCAACAGGGATATTCTCAAATTCTGTATGTGGCTCTCCAGGACTGAACTTGCCTACCCCTGACTTATCCCAAAGATTCCTACTGAAGGGCTAACAATCTCCCAACACCCTTATACAACAAGCTACTCACAGCCCATTCTGTGCTCCATCATATCTTCCCTTTACAGGTACACCCTGCTACCCCTTTGTTAGCGCTCACATAGCTCTTCTGCATGCAGGAATGCACAAGGAGTGCTAAACGGGGTATAACTGCACATATCTTTCTACCGCTTGACATATGAATTGATAATAATAATAATTGTTAATTACCTTTAAATTTCATGGAATGTCTCTGCCTTATTTTCTGTTTCTTCAAATAATCTTCCAAATGTCTTTTTTTCTGATGTTTTTTCTTAGTAGGATCATAAGAAGGCTTTTGGACATTACAAGCAGGGTGTATCATACACTTCTCCTCTTCAGTCTTTAAGTCAAAAAGTGAGTTATTTTTCTCAGCAGAATGAGAGGCATCCGTTTCTTTGATCATTGCTGAGATACTGATGAATTCTCTAGAAAGAGATGCAAACCAAATATATAATGCCATATATTCAAGTCTACTACTGCACATAGGCCCCATACTATCCCTATAAATACATGTTGTCATCATATTTTGCAAAAATAATCAATAACATGTCTCGCGCAGAATCTCCCACAAGACTACTATGTAGCTATGACAGCTCTTATGAGAGAATTTAAGTCACTATTACATGGGTCACATGGCTTTCACTTAAGAACGTATTGACATATCCAGGTTTGTCACGTAAGGGGAAAATATATTAGAAGACTCTCAAGGGCCCTTATGTGTTACTTAAGCAGATAAGAGTGAAGTTGTGAATCAAAGAGCACTGTAAAAGCAAATAAAAAATCAATACTGCACTTTAAAAGACGGTGAAAGCGATGGAAGACATTAGAATGATTTGCAAAACAGTCTCAAGCTCGCAAATCTGCAATAAAAATTATTATTTTAAGTTTTATTTCCGTGTTATATTAATCTCAGTAATCAAGGAGTTAATACATATCAGGCCACCCACATGGACTAGAACATTTTCTTCATTCATTTTTATTATTTTGTACATTGCTAGATTGCGAGTCCGATCTCAAATGAATTGAATTCCTTGATCTGGAGATTTTCAAAGACAATGTAGGAGTAGGATATACACTGTTTAGGAAACCTACAAATGGAAATAGATTACTACATTTTACAAGTCACTCCGTTTGTGGTCGGGTCCCTCTCCTACCGTGAGGTGTACCTGAGTTGTGACATTAGCTACGAACATCTGGCCTGATTAGAGGGCCAGATGGGTACTTGGGTATGAGCAAGGAGGCTAATGGGGCAAAATCAGCAATGAGGTGCTGAGGGAAAGCCGAAAATGTTACCTTGAAACATTGTACACATGGGCTGAATCTAAAAGGAGGGCTTGTTGAAAGTCAAGTGACAATGAAAAGAGGCACGTCCTTGGGCATGGAGAAGGACTCTGATGGGGGCCGAATCAACAATAAGGTGCTTAGCAAAAGACAAAATTGTTACCTTGAAACATGGGCAAGGACGCTGTTTAGTAGATATGGGTCAAATGTACAAGGAGGGCTTATTAAAAGCCATGTGACAATGAAAAGAGGACTGTCCTTGGGCATGGGCATGTACAAGGATGCCCCCTTTCCCTCCTTGCCCCCTTCCCCTCCCCTGTGTCTCTTCCCCCCCTCTCCCCTGTTTCTTTTCCCCCTACCCTCTCCCTCCCCTGTGTCTCTTTCCAACCCCTCTCCCTCATCTGTGTCTCTTTCCCCCCTCCCTCTCCTGGGTCTCTTTCTCCCTCACCTCTCCCTCCCCTGGGTCTCTTCCCCCCCTCCCTCCCCTGAACCTCTCCCCCCTAACTTGTGGGCCTATTGATTTTCTAAATTGATAAATGTATTAATTTAGAAGTAATTATATTTACCTATTATCTGTAATTTGCAGAATTCAAAATCCTACAGAGCTAACAATCTCTCTTAAGAAATTACTTCAGAAGATACATTTCCAGTCACACTCAGCAACTGAGGAGAAAGTGAGAAAGATCTGTAAATTGTCCAGTATATATAGACTGCAGTAGCGAGACAAAACCTATTTGAGGCTTAGCTGCAAATTGCCAGTCTCATGACGGAAAGGCGGTAACACTTTGCAGGCCTTGCTATCTGAGGCTAAGCCACAATTTGCGACCCTCGCCATACTTTGTGCAAGCCTCCTTCCCTTCCCTGTGGCTCTTTCCCAACCTCTCACTCCCCTGTGTCTCTTTCCCCCCTCTCCCTCCCTTGTCTCTCTTTGCCCCCCTCTACCTTCTTCTTTGCCCATTGCGGGTCTCGCAAACCCGCAACTTGCAGGCCTCGCGATGAGCGCCTTCAGCGTTCATTTCAGGCCTCTCTCCCCCTCTACCTTGCGGGCCATTGCGGGCCTCCCAATGAGCACCTTTGGCGCTCATCGTGGGCCTCGCAATAAGCAGCTTTGTAAGCGTTACACACAAACTCGCAAATATGACAACTATATATATGATAATCCAACACTAGCTTTGCTCAAAGCTGTTTGATACAGCGGGCATATGCTTAAGGGAAGCCATGTTTCATATGGTTATGGATTGCAAGAGAGTAGCCTTTGTGGGCACATTTGCATAGCCCTGCCAAGGTACCCAGTATGCAGTGTAATAATTGTATTTCTCTGAATTCTGAGCATGAAACAAGTTTTTTTAACTTGTTTTAGACATTCAAATGTAAACACAAATGTACTATTTATTATATATATATATATATAGATAGATATATAGATAATATTTATGCTGTATATATGCACACACATGTATATATATATTTATATTTATGTGTATGTGTGTATATATACAGTATATATATATATATATATAGACTAGCAACTTGCCCGTCAAAAAAAATGCCGGTCAATAAAATTTTAAAGCTTGGAATGATGTTTGACACACAATGTGAGTCTCCGACCCTCTTAACCTTTTTGTTATGTAGAAAAAAGTACAATGCTTATAATAACTTTTTTTTTTTTTTTTTACATTCAACTTTTATTTCAACAACTGGTAAACGATAATTTTTTAACCATATTAACCTTTCTAATCATCATGTATACAGGATTACTGTAACAATGGATGAAGTTTGTATGAATAAATTGTTGTAAACCATTACATAAATGCTTTGGAACATGCAACTTATACTGAACCATTTTTTTAACAATAGTAACATTTTAAAATCTGAGGTATGGATGAGTAACATAACATTAGGTCAACTTTATATCAATCCAATCAATGGTGATCGGATTACTTTCTGGATCAAAACTCTGTATTTAATTATAGATTACATTTTTACAACAAATGATCATCCTCCTACTAACATAAACCCTTAATTACATACAATGAAACAACTATTTAGACCTTGGGAAAAACTATTTTAACATTACAAATATGAAGTTAATGTATTAAAATGTAAACAGTAAAAGTAATAAAATGCAACGTAACTGTTTTGTGGGGCCAATCTTGGCAAAAGGCCACTTTCAAGACATTCCAATATTTTTAGTTTTTGTATGTCCAAGTGGTTCCCTAAAAAAGAGCCCAGTAGACCTTTAATTTTGTCTATGGGATATAACCACTGTTTATTATTGTTGTTTTTTTCAGATTTTGTTGGTATTGTTGTAGTTTTGTAAAATTGTACATAGAGTTTTCTATGTGAAATTGTGGTCCTCTAAAAAGAGGCCGAGTGACATCAACTTTTGTCCTCAAAATAAAACCACTGTTCTCTATGTTTACAAAACCTCATAGTACACAATGTTTTTGGTAAAAATGCGTCCATCCTGTAATAGATCACCCTGACTTGGGTTGTCTTCAACTGAAACTTTAATATCATCTGGATTTGTGCACCTTGAAAAAGCAACATAGAGTTGTCCATGTGCACAAACTGGTTCCTGTAAAAAAATACCCACAGACTTAAAAGTTTATCCTTGGGATTTATTTATGGTCATGGCAAATGCCATGATAACTTGAAATGTTCTCCTTTGAAGGACGAAAGGCAAACCAGTCTCACTTGCAGCCAAATCAATTCTTGGAATAAAAACTCGTTCACCATAATTTTTGCATGTATGAAATGATCTTTTAAATCCTGCACACTTAATCTGGTCCCATTACAAAGTGCTTTTTGGGATTCATATTTCTCAATAGCATGGCAATTGCCTCTTTTTTCAATTGCAAAATATTTGGTGGCATTCCAGATGGTGTTAAAGAATTAATACATTCTATACTAAATAAGATTCACTATAATATTTTTTTTGGTGTGCGTTGATGAATTTAAATTTTTTTTTATTTAGATTCAAGGTGTCTATATTTTTGGATGTTAATTAGACTTTGTTTGCAATGTCTGAGTAATCATCGTTATTGATCATATTGAGAAAGATTGTTGATATGAGTTTTTCCTTGCAAACCATTTGTGATGAAATTTCTACAGTATTATCCGGTAAATTATTTATTTGTGGATGTTTTCCTTCTCTAATTTGAATTAGCCAATCATTGAATTAATTTTGGCCTCCAGATCTCATATTTAATTCTAATTTGAGGTGTGTAAATATTTTCCACAGTTGTATACTTGTCTTGATACATGTTTCAATGATGTTAGTCCTATTTCCATGTGGCACAACAGGTAATGTTTGCCTAAAATCTCCTCCTAACAACATCACCTTTCCACCAAATGGCAAATTATTATCCATCACTTATTTTAATAATCTATCAATACATTGCAAGGCATGACTTGACATCATTGTTGCCTCATCTATGATAATTAATTTACTTTTTTTAAATGTTTTGCTTGTAAAGAATTCAGTCGAATATCTGACACTGATGTTTCTAAAATGGGAACTGGCAGTTTAAATCCACTATGCACAGTTCTGCCACCTTATAACAAAAGTGCAGAAATTCCTGTTGCAAATGGCATTGCTATTTAACCCTGTGCTCGAATGTAACTCATCAAACAATTGTACAGATAATTTTTTTCTCAATCCACCAGGGCCCTCTAGATAGAAATAAAGGTCTTTCACCATTTCATCATCTGTAGCATTTGTGATGGCATCAAATGCTTGCAATTGTAATGTATTTAAAATTGCAAGTTTTTCTTGTGTTTTTTTGTTTTTGAAGCTTAGTGTCATAGTCATCAAAGTTGATGTCAGCTATAAGTCCTGGATCAGGCAAATTAAAACTTGCACAATTTAATCCATGAGCAAGAAATACTTCTTGAATTGCCATTAATGCTTTTAAGAGTGCAATGGCCTCATTGTAAAGTTTCAAGAAGTCTTCACACATATTTCATTTAAATGTTTCCCACAAAGCAACTGCATCAGGTACATTGCAAAAGATGCAAATAAATGCGAATTGTTCTCTCATTTGCTTTGGCATTTGACATAGTGCTGCTTTTTTTCCGACACCTTTCCCATTCTGTCTCATCTGCTATGAAGTTTTGATGTCTTGCAGCTAATTGGAAAGTATCATAAACTATATCATTCACTGTGCGTAAATGTTCATAACTTTGTGCACTGGGAACATGTAAAAGAAGTAATCTTAAACTGAAACATTCAATGATTCTTGGGCTGGCGGTATAAATTTGTGGGATAATTTTATGAGTATCTCTTTTTCGTTGTCCATTGGCCACTTACGAATACATAGTGATATGGAATCTCAATGTATAAAATTTGTCTGGCCTCAGTGTCCTGGCAGTTAAATTGAAACCAAGCAGTAAGTGTTGTTTCTCGATGTTCACTTTGTGCTAAGACATTTCTTTCATTGCCTGCAGTAAATCAAACAAACTGACTTTGTGGCAAATGTACAGCTAATCGATACACAGAATGTGACCAATTATGCATCTCAAATTTGAGAAGACACCACATTGCTTCTGGAGCACTTACATAACGAGCATCTAAATAATTAGAAAGCTTGTCATGTAAAATTGCATTATCTTGTTCATGCTGTGCACATTGCACAACAACAGTTTCTGCATCATATCCTTTGTATATATATTTATACACATATTTGATGGATTTGACAGAAGTGCCAGGATCCACATTTATGTGTGCATTGTACTTCATCAGCAAATGTGGATTGTATGGAACTACATATCTATTATCGACCTTTTGGCCATGGATAATAGCTGTTTGTCCTTCTCTTCTTTTATACAAAGGATATCCATCACAATTAGCATTAGTTTGCATTTGAAATTGTTTTGGGGACTCTTTTGTACATGTTTTATTTCCATACATGCTGAATTGGGATTGATATCTCCACATGGCCCATGAATCATTCTGTGTGTTACAATCTCATAAAGTTTAGAATATTTTTCTGGATGTGGCAATTCAGCAGTAATTACTGAATCCACTCTCTCTGCAGTATTCAATGTATATTTTTCCTGCAGGATTAAAAGTATGTGTGCATGTGGCATGCCTCTTTATTGAAATTCAATGGTATAAACAAAAGCCACACATTTTCCAAATAACTGTGCTTTAGTTGTATCATGTATTAGTGAATTGAGTTTTATTTTGAATACTCTTGCCACTAAATCTGGTCGGTCTGAAGTATTTTGTCCAACATTCAAATCTTCCTTGATCTCTGGGCATTGTGGATTACATGTGAATGTAATGAACAAATCTGGTTTTACAAATTTTGTGACAATAGCCATGGCATCAATATATCTTTCTCGCATATTGCAAGGAGATCCTTGGAAAGTGGATGGCAAAATCATTTTTCTTCCAGCTGGAATGTCTCTGTTGGTAGCCAATTCAGCAACATAATCCAACCACAATATTGTTCTGTGCAAAGCTTGTTTTGTTGAAATTTGATACAATTTAGATTATTTGCTTTGAAATCAATAATCCATTGTTGTGTGAGTTTGCCCCCACATAAAATAGGATTAAAATGATCCCATATAGCAGTTTGGGCCACTTTATATTCCAGCATAGAAATATTGCTTCTAACACAAACTTCACTATTGGGATAACTTGGCAATTGTAATTTTGGTTTCCATCCTTTTTAAAGACCATGGCAACCTCATGTACTGTTGGTAAATTATACCGTCTTTGATCAGTATTGCGATCTCTTTTCAAAACCATATTTACTCTTGGCATTGGCAATTTATGTATTTAAGCATGTTGCTGTTGTTCTTTTTCAACCTGTGCTAATTGTTTGTATACTTGACTGCATGTGTTTTTGGCCATAATTTTATCCAGTTGTTCAAAGACTATGCGCAAACACTTTTTATTTTATGTTCAACAGCTTCCATTGTATCTAAGACATATAACTGTGCAAATATCCTTTGCTCTCCTTCTTGTGGGTGCAAATTTGTCCTTGAACTCTAAAACAATATGGGCCATGTCCTGGGACATTTTCTGCTAATGTAGCACCCATAGAAGCAAATCAAATTATTATTATTATCCTTTATTTATAACGCGCCAACATATTACGCAGCGCAATACAGGGGTTAGGTACAAGTATAAACAATACCCCACAATGAAAATAATGGAAGACCCTGTTATTGAGCTTTCAATCTGATATACACTGTGCTTTCCCTAAAGCACCTCACAAGATTAAAACTCGCAAACTTACATTCTAAAGGGTATGGGTGAGGTACAGGAGAGTGAGAGATGCATAGTGAATGAAGAGGCTAAAGATGACAGGCTTTTTTTAATAGATGTGTTTTTAAAGAGATTTTGAAGGATCTGAGGCAGGAAGATAGTCTGGTGGAGCGAGGTAAAGAGTTCCAAAGAATAGGGGCAGCACGTGAAAAGTCTTGAAGACGGGAATGAGAGGAGGTGATGAGAGAGGAGAAGAGAAGGAGGTCATAAGCAGAGCGAAGAGGGCGGGTGGGAGTGTATTATGGGACGAGAGCAGAGATGTAGGAGGGTGCACTATTGTGGAGGGCTTTATATGTTAGGGTCATGATTTTGAATTGTATTCTAGATGCTATGGGAAGCCAGTGGAGTGCCTGACAGAGAGGTGCTGCAGACACTGATCGTTTAGTATGGTAGATGAGTCTAGCGGATGCATTCAAAATGGATTGGAGTGGAGACAGACGGGTGATAGGAAGGCCAGCAAGAAGAGTGTTGCAGTAATCGAGGCGAGATATGATGAGAGTGTGAATAAGAATTTTAGTTGTGTCTTGTGTGAGGTAGTGGCGTATTTTGGATATGTTTTTTAGGTGAAAGTGACAAGATTTTGTGAGTGATTGGATGTGGGGAATGAAAGAGAGGGAAGGGTCCAGTAGGGCCTGAGAGGTGGGAGTGATGATGGCATTGTCAACAGTGAGAGATATTTGCGGAGTGAAAGCTGTAGTAGAGGGTGGAAAGATAAGGAGCTCTGTCTTAGACATGTTGAGTTTGAGTTGACGGGCAGACATCCATGAGGATATGCTCAAGAGGCAATTGGCAACATGAGCTAGCAGAGAGGCGGATAGTTCAGGTGCAGAGATGTAGATTTGGGTGTCATCAGCATATAGATGATACTGAAATCCAAAAGATTGTATAAGGGCACCAAGGGAGGATGTGTAGATGGAGAAAAGGAGGGGGCCTAGGACTGAGCCTTGGGGTACACCGACAGTTAGAGGGCGAGGAGGTGCCAGAGAAGGAGACACTAAATGTTCGATTTTCTAGATAAGATGTGAACCAAGAGAGAGCAGTGTCACGGATGCCAAGAGAGTGGAGAATTTGGATAAGAAGAGGATGATCAACTGTGTCAAAGGCAGCAGAGAGATCCAGGAGAATTAGGATAGAGAAATGACCCTTTGATTTGGCGTTGAGCAGGTCATTAGTAACTTTTGTGAGAGCTGTCTCTGTAGAGTGTTGGGGCCGGAAGCCAGACTGGAAGGGATCAAGGATGGAGTTGGAGGAAATGAATTGTGTAAGGCGAGTGTAGACGACACGCTCAAGTAGTTTAGAAGCCAAGGGAAGTAGAGAGATAGGGCGGTAAATAGATGGAGAAGCTGGATCAGATGTGGGTTTCTTAAGAATGGGTGTAATTGTGGCTTGTTTCAAAGGTGATGGAAACTTGCCAGTGTCTAAGGAAAGGTTGAATAGATGTGTGAGAGCTGGGATAAGTGTGGTAGAGAGGGGGGGGGATCAGCTGTGATGGAATAGGATCATGTGGACAAGTTGTGAGACGAGAGGTTGATAGAAGGTTAGCAACTTCATCCTCAGTTACAGGGTTAAAGGAGTTTATAGTGGCTATAGGTTTGGGAAAGGGTGAAGGCAGACTGCTGTTTGTTTTTTGAGGAGAAGGTGTTATATGGCCACGTTGAGAGGAGAGTTCATTATGAATATTTTCTATTTTACTATAAAGTATCTAGCAAAATCTTCAGCTGTAAGAGAGGAAGGGGCGGGAGGTGGGGGAGGGCAGAGGAGAGTGTTAAGAGTGGAGAACAAATGTTTGGGGTTGGAGGCCAAATTTGATATTAATGATGAGAAGTAGCTCTGTTTGGCAAGATTTAGGTCATAGTGATAGGAGCGTAGGATAAACTTGTAATGAAGGAAGTCTGATGAGGAGCGAGATTTCCTCCATAGTCGTTCAGCGCTACGGGAGCACTTCTGGATGTAGCGTGTTTGTGTAGTGTGCCATGGTTGTAGATGAGAGCGGGGGCGTCTGCCTGTGGTTATGGGGGCTAGAGAGTCCAGGGTGGAATTTAGAGTCAAATTGTATTGTGTGGTAGCAATATCAGGGCAAGTGAGGGTAGTGAGAGGACTGAGAAGGGGTTGCAGTAAATTGGAAAGGTGTTGTGAGTTAAGTGTCTGCAGGTTTCTGTGGGTTTTGGTAGTTGGGCGTGATAAAAGGTAGAGATTGGAAGGGGTATTGAGGCTGTAGGTTAGGAGATGGTGGTCAGAAAGAGGGAGTGGGGAGATTGTAAGATTGTAGATAGAGCAGTGATTAGAGAAAATTAGGTCCAGGGAGTGTCCATCCTGGTGGGTAGGGGATTCTATCCACTGTGAGAGGCCAAGGGAAGAGGTAAGTGCAAGTAGTTTTGTGGCTGTGGGATAAGTGGGAGTGCACTGTTATAAGACCTGATGTTTTTTTTTAAATTGGTATAATTTGGAAATGTTGGATCGCTCATTATACTTTGTAAGTAGTCTGGAAATGTGTGTCTTTGTGGAAGTCTTACCTTTCCTTTCTGACAGCAACTCATGAAGTATCCGTCAGTTGGTCTTTCCTCAGAAAATTATAGGCCCCACAAAACTGACAAACCACATTGAGTAATCCACAATAATGAGTGTCTACTGTTTGTGCTGTAATTAAAGCACTATCCCGAGCTTCCTCAACATAGATATCACTACAACTTTCTATATCTACATTGGTGCCATGTGTATGAACATTGGTGTCATGAGGCAATATTGGGTCATTAGGTAATGTTTCATATTCATTTTTTTTGTTTGTTTTTTTTCTTTGAAGCTCCAGCACACTTAGGGCCTCATTCTATTATCGGCCGTAAATCGGCCGTAAGGCTGCGATTCCTTGCGGGGGTTCTGTTACCTCGCGATTCTATTATACGGCCCCGCAAGGATCTCCCCTTACGGCCGGCCGCATATCTTGGAACCGGCCGTAAGCTCAGAAATCTACAAAGTCAAAAATAAATTAAAGCCTGCACTGTACAGCTCTGTAAATGCTAGGGATCATATTGGGGGACATGAGGATTAAAAGTAACCCACTCTCAAGCTTGCACATCAGCCCAAACCCGAGTTTAAATTAACTGTTTATTTTCCGGCTGCGGCGTGGGCGTGTCTGAGGTGCTCCAAGCCCTATGGACTTTTTACATGTATATTTGACGTATATTAAAAAAAAATTATTTTACGGATTTGAGTATAGGGTAATTTTGTGCTATTTTTGCTAACACCGAAAATCACTTTATAGTCTTCTCAAAGTGCAGGATGGCTTTATTTGGGCTATATTTTGTGCTTAATTGGTGCTAGCGGGACCTGTTTGCTGCAAGTAAGCTGCAGCTCGTTTTTAGCCTTGCAGACAGGGTTCCTGGAGCAATAGAATAGCAACCAGGCTTTTCTTACGGCTGATTTCCTTGCGGCCGTTTTAGATCAAAGGCTTTCCTCCGGCGCGATCTGCCGCAAGAGATAACAAGGCGCCGGCCGCAAGCCTGCCGGAACCCCCGGCCGGAGGGGCATAGAATAGCCGATTAGCTTGCGCCGGTCCTTGCGGCCCCGCACCGGCTGCGGCCGATAATAGAATGAGGCCCTTAGTTTGTGTTTTCTTACTAATGTTTCTTTTACTTAAAAGTCTCTGTCGGTCTTCTTCTCTTAAGAGTTGGGAAATCTCGGTGGACTGTGCATCTCTCCACCTTTGCTTCCTTTACCTTGCCGCTCTTCTTTTGCGTTCAATCCTGTCTTCTCCGTTGTCCACCATTGTAATCTGTAATTGTAAATACAGGTGTAAGATATAATGTTTTTTTGAATTGTAATTATTGTTTTTAACTTAGCTCTCAATTCAAAACCTAAATAGCAGTAATGAAAGAATAAAATTATTTGAAAAGCATTTTTAATTTTTACATGAAAAAAATGAATCCATTATGTGTTTTTTTATTGGTATACATTAAAAACGAAAGAGCTGCACATATATATATTGATAAATAATATATATTTTTTTAATAATTAATCATCAAGTCATTAATAAATGAATATAGTTAATGAATTAATCAAAAACTGTCATCAATGTTAATCTAAAGTGGTAATTATGTTTTCCTAAAGAAGGGCACAAAGAGCTATGAGAAAAGTATAGATCTGCCCTAAAATAATGTGCAATTTTATTATTTAATAAATAATAAATCAATCAACATATGAGGTGTAATTTGGGTTCTTTTAAAATTAATTAGGTAAGCATATAGATGCATAAGTAAGTTTTTTTTTAATTTTTATTATTAATTAATAATTAAATAAATACTAAGGGCCTCATTCATTTGCAATTAGGCAAATTGAATAGGGCTCTATAAAGGCACATAGCATATATTTTTTTACATAAGTTTTTAGTTGGTGAAAACCTTGCTAGATGTTCAGTAACTGTAAACAAAATATGCTATGTGCTTACATAGAGCCCTATTCAATTGGGCAATTTGCAATTGAATGAGGCCCTAAATGAATATTCATTAACTGTCACCAATGCATGAAATCATATACCTGTGAAATTGATCTTATTGCAGCTGAAATCATGCAGAGCTGAGTCTCTGTCTTCTGTCAGGTGCAGAGATGAGGAATCTGTAAAATGACATGAAAATCATTTTGAATGTTTGTATTCAATTTGTGACTCATTGAAAGTATGATGTTTAATTGGCATACATGCAAAACATAAACACATAATCATCAATATATTCATAAATAAAAGCAGTATAAAATATGAAATGTAGCACATGTTAGAATCTAAGAAACTGCTTGAAATATTTAAGTGTTTTGACGGTCCTATCCCTGTCAGGCACTTATAAGGTAAGTGCTTTGTAAAATTTACATATTTTTTTTTGCTTTTTTGTAATTATTATTATTAATTAACAGTTCCAAAAGCAATGTACATGAATGAGCAGTAAGGCAGATATATAAGGTATGGTTTAAAAAAATATATTATTTTTATTGCAGTGTAAAAAAATGTTTTTATTTTTGTAATGATTACTAATTATTAATTAATTAATATATTAATATATGTGAATTAATCAATAACTGTTATCAATACAAAATAAAAATACTTAATCCGTTTTTCCTCCAAAAGAACAAAATTAAATGATGTACCTGTAAATGTGATCTTTATGCTGTTCAAAGGCTGCAAACGTCTGTGTTCAGTCAGCTGCAGAGATGATAAAACTGTCAACTGAGAAAGATAGCATTTGTAATATTTGGATTCATCCCTATCAGGCAATCAGCAGCAACACGGATATGTCAGTGCATTGTAAAATATACATATATATTTTTTTTAATTATTACTAATTAATAGTTAATAATATAATGCAGGTTAATGATAAGTAATGCAGATATATGAGTGCAATCTGAAATCTATTTTTTCTATTGCATTGTAAAATACACATTTTTTTATAATGATTATTAGTTAATAATTAATAAATTAATGTACATTAATAATCAATTAATAATATATTATAAAGAGCTAAGCCTTAATATATTCATAAACTAAAGGCATTGTAAAATATAGAATTGTTGTTGTTCATAATGATTACTAATTACTAATTAATAAAAAAAATGTACATTAATAATTAATTCATCAATTAATACATATTTTAGAAAGAGTTAAGCATTAATTTATTAATAAACTAAAGGCAGTTTAAAACTCCCTAATTATTTTTTTTTATATAATGATTACTACTAATAATTAATAAATTAATGTACATTACTAATTAATCAATGAATAAATATATTTCAAAGAGCTAAGCATGAATGTATTCATAAAGCAAAGGCAGTGTAAATTATAAGTTTGTGGCTCAGTTTCATTAACTAATAATATATACATTTTTTTTAAAATAATTAATTACTTTATTATTTATTAATGATTAGTAACATAAATTAATATACTTTACCTATTTGTAATTAATATTCCGCAATCAATATCCTGAAGAGCTAACAATCTCTCTGGATTTTCCGGCAGCAGAAAATGTTCACTCAGACTGTCATCATCTGAGGAGAAAGTGTCAGCTCTGTGGTAAGTGTGCCCTATTTATAGGCTGCGTGCGCAAGACAAAACCGTTGGTTTAGGCGGGAAAACAGCCATTTCAGAATCGTAATGTGTGAATTTGTAAGCTAGTGTTGTAAAATTTTGGCGTTAGTCTATTTCTTACGAGTTTCGCGAGCATTGTGAGCCCTTCATCTTAGTGTTTTTTTCTACCTCGTACGTCGCTGGCTGTGTTTTGCGTGGTTCCGGGTCGTATAGCCTCGTTTACATTTTTTTCGGCGACAATTTTTTTTCTCGCTTAGTGGATTTTGGACTGCCGAAATGTGCCAAATTTGGCTTAAATTCACGTGCAACCTCACTCCCAGACGTCTTGGCTGTCCCCCCCGTGCTGTGTGTGTGTTTTTTGTATTTTTGATTTGCGCCTTTCTGCCGTTAAGCTTGTATTTTTCCGACCTCATATTTTTTTCTAAGTTCTGCACCTCGCAAAAATTTTTATCCCGCAGTTCCTCAATTGCTTGCAGCCTAAGGCAATCCCTTTTTTGTTTGGAGGCTAAGTCCCGTGTTTTTCAATGCCTCAATGCCTTTGGCGTTCATCGCCTAAGTGCTGTGAGGTTTAATGCCTCAAGTTGTACAGACAACGCAAAGCATGACAACATCTCGTAGTTCAACAATTATAAAATGTGATTATCTATATTTAGATCTATATTAAAAATGCCTACAATTCTGATGATCAAAAGATTTGTAATATATATACTAGCGACTTGCCCGGCAAAAATGACGGCAATAAAATTTGAAGCCATGGCAATGCTGTTTGACACACAATGTCAGGCTTTTGCTCCTCTGTGGACATTCGGCAACGTTCACCTTTGGTGCTAATCGCAAAGACAGATATATAAGTACATTGTAAAATTTAAAAAAATGTAAGTACAGTGAATTAATAAAGTAATATGAATTAATAAATTAATATACTTTACCTATTTATATTTAATATGCAGCAATCAATATCCTGAAGAGTTAACAATCTGTTTGGATTTTCCTGTATCTGAAAATGTACATTTGGACTGTTGATCACCTTAGGAGAAAGTGTCAGCAATGTGCCAAGTGTGCACTGTAAATAGGCTGGTGCGCGAGGGCAAACCGTTTGTTTAGGTGGGTAAAGCGGCATTTTAGAATCAAAATGTTATTAGTTGCTAGTTAGTGTTTTAAAATTGCGTTTTTTTTCTATGTGTTACATGGCTCACAAGTAAAGTTATATTTTGTATCTCCTACGTTGCTGGGTAACTCTTACGTGCCTGGCGGTGATTTTCACGGCTCTGTCTCCTATAGTCTCGTTTTCATTTCTTTCGTCCAAATTTTTTTTTGTCGCTTAGCTGATTTTCAAGTGCCAAAACGTCTTAAATGCGACTTAAATTGGCATGCAACCTTACGTCCTGGCTGTCCCCCAATGCTGTGTGTGATGTTTGTTTTATGTTGCATTTTTTTGTTCGGCTGAAAACTTTGTATTTTTGCGCCCTCGTATTATATTTTTCTAAGTCCCAAGGGTTGTAATTGTTGTTTTTAAAAGTTGTACGTCCTTGTCGGTGTTTTGTGCGCTTCGGGACGTGTAGTCTTGTTTTAATTTTTTTCTGCCGCCATTTTTTTTCTCGCTTTGGATTTTCAAGTTCCAAAACTGAGTAAATGCGACTTACATTGGCGTGCAACCTCACTCTCAGACATCCTGGCTGTCCCTCTGTGCTGTGTGTGATGTTTGTTTTATGTTGTATTTTTTTGTCTTGTGCGTTTCGTGTTTTTTGATGTGCGCGGTTCGGCCCATAACTTCGTATGGTTGCGACCACATATTTCTTTTTTTCTAAGTCCTGCAGGTCTTTTTTTTTCTTTCTAAGACCTTGTAATTGTTGTTTCTAAAAGTCGTACGTCCTTGGCGGTGTCTTGCGCGCCTCGGGGTCATGTAGCCTCGCTTACATTTTATTCGGGCACCATTTTTTTCTCGCTTAGCCGATTTTCAAGTGCCAAAACTATTTAAATTCGACTTTAATTTGCGTGCAACCTCACTTCCAGACGTCCTGGCTGTCCCCGCCCCATGCTGTGTGTGATGTTTTTTTCATGTTTTGTTTTAATTTTTCAGTGTTTTTGGTGTTTTTGGATGTACGCGTTTCAGCCGTTAACGACGTATTTTTGCCACCTAATTATTATTTTGTCTAAGTACCGCAGGTCGTATTTTTTCCCTCATCCCGCATTGTTTTTCTTTTCTAAGTCCCGCGGCTCTTATTTTTTTTTTTTTAAAGTCCCACTTTTCTGGGTGGTTTTTTACCAAGATTGAGGCACTGTAGTGCCTCCACCTCCGCAAATGCGGGCACTCGCTTCGCGAGGTCTGCATTTGCGGCCTGCAATGAGCCTTCGGCTCATTGCAGTTTATGTCCACATCTGCAAAAGCGGCCCCCTCGCTTCGCCAAGGTCCGCATTTGCGGCCTGCAATTGCATTTGCGGCCTGCAATGAGCTCATGCGCAAGCTCGTAACTTTGCGAGCATTACAGACCCCTGTGTCTCTTTCCCAGTCTCTCTCTCCCCTGTGTCTTTTTGCCCCTTCTTCCTCCCCCGTGTCTCTTTCCCTTCTCTCCCTCCCTAGTTTCTCTTTGCGCCCCTCTCCCTGACCTTTTTTCCCCCTTATCTCCCTCCCCTGTGTCTCTTTCCCCCCTCTCCCTCCCATGTGTCCCTTTCCCCCTCTCCCTCCAGTGTGTCTCTTTCCCCCCTCTCCCTCCCCTGTGTCTTTCTCCCCCTCTCCCTACCCTGTGTCTCTTTGCCCTGCTCTCCCTCCCTTGTGTTTCTTCCCCCCCATTCTCACCCTTGTGTCTCTTTCCCCCCCCATTCCCTCACCTGTGTCTCTTTTCCTCCTCTCCTCCCTCTCCCTCCCCTGTGTCTTTCTCCCTCCTCTTCCTTCCCTGTGCTCCTTTTGCCATTCACGGCTTTGAAAACATTTGCGGGCTTGGGGAAATTGATCAAATTCCCCAAACCAGCAAAGTGCATCTGAATTACGGCACTCATTACACAAGCCCGTCATTTTTAACTTAGCGTTACAGACAAACTCGCAATTACGACAACTATATACAGTCAGGTCCATAAATATTGGGACATCGACACAATTCTAATCTTTTTGGCTCTATACACCAACACGCACATGTGTGAGGCACATATACAAACTGTTGTAATTCCTACACCGTTCACCTGATTTGGATGTAAATACCCTCAAATTAAAGCTGAAAGTCTGCAGTTAAAGCACATCTTATTCGTTTCATTTTAAATCCATTATGGTGGTGTATAGAGCCAAAAAGTTTAGAATTGTGTCCATGTCCCAATATTTATGGACCTGACTGTATGTGATGGCTTATTCCTATAATATACTTTCTGTCATTTTTACCTATAAGTTCACCTTTCTGATTAAACCCATTAGGGGCAGAGTAAAATCTCTTTCTAGAGTCAATAATTGCCAGTTACCACCCAGTGGCTCTTAATATATCCATTCAGTGTAGTTACTGCCTGTGGTTTGAGCATAGCATGGGTGTAGGAACTGGGGGGTATGGGTGGGACCAATGTCTAACAGATTTTTCTATGTTTGTATGTATGTATATACAGTATCTCACAAAAGTGAGTACACCCCACATTTTTGTAAATATTTTATTACATCTTTTCATGTGGCAACTATAATGTAAAGTAGTAAGGGCCTCATTCTATTATCGGCCGCAGCCGTTGCGGGGCCGCAAGGACCGGCCGCAAGCTATTCGGCTATTCTATTCCCTTACGGCCGGGGATTCCGGCAGGCTTGCGGCCGGTGCCTTGCTATCTCTTGCGGCCGATCGCGCCGGAGGAAAGCCTTTGATCTAAAACGGCCGCAAGAGATTTGCAATTCAATTGCTCCGGGAAACCTCTCTGCAAGGCTAAAAACGAGCCGCAGTTACTTGCAGGAAAAAGGTCTCGCTAGCACCAATTAAGCACATAAAATAGCTCAAATAAAGCCATCCTGCACTTTGAGAAGACTATAAAGTGATTTTAGGTGTTAGAAAAAATAGCACATAATTATCCTGTACTCAAATCCGTAAAATATTTAATTTTTAATATCCGTAAAATATCCATGTAAAAAGTCCAGAGTGCTTGGAGCACCTCAGACACACCCCCGCCGCAGCCGGCAAATAAACAGTTAATTTGAACTCAGGTTTGGGCAGATGTGCAAGCTTGAGAGTGGGTTCCTTTTAATCCTCATGTCCCCCAATATGATCCCTAGCATTTACAGAGCTGTACAGTGCAGGCTTGAATTTATTTTTCAGTTTTTATATTTCACAGATTACGGCCGGTTCCAAGATATGCGGCCGGCCGTAAAAGGAGATCCTTGCGGGGCCGTATAATAGAATCGCGAGTTAACTGAACCCCCGCAAGGAATCGCAGCCTTACGGCCGATTTACGGCCGATAATAGAATGAGGCCCTAAGTGTACAGCCTGTATAACAGTGTAAATTTGCTGTCCCCTCAAAATAACTCAACACACAGCCATTAACGTCTAAAACATTGGCAACAAAAGTGAGTACACCCCTAAGTGGAAATGTACACTTGTGGAGTTCACCAGAGCTTCACAGGTTGCCACTGGAGTCCTCTTCCACTCCTCCATCACAGAGCTGGTAGATGTAGAGACCTTGCCTTTCCCCACCTTCCATTTGAGGATGCCCCACAGATGCTCAACAGGGTTTATAGTACTGTCCTGTCTCTTTCATTTATGTTGCAGGACTCAGAAACACCTTTAATACCATTTGTGACTTCAGTGCATGTAAATATTTTTTTCTTTTAAAATCCCTTTTATTACGAGTTACGATTCATACGTATTTTGCGAATGCTCATCTTTCCTCAGTATAGATGTATACTTTTGGTGGTGGGAGTGTCATGGTCTGGGCCTGCATGAGTGCTGCCGTCCCTTCAGAGACTGGGCTGCAGGCCAGTATTGCAACATGATAGCGACCCCAAACACACCTCCAAGATGACCACTGCCTTGCTAAAGAAGGTAAAGGTGATGGACTGGTCAAACATGTCACCAGCAAGGCAGTGGTCATCTTGGAGGTGTTTTTGGGGTCGCTATCATGTTGGAATACTGACGACAATAAAAAGTGAAGCCTGGCAATGCTGTTTGCCACACAATGGAAGCCTCTCCCTCTACTTTACTGGCCTCGCGATGAGCGCCTTTGGCGCTTATCACGGGCCTCGCAATGAGAGCCTTTGACGCTCATTGTGAGCCTCCCCCCCTCTACCTCTCCCACCCTCTACTTTATTGGCTTCGCGATGAGCGCCTTTGGTGCTCATCACAGGCCTCGCAATGAGCGCCTTTGGCGCTTATTGCGAGTCTATCCCCCATCTACCTTCTCCCTTGTGTCTCATTTCCCCCCTCCTCTCCATCCCTTGTGTCTCCTTCCCCTCTGTGTTTTAACCCCCCTCCCTCCTATGTGTCCCATTCCCCCTCCCATGTGTCTCTTTCCCCCCTCTCCCTCCCCTGTGCTTTACCCCCCCAGCTGTGTCTCTTCCCCCCTCCCCTGTATCTCTTTTCACTCTGTCCCCCCTATGTCTCTTTCCCCCTGCTTTGTGTGTCCATTGTTTCCCCCCATTTCTCTCCCCTGTGTATCTTCCCCCTCCTCTTCCTCCCCTGTGTCTCTTCCCCCTCCTCTCACTCCCCTGTCTCTTCTCCCCTCCTCTCACTCCCCTGTCGCTTCCCCCCTCCTCTCACTCCCCTGTGTCTCTTCTACCCCTCCTCTCCCTTCCCTGTGTCTCTTTCCCTCATGTGTCTCTTCCCCACCTCTCCCTCCCCTGTGTCTGTTCCTCCCCCTCCTGTGTCTGTTCCACCTCCTCTGTGTCTTTCCCCCCCCCTCCCCTGTGTCTCTTCCCCCTTCCCCTGTGTCTCTTCCCCCTCCCCTGTGTCTCTTCACCACCTCTCCCTCCCCTGTGTCTGTTGCCTCCTCCCTGTGTCTCTTCCCACTCTCCCTCCCATGTGTCTATTTCCCTCATGTGTCTCTGCCCCACTTCTCCCTCCCCTGTGTCTGTTCCCCCTACCCTGTGTTTCTTTCTCCCTCTCCTGTATGTCTTCCCCCCTCCCCTGTGTCTCTTCCCCACCTCTCCCTGCCATGTGTCTCTTTCCCCTTCCCCTGTGTCTCTTTCCCCCTCCTCCTTATGTGTCTCTTCCCCCCTCCCTTCCTGTGTCTCTTACCCCCTCTCCCTCCTCTGTGTATTTTCCCCCTCTCCCTCCTGTTTCTTTTCCCTCTTCCTCTCCCTCCCCTGTATCTCTTGCCCCTCCTCTCACTCCTCTGTGTCTCTTCCTCCTTCTCTCACTCCCCTGTGTCTATCCCCCCTCCTCCCCTGTGTGTCTCTCCCCCCACCGCCCCTCTGTGTCTCTCTCCCCTCTGTGTTTCTCCCTCCTTCTACTCTGTGTGTCTCTCCCCCCTCCTGCTCTGTGTGTCTCTCTCCCCTCCTCCCCTGTGTGCCTCTCCCCTGTGTGTCTCTCCTCTCCTCCCCTGTGTGCCTCTCCCCTCCTCCACTGTGTCTCTCTTCCTCCCTTCTCTGGCTCACTTCTCTTCCCCCCTCCCTCATGTCTCTTCCCCCGCCCCCCCTCCCATTTACCTCCCTTGTGCCTTTTCCCCCTCCCCTGTGTCTTTTCCCTCTTCCTCTCCCTCCCCTGTGCCTCTTCCCCCTTTTCTCACTCCCCCATGTCTCCCCCCTCCTTCTCCCCTGCCTGTCTCTCCCCTCCTTCCCTGTGTTTCTCTCCCCTCCTCCCCTGTGTATCTCTCCCCTCCTCCCCTGTGTACTGTAACTTTCCATCAAACAAACAAAAGCCATGCAAAACCAATTTAAAACCAAACTCAAAAATCAACTAAACCACAATATAACCACAAAAAAATCTGAAAAATTACAGACAACCGTCCGTTTCTTTCAAAAGATCATTATTACGCCACAGAAATTAGGTTTACACCAACAATATTTCAATATTAAACTACATACAATTGTAAAACACATAGGCCCTCATTCAATTGCGATATGGCCAATTGAATATGGCTCTAAATAAGCACATAGCATATTTTTTTAAAATAAGTTTTTAGTTAGTAAAAATCTTGCTTTTGGATAGATGCTTACTAACTAAAAACTTCTTTAAAAAATATATGTTATGTGCTTATTTAGAGCCCTATTCAATTGGACAAACTGCAATTGAATGAGGGCCATACAGTGGTTACACATCACGGACCAACTTTAAGGTCTCGCATTCTCTTTTTAGAGAACCACTTTTCCACAGAGGAAACTCTATGTGCCATTTAAAACAATTACTACACCAACAAACAAAGGTCAACCATTGAAAACTACCAATAAATAAATAATTCAGTTATAATTCATGGAAGTACTGTTTATGTATGATTAGCCCCACAAAACACTTGCCTTGCATTATTTAAAAAAATTCTGTTCAAATGTTAATTAACTATGTTACTGTTTATAACGTTACAAGTTTGACAAAAAATCCTTTAAAGTTCCTTACTTAGACAGATAAGAAAGTTTAAGTTTCCCAAAAAATACTTTCAAGTTTGTTACTTAGACATATTACAAAGTTCATGTTAAGAGCACAAGCACGTTTTCAGGCACAATGTAAATGTTGTATTTCATGTTAACATTAATCCAGGGAGTAATCCGATCGCCAGTTAATGGAGTCAGGAAGGAATTAAATTTGTTTCAGCTTTGATACAATTGGCTACGTTTCAAAGAGGGTTTTTACTGTTTGCCTTCCTCTGGATTCAATGTATATTTAAGTTAACAGTTCTTGAGCTACAAGTTGCATGTTAAAAAACAATTACCTCAAGTTTACAATACTGATTAATCTATAGTTCAACTGTTCTTACATTCAAATGTTAATACTTTTACTACAAAACTCTTTAACACTTACTCAAGAAGAAAAGAAAATGTTCCAAAAATAAACATGTTTAATATAAGAATTCTACTTATTTCGACATAACTAAAACCTTACAACTGTCAAATACGTATATTACTAACTAAACAAATTTACAAACATACACATCTAATTTTTTGACGGGGAAGTCGCTAGTACAGCTATACAGTATATCCCATCTAGATAAGGGAATAACAACTATTATAACACAGTTTAGCGTTAGATGTGGAAGATATTAGTATTTGGCACAGGCATTATAAGGTGGTGGTTAATAAGAGGTAATATACACAACAGGTTTATACCGCTGATTACAATTATGAGTATAACAACACTGTAAAAAAAAAGTAGTGGATACAAGGTACAGCAACCCAGTTGCTGTTTTACACAAAGTGGCTTTTGGAGAATAAAAATATAACACAAGAAAAGTCACAAGAGAGTCAAGAAGTTTAATGTTAAGACATAAATGAATGTATCAAAACACTAATACAGGGGAAGATTTGTGATCACAAAGTGCAAGTCATTTTCAAACACAATTACATGTGGTGAAGTTAGAAGAAGGGCAATGAAGTTGTATATCTCAATATCTTTGTAGGATACTCATAATAAATAAGTTTGTAAAGTAGCTGATGAGAAACATTTCTAACAGACACAGAAATAGTAACAACATAGGCGAGTGAGAAGAAAGTTTCAGGTTATAAGTATGTAGCATAAGAATAACAACATAAGAGACTGAAAACACTCAAGTGGATAACAGTGAGTCTATTACTATCACATATATAGTTGTTGGTTTGGGAAATGTTTGTCACGTTTGCGATGTTGGTCACGCAATGTTAAATAATTGCAAAGCAAGGCCCGCAGTTGCTGGGCTGCAATGAGAGCCAAAGGCCTGTGTGACTTAGGCTGCAATGAGCGCCAAAGACGCTCATTGCAGGCGTTGCAATGAGCGCTGCAGGTGCTCATCGCAGGGCCCGTAGGACATAGGACTGAAGGCTGCAGTTGCGGGGCTTCACCAAGACAAATTTAATGGCAGAATCATCAAACTCGAAAGACCACCAAAATACGCCAAATAATAAAAAAAAAATACCTTACACACTCACATACAGCATAGGGCGAGAGAAAGGGAGCCTGTGAGTCAGGTTGCAAGTTAATTTGAGGTATGTTTGGTGTTTTTTGGGGATCGAAAATCGTCAAGGAGAGAAAAAATATGGCGGCCGAAAAAACTTAGCTGGATGAAAACAAGGCCAAAATCAGTAAAAACGACCCCAAAGCCAGTAACACTTAGCCGAAGGCCAGTAACAATGAACCTGAAGCCAGTAATACTTAACCAAACCCCGCAAGCAACAGCACTCATCGCAAACCACATAAAAATTCAGCAGAGATACAGAGGAGATAGATACAGGGGAAGGAGAGGGTGGAAAGAGACACAGGTTTGAGAGACACGTGGAGGGGGGGATAAGAAAAAACAAAAGACACAAGGCAAGGAGAGGAGGGGGAGGGAAAGCGGGGGAAACAGACACAGGGGTCAGAGAGTGTGGAGAGGTTGGCAATGAGCGCCGAAGGTACATCATTCCCAGCCCTAAAATGTTATTCCCATCATTTTTGACAAGCAAGTAGCTAGTAAGGAATAAGTAAGTGCAAGCTGAAAAATATGATATAAATTCAAAATACACTGTACCAAGCCATAGTGACATCTAAATACTGAACTAGAAACAGTACAGATTTTAAGTGAACAAGACTTTAAATGTTAAATAAAGTTTTCATTTTGAAAATTCAGTTTATCGTACAAATGCAAAACATGTCTCGTCATGAACTGACTGTATCAGGTCATGTGAAAACAAGTGAAAGTATATTTGAAACTAACCCATTGATATTCACAGTATTAATCAGACACATCCTAACCCTAAGTAAGACAGGTCATTGCTAACTGATAACAATAAACTTCCCCAACATGAAGGTTGTTTATTCATTATTCCAGAGATATACAGCCTTGTTTTTGATGTTTTTGTGTATCTCAATATAGGGTGCAGCTCAGAGTACTTAATAAGGTGGGAGAGGGGATATAACTGAACAACAACATTGGAGTTCATTGCGTTGGCCACCACAATGACAGACAAGTTCTAATTAGCACATAAAAAAAAACTAATTAGTATTTAAAAGTCCCTCATTTGCATACAAATGCAGCACAAGCAACATTGAAATTCATTGCAGAAAAAAATAGGTGGTGGAGTATATACAGTAGGTAGTTGTTATGACTCTCTTAGAATAACCTACAAAACACCTTGGGCCTCATTCAATTGCCATTTTGCCAATTGAATAGGGCCCTATATAAGCACAGAGCATATTTTTTTACAGAAGTTTTTAGTTAGTGAACTTCAATCCAAAAGCAAGGTCTTCGCTAACTAATAACTTGGGTAAAAAAAATATGCTCTGTGCTTATATAGAGCCCTATTCAATTGGCAAAATTGCAATTGAATGAGGCCCCTTGACTTTACAATCCATTTGCAGTATTTGTACGTCTTATACTTTAAGGAAATATGCATCATATACACAGCATGCCCGCAGATTGCTTTTATTTCAGTATGGTGCAATTTCCTTGTTCTATTCTATCACATGGCAAACAAAGTGAGAATTATACTTTAGAGTAAATATATTAAGTTAATCAGGTCCTTACCTTAAGGAGCTCAAAAATGGCACTGCACCGTTGAATTTGTTTTCTGGTTCAGGAAGTCTTTGCAACATCGCGACGATGTCACCGCCCTATTAAAGAAGAATAAGCACTGCCAAGGAACACTGGAATTACCCTTATAGTGGAGCTTGGTATATTTTAGAACTATTGGTAGTAATAAGTACCTTCAATTGAATGTTATTTAAAGTATTGCATCTTCCTATAATAAACTTTCACTGCAGTCTGTCATTTTTACTTAATCTTTAAGTTAACCTTTCTGATTAACCCCATTAAGGGCATAAGGGCAGAGCCAGTAATTACTAATTACCCCCTGTCTTTCTGAATTGATCTAATAAGTGTTGTTACTGCCATGGTTTGAGCATGCCCAGGGTTTTTCTTTTGCATATAATTACACTGAAGACAATAGTTTCAGAGCCCTGTGGGGTAATCAGCAATTATTGTCTTGTATCTGCAATTTGTGTGGGAGTGGGTGAATCAGAAAGATTGATTGACAGATAAAAATGTCACGCTTCAGTATAAGTTCACTGTAGGAAAGTGTCAAAGATTGATTGACAGATAAAAATGTCACGCTTCAGTATAAGTTCACTGTAGGAAAGTGTCAAAGATTGATTGACAGATAAAAATGTCACGCTTCAGTGTAAGTTCACTGTAGGAAAGTGCATTTTTTGTGACTAAAAGTCTGTCAAGCTCCCGGTATTTTTTACTTTTGGGAATAGTAGAGGCTCAATCATCTTCAGGATCACTACCTTGTCATGGTGAAGAGGATTGTGTGTCTCAGTGAAGCTGTGAGCTATACCATGTAGGGTCACCCAAGATGAGCAGGTCGTAGCAGAGAGGTCAGACAAATTGTGATCCACTAGAGAAGCAGCTGGCTACCCTTTGCAGTCTTTTCCATGAAAACATTATGGATAAGCACACCCAGAAACACAGACAGATGTTCCTGGCGTGCTCGTCAATATGGTCACCAAGAGTCAGACACGACTGAAGGCCTTAACAACAAGTGGTTTAATTTAGATGCATAGCTAGCATTACGGATCTCCAGGCACATACTTGAACCATGCTCTTTTGAATGTGGAACTTTACTGTTATCATGTGTTAGCATAATGTACTTCTGCTTTATGTTGTATGTGCATATGACATTGCATTGATTATGCTTCATTTTATATTCTTATAGTCTTATTCATAAAAATAGATTTGATGACAGATCAGCCTCATTTAGCCCATCTTGTTGTTGTTTAGTCGTTCAGTCATGTCCGTGACCTTATGGACATACCTATCAGCCTCTGCACCGCAAGCTCATGTTTATTTCTTCAGTGACCTCATCTAGCCATCTCCCCTCTGCCTTCCCTTTCTTTGTGTTCCTTCAATCTTTCCCAGCATCAGAGTCTTCTCTAAGGAATGATCATGATCAATTAAGCAAGCCCATAACTACTGATTTAGAAATAGCCAATAGTAAATGAGACCGTCAACATGACATCAGTAAAACATGGAGGTTAAACCACAATCAGTGTTTAGAAGTGCAATTTGCGATCTGACTCGCAATCCAGGAATGTTGCCACAAAAACAAAAAAAAATCAATTACTCTACTATTCTAGTACATGCAAGTTCAATGATATGTGTTAACCCATTGATTGCAGGGATCGATATAACACAGAAATTACACATCAAATTTTTTTTTTTTTAATTGCAGATATGCGGGCTTGAGACTGGTGTGCAATTAATTCTAATGTCTTTCATCTCATTCCCCGTATTTTAAAGTGCAATACTGATTTTGTATTTGCTTTTACAGTGCTACGATCAGGTGTTTAACCCCCTTGCGAGTGGAGTAGAACAGAGTGGAGGAGTGGGAAGTAGAGAAATGAGAGTGGAGCAGAGTGGGGAGTGGTGGAGTGGGAGTGGAGGAGAGTGGAGGAGTGGGGAGTGGAGGAGTGGGGAGTAGAGGAGAGTAGAGTAGAGGAGTGGGGAGTGGAGGAGTGGGGAGTAGAGGAGAGTGAATGAGTCGTAGTTATAGGCACTCCCAGCTCAGGGTTAGAGGGGAGGGGCCTGATTTTAGGGGGGTGGTAGTGTGGAGGGGGGGCAGGCCCCAGGGTCAGAGGAGGGAGTACAGAATACCCATCCACAGTCGGGAGGGCAAGAGGCTGGGGGCAGACACTATGCTCCTCACTACAAGCACAAGGAGATGGCGGTCCTTCTCTGTACCATACGTGACTGCCCCACTATCCTTACGGGGGGGGGGGGGGAGTTAGGCCCAGGCCTGGAGGGATGTAGCAGCCGCAGTCACAGCAGTGGGCTTTGCAGAAAGGGTTATGAGGTCTGTGAAGCATTGCTTTTATGATGTCCAGGCCAAGGGGAGGAGGATGATGGCCAATGAGGAGAGCGCAGCGACAGCACCAAGTGGTGGCCCCCACGTAACTGTCATATACAACGAGTGGGAACGGGTGCTCAAGGAGATGTAGTGCCAGATCCCTATCCAGGCCTGGTGGCCCAACAGGATTCATGTCAGGTGAATAGCAGATATACCAACATGCCACCACATGTACGTTACACACACATAGAAGACACACAACACATGTAAACGATGACCAACAATGACACTGACATATCAGCACTAAGGATTTAACAAGAGATAGATGGATCATTCATGCATCATTATGTCCATGAAGCTGACAAATTATTGTCATTAGTGGGCACAACACAAGTAATCATCCAATAAAGAGTGCATCTATGGGTGTGCCCCCTGCAGCCTATGCAGATATAGGCAGCAGCCGGAATCAAGATAACATTATAAGCTAATAAAAATCATCTGAGAAGGATGTGCTGGACCGTGGCCTCGCCCAACAAGACCCGGCGCAGGAGAAGGAGTCAAGGAGAGGACCTGAGGGACCGGGAAATGAGGAGGAGAAGGGCCAATTCATCTTGGCAGTGAGGTCACCTGCTGAACCTTCAGCTACACCAGTGGCACTGGAACCCACTGTCCCCCTCCTCCAACTGCTGTGTTCACCACCTGGGCCCTCCTACTGGATGGACCAACGGGCCTTTCCACCACCACCTCTCCCTCCCAGCAGCGCCACAACCTGGCTACCCCCGCAACCAGGCCCGCCGCCAGCATATGGAAGTCAGGCTCCAGCAGCCCCAGCCCCTTCCCACTGGGCCACCCCCACCGCCACCTACTCACCCAGACATGCCCACACAGAGCAGGCCTTCCTCCCAAGAGAGAGAGAGAGAGAGAGAGAGATAGAGACAGGAGAGAGATAGACACGAGGGAGGGAGGGACACACAGTACAGAGTTATAAAGAGACATAGAGTACAGAGAGACAGTGTCCGGAGAGAGAGACAAGAGAGAGAGGAGAGAGAGAGACAGGAGAGAGAGAGGACAAAGAGAGAGTGACAGGAGAGTGAGAGACAGGAGAGAGAAAGCTACAGAGAAAAGAGAGACAGCGTCCAGAGAGAGATAGAAGAGAGAGAGGGAGACAGGAGTGATAGAGAGATATAGGAGAGAGAGGAAGAGAGAGAGAGAGACAGACAGACAGACAGGAGAGATAACAGAGAGAGACAGAATAGAGAGAGGGAGAGAGAGAGACAGGAGAGTGAGAGAGACAGGAGAGAGAGAGAGAGAGCAGAGAGAGACAGTACATAGAGAGAGAGAGAGAGAGGAGAGAGACAGGAGAGAGAGGGAGAGAGTAGAGAGATGGAGAGGAAGAGACACACATGACAGAGATAGAGCGAGATACAGAGTACAGAGAGAGAGAAATAGACAGGACAGAGAGAGAGAGAGGACAGAGAGAAAGAGAGGGACAGAACAAAGAGAGATAGAGAGGGCGAGAGAGAGACACCCACAGTTCAGAGAGAGAGGCAGACACAAGACAGAGAATTCAATAAAGTAATGTCTGTGTTTATATTTGTCACGGACTATATTCCATATTCTTAATAAGCTGCAACATTCCTGGTTGTCCTCGATGGGCTATGTATCATCCCAGAATGGCACACCATACTGTAGAAGCAAAGCATTGTGGTTGTGATTCTGCTATATGGCTTGATCTTCTGTTACCAACCTTGACTTGTGATCCAAAGATCCCCATGACCTCAGTCTGTCCCAACCTGTTTCTTATCTTATTTTTATTCCATCTACCACCTGCTTTGACTCCTTTCTTTTGACTGCTGTCTGCCCTTGAGTTTGGAAATGTACCTTGACAAAAATTTAAAACATATCATGTCCCACCTAATAGATGATAGTAAATAAAAGTGAAAAATATCTGTATTGTGCTTAGTATAATCATTTGTTTAATGTAATATTTTTAATATTGTTATGTAAATATAAATATATATAAATATCATTAGTACAATTGCTTGTATAGCTAAGTAATCCCATTCAGGATCACTACCTTGTCCTTGTGAAGTAGATTGTGTACTTCAATGAAGCTGTGAGCTCTACTATGTAGAGTCACCCAAGATGAGCAGGTCATAGCAGAGAGGTCAGACAAATTGTGCTAAACTGGAGGAGCTGGCAACGCACTCCAGTATCTTTGGCAAGAAAACCTATAACATATATAGGGTCATGGAGAGTCGGACATGACTGAATGACTGAACAACAACAAAGCTAAGGCATAATAATGGCACTTCGGATTTCTACGTCAACTCACATATTATATTTATTTGTATATTTTAGATTTACAGATGCTGTGATATCTCTGGGTACATCTGGTATGAGTATAAGGGTGAATAGTCACATTGGCACAGTATTTGTACTGACTATTGTCAATTCAAGAGCGTATATAAACCAAGATGAATCACTTGATGGTGATCTGGGCCATGAGAAAAAGGCCTGCATGGGACCTTATTAAATTCCAAGCCCGCAGTTGCCTTTATGCAGGCCTTACGTCTATGGGTTGAAATTTGCAACAGTTACAGATTGATTTAATTGATCAAACCCGCAATTACCTGGCCGAAAGCCAAATCCATAAACCACGTAACGTCCTCAGCATTTCAAGGCATGATCCTGATCAATTAATCAAGCCCATAAGTAACAATTTAGAAACAGCCAATAGTAAATGAGACCGTCATCATGACATCAGTAAAACATGGTGTTTAAACGTCAAGCAATTACAGCCCCATTAAATTGCTCCAACTTTAGAATTTGTAGCCCGTAAACCCGGGAATCAAAATCTGAACTCCGTCCCAGCTAAGCTTGTGATCTGTTAAGCCCGTAAATGTTACGATCGCAAATCCCTATTAAATTGCTATGAGTCCCCAAGGACGCACTGGCGTTCAAACCCATACATGGTAAATGGAGCAAAAAATCCATAGCACTGAAAATGCAAATATAAACACAATACTGTATTTTAAATTAAATGGAAAGTGATGCTAGGTATTAAAACTAATAGCACAACATTCTCAAGCTCGCAAATCTGCAATAAAAATAATTTTATTTTATGTTTAATTTCCGAGTTATATTGATCCCGGCAATCAATGTGTTAATACATATAATTGGAACTTGCATGGACTAGAAAATCATATTTATTGATTATTTAATATTGCATTATTTCTGGAATGCGGGTCCGATCATAACTAGAACTTCAAAACTTAAGTGATTGAAATCTAACCTCCATTATTTTAGTGACTTAATGATGAAGATCTCTTTTACTATTGGCTCCATCTAAACCCGAAACCACGGATTTGACTAATTGATCATGTTCACGGCCGCAAATGCAACGTGCGGAAGCATGATTTACAAATTTGGATGTTGGCCACGTCTGTTGAGGGCTTGACTAATTTTATCGCTCTGTAACTCCGCCGAATTTCAGGCTTAGAATTTAATGGGGCTCTTATTGTTTAGACGTCCGATATTCGATCGGACTCGTAATCCAGCAATGTAAAAATCAACAAAAATGAATGGAGAAACTGTTATAGTCCATGTGGGTGGCCTGATATGTATTAACTCCTTGATTTCCGAGATTGATATAACACAGAAATAAAAAGTAAAAAAAATATTTTTATTGCAGATTTGCGAGCTTGAGACTGTTGTGCAATTAATTCTAATGTCTTTCATTGCTTCCCCCGTATTTTAAAGTCCAGTATGGTGTTTGCATTGGCTTTTTTAGTGTTACAATCAGGTGTTGTTTTTTTTTGCTACATCTGTCATTTACGGGTTTAAAGGCAATTGCGGGCATGTGGAATTGTTGCATTTAAATCGCTATTTGTGATTTTAGTGATTGTAACATTTGCGGGCTTGAAAGATCAAAGGCTTCATGGGTCGGAGTTCCGGTTTTTACAACCTGTAGGAATTTTCATACTTTAGCTCGCAAATCGATTGCAGGTAGCTAGAGGAGTCCAATTGTATATCAGTAACTTTTGCAGGCTACATTACGGGCTTCAGTAATTGCGATTTTGATTTAATAGAGCCCACGGTGTCCTATAGGAAAATCTGTGTAGTGGACATTAAGGAACACAACTGTAAGCTCGTATGAATAGATGAGTATGTGAAAAATTGTATAGCTGATAAAACTCTGACAGAGTGGGGTAGAAGGTTTCGTATGGTGGGGCCACTGCAGGAGAAGTCCTGTAGAAGAGAGTGAGATGAAGTAATAATGTGTCAAGAGAGAGCAGAGGGGGCTAAACAAGAATTTGGAGATCATATGAGAGATATAGGCATATGAGGTATTGTGGACCTATCCTATTTTGTGTGCACCGCTGTAGAAGCACGCCGACGACAACTCTGGCAATGTGGGCGTGCTTGTGTCGCCATGTAGTGTAACACCCTAACCCTCTAACCCTAACTTCCTAACCCCTATCCCTCTAACCCTAACCCTCTAACCCTAACGTCCTAACCCCCAACCCTAACTTCTTAACCCCCTAACCCTAACCCTAAACCCATAACCACTTACCGGGCGTAGTAGTTTATTTATAACAGTAGATGGCGACGTAGGCAGCGGCGCAAAACACCGGCAAACAGCGAGGCACACAAATCAACAAACGACCGGTATTGCTTAGAGTTTAGAAGAAGAATGTTAAGATTTGGTACTAAATCATGGTGATATGGAGGAACTGGCAGAGCAAGCGATGAGGATTGAGTGGTGTGGTATAAAGTCACACAAACAATGCTGAATGTAGAGAACAACAGATAATACAGTGTCTTTTAAGATTAAACCAAATAGATGTTGGGCTGACAGGGTCCCTGGAAATCAGATAGGATTGGAGAAATCAAGCTAAAGGAAGGTGATTTTGCAAAGAGTTGCGGAAATCAGTGAAAATACGCATACAGCGTAAAATCAAAGTAAAATTGCTAATGTATTAGGCAATTTTGTTGCATTTGAATTCAAGCATGTCTGTGATATGCATAAGGGTATCCTGATGATTTATTAAGCCAATGCTTTTTAGGTAGATGCAATGAACAACTAGGGGTTGTTGGTTGTTATCTGATATCAGATCTATGGCTCAATTTATGTAAATAGGATTATAGGATACCTTTATGTCTGTATACAGATAACGTAACTATGTTTAGTGGTTTATATACAAGCATATATATATATTTCTCATGTGTATAACATGTATGTATATATGTAAGAAAATTCATAACAATATTATTATCTATGTAACCAAACCTAGTAAAAAAAAAAAACTAAAAAAAACTAAAAAACCTATATCTCTTTCTCTTCTTCAAGGTAATTCACTGCTCAGTTTCTCTTTATATCGCTTCTCATGTCTCTCAATACCCTAGCTGGTCTACTCTCACCCTGTTAAAACCTTTCAAATGTCCCAGAGCCTCTGCAACACACTGCTGCACGGTGGCACATCCTTCATGCGCAGCTGAATAGAGCGCCGTTATCAGGGCACAGAGAACTCTGCTCTTATGGCGCTCTGCAAAGCAAGCAGGGTCTGCTTCTTATGCGCGAAGGTCGGGGCGCCAGATTAAACACTTCTGCCTGGTCCCCTATATCATGCACCCCAGAACTATACCATCCAGGGTATATAACAAATGCCAGAATCTCAGCTGCCCAGTAAGAAATAGCCGGATTATGGGCTCCAGACAGGGGCAGCTCACACAGCATCTGCCCCTGTCTGGTGCTGTGTGATCTGCCCCTCTCTGGTGCTGTGTGAGCTGCCCCTGTTTGGTGCTGTGTGAGCTGCCCATGTCTGGTGCTGTGTGATCTGCCCCTGCCTGGTGCTGTGTGAGCTGCCCCTGTTTGGTGCTGTGTGAGCTGCCCCTCTCTGGTGCTGTGTGAGCTGCCCCTGTTTGGTGCTGTGTGATCTGCCCCTGTCTGGTGCTGTGTAAGCTGCCCCTGTCTGGTGCTGTGTGAGCTGCCCCTGTTTGGTGCTGTGTGAGCTGCCTGTCTCTGTTGCTGTGTAATCTGCCCCTGTCTGGTGCTGTGTGATCTGCCCCTGTCTGGTGCTGTGTAATCTGCCCCTGTCTGGTGCTGTGTGATCTGCCCCTGTCTGGTGCTGTGTAATCTGCCCCTGTCTGGTACTGTGTGTACAGTATCTCATAGTAACCAAATCAGTGGCAACATTCTGCAATATGTTGCTTGAATGAGGTCACTGACGTGCTAAAAACTACTAGTTTGTGTATTCATGAGCTGCATGATGTACATCTCTGACACATGCCCGATGACCGCCTGGAGGATATAAGTGTCATATTAGAAGGATGGGTGGACGTTATGCAACACCGTGCAGTTATGTAATATACTTTGGATCTTTAGCAATGAGAATTGTGAACTATTAGTCATGCTGAGCTGATCGTAAAATTTTTCTTATGGAACAAGTTTTTGCCCACATGTACTAATGATTATAATATAAGCAAATGCAGAGGCGGGGTAGCAGTGGCACCAGTGGTACGTTGCATCAGGGAGCACGGCGGTGCCCACTCCGCCTCGCTGTGTTGGAGCCTCTGATTGGCTGGGCTGGGTTAGACAGGCTAGGGTGGGGAGGCTGAGGAAGCTGGGCTAGACAGACTGGGCTGGGGAAGCTGAGCTGATATCATATATCATATTTACATATATATGTATATATATATATATATATATAGTGGTGCCTTGTAACTCAACTTTAATCTTTAATCTTAATTTTTTTTCTGTGATGTTGTCTTTGTGCCAAACGTATCTTTTATAATTAAGGTTACAACTTCAATCATTGCCTCATCAGACCATAAGACAGTTGAATGTATTTTTTGCAAATTTTGGCTTGCCCCACAGCCCAGGCGTGTGGAATATGAATCACATGCAAGGAGTAACCAGTACTTGCCTGAAATACCTGAAACTAATTTAATGTTTGTTAATAGTTACATAGTAATTGAGGTTGAAAAAATGATTTTAGTCCATCACATTTTTTTATCCAGAGGAAGACAAACATTAAAATAAAGCATTGAAACTTTAACAATTGTCTCAAAAGGGAGGGGGGTTGGACTTCCTTCTTGACCCCAGATACAGGCAATTAGATTTCTCCCTGGATCAATACTCCCTCTCTAATTATCCAGGATAACCCTGAATGCCTTTTTTATTCCAAAACATATCCAATCCCTTTTTAAAGTTATCTGTTGAAACTGCTGTCACCACCTCTTTTGGTAGAGAATTAGCCACCCTTACTGCGAAGAACCCTTCTCTTTAAGGTGGAATTTTTTTACTTCTAACCTCAAAGGATGTCCTCTTATCTATTGAAAACCTCTTGGCACAAAAAGGTCCCTTGACAAAGCCTTGTATTGACCCTGGATATATTTAAATAAAGTAATCATATCCCTTCATAGACACCTTTGTTTTTAGAGAAAATAAGTTTAATTGTGTTAGTCTTTCTTCATAACTTAGCCCCTCCATTCCCCTTACTAGTTTTGTTGCCCTTCTCTGTCCAACTCAAAATATTCAATTTCATGTAGTGGGGCCTAAAATTGTACTCCATATTACAAATGAGGGCGTACTAGAGATTTGTATAGTGGGAGAATTATATTTGCTTCCCTTGCTTCTATACCGTTCTTAATACATGCTAATATTTGACTTGCCTTTGCAGATGGTGCTTGGCTTTGAGCACTGTTACCTAGGTGGTTTGTCCACAAGTACTCCCAAATCCCTTTCAGTATCTGATACCCCTAGATTTGCTCCATCAAGATTATAAATTGCATGGCTATTTTTATAACTTTACATGTATTTGTATTAAATCTCATCTGCCATTTACTTGCCCATTTCTCTAATTTATGCAAATCCCTTTGGAGGGAACAAACATCATTTTCTGATGTAATTACCTTGCACAACATAGTGTCATCAGCACAAATTGAGACAATACTTTCCAGTCCTACATCTAAGTCATTCATAAATATCTTAAAAGGAGAGGACCTAAAACTGAGGAACTCTACTTACCACATTAGTCCAATCTGAGTATGTTCTATTTACAACGACCCTTTGCTTTCTATCTTTTAGGCAGCTCTCAAACCATGAGCAAATATTTAACTGCAATTCCCTTAGTTTGCACAATAGTCTTTTTATGTGGCACTGTATCAAAAGCCTTTGTAAAATCCAAAAAGACTACATCTATTGTGTTGCCATGATCTAAGATCCTACTAGCCTCCACATAGAAACTAATTAGATTTGTTTGACATGATCTATCCCTCATAAATCCATGTTAACTCCCACTTATAAGCTTGTTCAAATAGACATGTTGTGTATACTATCCCTCATCCACTAGAGAAGTGAGGCTTATAGGTCTATAAATCCCTGGATTTGCTCTTGCTCCCTTCTTAAATATAGGTATCACTTCTTTTGACCTGTAATGAACTTTGGAGGATCTTCCTGAGCTTGGCAATGTCCATTTGACCTTTTAACAATAAAATCCCATAGATGTTTTATCAGCTCCTTGCACACCATGGGCCTCATTCTATTATCGGCCGTAAATCGGCCGTAAGGCTGCGATTCCTTGCGAGGGTTCAGTTAACTCGCGATTCTATTATACGGCCCCGCAAGGATCTCCTTTTACGGCTGGCCGCATATCTTGGAACCGGCCGTAAACTGTGAAATATAAAAACTGAAAAATAAATTCAAGCCTGCACTGTACAGCTCTGTAAATGTTAGGGATCATATTGGGGGACATGAGGATTAAAAGGAACCCACTCTCAAGCTTGCACATCTGCCCAAACCCGAGTTCAAATTAACTGTTTATTTGCCGGCTGCGGCGTGGGTGTGTCTGAAGTGCTCCAAGCACTCTGGACTTTTTACATGGATATTTTACGGATATTAAAAATAAAATATTTTACGGATTTGAGTACAGGATAATTATGTGCTATTTTTTCTAACACCTAAAATCCCTTTATAGTCTTCTCAAAGTGCAGGATGGCTTTATTTGAGCTATTTTATGTGCTTAATTGGTGCTAGCGAGACCTTTTTCCTGCAAGTAACTGCGGCTCGCTTTTAGCCTTGCAGAGAGGTTTCCCGGAGCAATTGAATTGCAAATCTCTTGCGGCCGTTTTAGATCAAAGGCTTTCCTCCGGCGCGAGCGGCCGCAAGAGATAGCAAGGCACCGGCCGCAAGCCTGCCGGAATCCCCGGCCGTAAGGGAATAGAATAGCCGAATAGCTTGCGGCCGGTCCTTGCGGCCCCGCAACGGCTGCGGCCGATAATAGAATGAGGCCCCATGGCTATTTCATGAACATTTCAAGGAAATCATACATGTACAGCTGATTTTTAATTGGGATTAATTAGAAACACTTTGATTGACACAGCTACAACCCCTATTTCTAAAAGAGTGTGCAAATGTATGCATTCAAGATGTTTTAGGTTTGTTAATTTCAATATGTTTTCCTAATAATTTTTTTTTTAATTTATTTGGAATTTTGTTAATTGCAAGGTCACATTAAAGATGGATAAAGGTCTGACATTATATATCTTTATGTCTGCAACTTCAGTAATGGTGTGTATACTTTTTATATCCACTATAACTTCTCAAGACTTTACTATTTTCACATTTCCTTTTCTTACTTTTAGATTTGATACTATTCCACCTTAAGAATAAATTAGGTGTTAGCCACACCTAAGATAATCTTCAGCCTCTATTTAATCAATCATCTCTTGCCTCTCTGTCGGGATATTTCTATCATTTATTTTTATAGTATTATATATGTTATATTATATCCATATACATATGTATGTATTTATACACAGTTGTACTATTTATTTACTGTACTAATGTACGGTGGAGGGCTTCTATCGCCCTTTTATCAACCATATTATAAATGATTGTTGTGGTAAACTACCTACTCATAAGATCCACAACACAAGCTGAGATCCCGCTCCATGCTGATTATAGCCAGTAAGCTTGAAACAGCTGTATATGGATAGGATTCTCAGCTTGTGTAAAATCCAACATTGACTTTGCATTAAAGCAGTGTAATACAGCAGGCATAAGCAAAAAGGAAGACATATTTGAAAATGGCTATGGATTGAAGAGTAAGGCATTCGTGGGCACATTTGCAAGTCCCAACTCAGCTTTCCAGAATGCAGACTAAGAAATGTTTTTCTTGGAATTCAGACCTGGAAGCAGGTTTTTTAACTTGTCTTAGACATTCAAATACACATTTGAGGAATCTCTGTTTCAACTTTCTCAATAGAGCAGAAATTCTGAGGGTTCTTTGTTCTTTGTTCTGTTAGATTACCTTTGAAATTCCTTAACTAATTGAAAAGTTCAACATAAGGTCTGTATCACAAAGTGAAAACTCATTAACATTCTTAGATAAGAACCAATCATGGAGAGCTTTTATTTGATAAGATATCTCCAATTTTTAATTTTCTCAAGATATAACTAGTATGTATAGCTGACAATATCAATAAACTGTTAAACATATTGTAGTAGTGGTCTTATTTATTGTTTAAGATCAAAACGGCTATGGCTTTTTTTTAATTTTATTTCTCATTGTAATTTGAAAATATAAGGGTGCCATCTAGTGTTATAAGGTATTAATAGATATTTTCTTTATTCCATTTGATTCAATGTAACAAATGTAATTTTCTCATTGGCTGGAAAGCTCTAACATCATAACTGATTTCTATTGGTTAAAGGGAACCATGTATTTCGATTAGTGATTTGTTAAGAACACTTGACTTGTTTCTAAAGGAGGATCACATTTCCATAGGACACTTCCAGGAGACTTCCTGTATTCTTTTTATTAATTTAAAAATATATTAATTTATTCTAGGATTTGTGAATTCTAATCCGGAAATAATTTGCAATCCCAAAAAATCTTTTGACTAATATAGATATATTGATTTTATTTTAGTTATAGTTTAATCAATTACATTACAAAATTCCTGTTACATCATTAGTAGAGATGTCGCGAATAGTTAGCTGGCGGATTGTTCCCGGCGAACATAGCATGTTCGCGTTCGCGGCGAACAGCGAACATATGCGAGATTCGACCCGCCCCCAATACTTTATCATTGAGCAAACTTTGACCCTGCATGTCACAGTCAGCAGACACATTCCAGCCAATCAGCAGCATACACTCCCTTCCAGAGCCATCTACCACATGGACAGCAGCCATTTTGGAATCATAACTAACTTGCAGTCTTACAGAGAGGAGGGAGAGTCTTACAGAGAGGAGGGCGATGCTGATTGAATAGGGAAATCATTAGCTAGGCAAGTTTATTCAGTGTCCAGTGCAGTGCTGAAGGACTCATCAGATCTCTGCTGTAAACACAGCACCCCAAAAAGCCCTTTTTAGGGCTATAACATCATTTTTTTTTCTTTGTTATTTTTCTGTGTAATCTAATTTCATTTGCCTGTCTCCCTGCTAGCCCCTGCTTGCAAGTGTGTGTGTCAGGCTCACAGCTTATACTGTGTGTGCATAACGCATACAATATAATATTGTTTACCAGTTGTCTACTTTTAAAAAAAACAAACTTTTATTTTCTTAAATCTAAGTGCATTTGCCTGACCGTCAATCAAAGTTCATTTGTTTGACCGCTACCCATAGTGTGTGTCTTGCTTACAAGTACTGTGCCAAGTTCAACCAATCCAATCTATTTGGGGTACCAACAGTCCACATTTAAAAACCAAAACTTTTATTTTCTTAAATCTAAGTGCATTTGCCTGACCGTCAATCAAAGTTCATTTGCTTGACCGCTATCCATAGTGTGTGTCTTGCTTACAAGTACTGTGCCAAGTTCAACCAATCCAATCTAGTTGGGTACCAACAGTCCACATTTAAAAAACCCAAACTTTTATTTTCTTAAATCTAAGTGCATTTGCCTGACCGTCAATCAAAGTTAATTTGCTTGACCGCTAACCAGAGTGTGTGTCTTGCTTACAAGTACTGTGCCAAGTTCAACCAATCCAATCTAGTTGGGGTACCAACAGTCCACATTTAAAAAACTCAAACTTTTATTTTCTTAAATCTAAGTGCATTTGCCTGACCGTCAATCAAAGTTCATTTGCTTGACCGCTACCCATAGTGTGTGTCTTGCTTACAAGTACTGTGCCAAGTTCAACCAATCCAATCTAGATGGGGTACCAAAAGTCCACATTTAAAAAACCCAAACTTTTATTTTCTTAAATCTAAGTGCATTTGCCTGACCGTCAATCAAAATTCATTTGCTTGACCGCTAACCAGAGTGTGTGTCTTGCTTACAAGTACTGTGCCAAGTTCAACCAATCCAATCTAGTTGGGTACCAACAGTCCACATTTAAAAAACAAATAATTGTATTTTCTTAAATCTAAGTGCATTTGCCTGACCGTCAATCAAAGTTCATTTGCTTGACCGCTACCCATAGTGTGTGTCTTGCTTACAAGTACTGTGCCAAGTTCAACCAATCCAATCTAGTTGGGGTACCAACAGTCCACATTTAAAAAACCCAAACTTTTATTTTCTTAAATCTAAGTGCATTTGTCTGACCGTCAATCAAAGTTCATTTGCTTGACCGCTACCCATAGTGTGTGTGTCAGGCTTACAAGTACTGTGCCAGAGAGCATGTTGTGTGCATGCTTGAGCTCCAAACAAAAGGCTTTTTAGGGTCTTAGTCCCTCAAATACAAGTTTTATTTTAACACCTTTTTGTTAATAAGCACTTTGTGCACGGTGTTGTTCATTTTTGGGAGTTTTTGTGGTTTTTTTCTTAGTTTAATTTAAGTTTTAGTTTTCTGGGGGTCAGGCTCAACTCTCTATCCCAGGAGAGTGAGCTGTCTCCTGGATACTTTGCCACACCCCTCCCTTAGCACTACACCTTCACTCCTGGAGCTTTGTTACTTTGACTTTTTTTCTTTTAAAAAGTTTATTAGGTTTTGTTGAAGTTTTGTTTGTTTGGTGTTGGGTTTTATGTTTTGGGGGAGAGAAGACAAGTAACATCTTTGTAGGCAGTGGGGGGGAAAACAATTAGATTTTTTGTTGTTAAGGCTTTTTTTTAACATCTGACACAGAGACACAGAGGGGTTAAAAAGCCTCTGTGTTCTCTGTGTTGTTGCATTTAGTAACACCTTGCAACAGGCCATTAACCCTTCCACTGCCAAACATCATCTCTCTCTCTCCCTTAGTTTTTGTCTCCCTTAGTTTTGTCTTTTTGTTTCTTTTTCACACTTTTATATTTTTTAAAAAAAAAAAAACAGTAAAAAAATCATAAAACAAAAAATAAAAATAAATAAAACAAATAAACTAAAAAAAAAAAAGGGTCTAAACATGAGGGATAAGACCATTAAGAAGCCTCAGGGGTCAAAAGGGGGAATAATGGCCCCTGAAAATCCTAGCTGCAGCACTGCACAGCATAGGCCCCAGGCAGATAAGGCAGCCCCAGCTCCTGGTGGTTCTGCCAGCAGACCTACCCCTGTGGCTAATACCTGGTCACAGGTGGTTTCTGCTGGCCCCAGTAATACCGCCGCTGGGGCTGAGGGGCAGATCACCAGGAAGCATGGGGTTAAATGTCAGATGTCTGGGGTCTACAGCATTGATATCTATCTGCGTGCTGCAGCTAATGTCATCAGCCCCTCTGTTATAGTAGCAGCCAGCAAAATGTACGGGAAAGCAGTTTTTTTTACCCGTACTCTGGCTGCTGCACACATTCTTATACAGAGAGGCATCACAGTGGGGGGATTATATGTCCCAATAGAACCCCTGGAAGGGTTGGGCACAAAAGTAACACTCTCTAATGTGCCCCCCTTCCTACCAGACTCCCTCCTGCGCCCCCACCTGCTAACCCTAGGGGAAGTAAAAACACCATTTATAAAAATTCCCCTGGGGTGCAGAGAGAGAGCACTTCGTCATGTGCTCTCTTTCAAGAGGCAGGTACAAATGTGCCTGCCTCAGGGCGCAGAAAACATAGAGGGGTCTTTTGGGGTTCCATTTGAGGGGGTGCTGTACAGGATTTTTTACAGCACTACGGAGGTGCAGTGCTATCATTGCAAAGGGTTGGGGCATACACGTAGGAATTGTCCTAATGTAAAGCATCATGCCCCAGCCCCAGCAAATGGCACCTCCGTCAGTACGGCACCCATCCCCGCTGAGCCCATAACAGCGGGGACCTCAAGGGTCATAGCCCCCCCACAGAGCTCAGGCAAGGAGGCCGTTCCTCAAGCCACCACCACGGCCTCCAAACCCCCTTCTTCCCCAAAAAAGCCATCTGTGTCTGTGGTCTCCAGCAAGACTGCAGACACGGGGAAAAAGGGGAAGAATGTCACCGGTCCTCCCAGTGTCACAGCTGCATCTCCCAAGTCCCAATCTGCCCCCACCATAATTACATCAGTTAGTGTGGGGGCACAGTGTAAGCAGAGGGATAATAAGCCCTCTGCAGGGGAGGCAGCTAGTGGCAGCTCCTCTTCCAGGAGTGACGTCCCCAGGAAGAGGAAGCATAAAACCAACAGGGAGGTTGCTGATAAGTGGGAAGTGCTCTATAGTGGAGCACCTCCCTCTAAAAGCAAGAAGAGGAACAAAACATCTCCTCCTCATCCGGTGACATTGTCTGGCCCAGTTATTAAGCTCAGCCAGCCGGTGCCAGACCACACATCTCTCTCTCCAGACCCTATAGGGGTTAATGTGGAAAAGGGTCTGGAGGAAAAGCAGGGGCAAGAGGGTCTCCCAAGTGAGGCAGGGGTAGACAAGAAAGATCAGGTTCTGCCTCTGGCCTTTGAGGGGGGACCCAACAAAGCCCCTGCTGAATGGGTAGTCAGTGTCCCTGAGGTGCTGAGCTTCAAGGGCACCAGTCAGTCTCCTCCTCCAGTGTCACTCTCTAGTGACGTACCTCGGGCTTTGTTAGAGCCCCAGGCCGAGTCACTACTGGAGGGGGGGAATATAGGCATGACCCCCATTCAGGACCCCATGGATTTGTCTGTCAGGGGGGATGTGGCACAAGGGGAAGTGGAAATGGGGGAGGGCGATAAAACAGGTTTTCCTGTTAACATCATGGGAGAGCCTGTCTACCCTCCTCAGCCGTCCACTGACCCTAACATCGGTGCCATCCAAGCTGAGCAAGCAGCGGTGGAACTGGCAGAGGAGGCATATAAAGCCTCCAAGGCTTCCATTAAGGAAGCCATGCTAGCCACTGCTGTCCAGCCAGCTACCCCTGAATGCACTCCTGAAGCTACAGGGGTGCAGCAGCAATCCAAGGGTCCATTATTTACCTTGAAGGGTGCTAAAGGGACTCCTTCTGTATCATCTAAGAGGGGGTCCCTGAGAATAAAGCTGAGGAAACTGACTCCAGCCGGGGAGGATGGAGTAAAAGCCCTCAGCCAAGAGGAGCCCAGGGGTGACTCACTAGAAGGAACATCAGATTCTGGGTGGGTTATCCCTGTCAAGGAAATAGATCTATTCCTTGAGAGCACCCTTCATGGACAAAAGAAAAGGAAGGTGCGGCTGGCCTTGGAGAGGTGGAAGAATATGTCGTTTATTCTCCACTCTCTCCAGCAATATCTAGTGGTCAGCACTAGGGCCAAGAATTCTGGGACTGCGGAGCATCTCCGCGTCCGGAAATTCTATAAAATGTGCGTGTCCTATCAGCAGTCTCAAGGGTCTGAGGAACGCACAATTCCTGACACGCAGTAATGGCTTTGCACATAAGCACGCTAAATACCAATGGCTGTCAAGACAGTTTCCGCAGGTTCCAGGTATTCTCCTATTTATATCAGGGAGGGTACTCTGTGAGCTTCCTGCAGGAAACTCACACCACTCCAGAGGCTGAGGCCTCGTGGCAACTGGAGTGGAGAGGCAGGGTCTTCTTCAGCCACTTCACATCAGCGTCATGTGGAGTGGTGACCCTGTTCTCAGAGTCTTTTCAGCCAGAGCTGCTGCTTGTGAAAGCTGTTATCCCAGGCCGTCTAATCCACCTCCGGGTCCGAGAGCAGGGTAGCATCATTAACCTAGTTAATATATATGCCCCTGCTGGAGGGCTCGAGAGAGTGAGGTTCCTCGCCAGACTGTCCCAGTTTTTGGAGACGGTTGACGCAGATGAGTGTTTGGTACTCGGGGGTGATTTCAACTGCACCCTCGACGCTCTGGACCGGAATAGTCCAGAGCCGTTCCCGCCTTCTGCGTCAGCCCTGCGGGAGATCATCGCCCGCTTCTCCCTGGAGGACATCTGGCGAGAGCAGAACCCAGGGGCATCAGACGGTTTCACCTACGTCAGGGTGAGAGCCGGTCTGGTGTCCCACTCCCGGATCGACAGACTATATATATCTAGTCACTATATGTCACGAGTCGGTTCTTGTGCCATTAGGCTGGCTCCGTTCACAGACCACAACTGTGTGTCTGTGACAGTGGCGCTAACGCCAACAGCGCCACGAGCCGCCTATTGGCACTTCAACAATGCTTTGTTGAAGGACCAGGGGCTCGTGACATTGATCCGGGAGTTTTGGACGGACTGGAGGGGTTGCAAGGGGGACTTTGCCACGTTAAAACTGTGGTGGGACGTGGGCAAGGTTCATTTGCGACTTCTGTGTCAGGAATATACCAAGGGTGCGAGTGGGCAGCGCGAAGCTGAGTTGGAGTCACTCCGGGGGGAGGTACTCCATCTGGAGCAGAGGCTGTTCACTTGTAGGGACCAATCCCTGCAGAGCGAGTATGTAGAGAGGAAGGGTGTCCTCTGTGACCTGGAACGACACCAGGCCAAGGGGGCATACGTGCGCAGCCGCTTAGGTTTTCTCAAAGATCTAGACCGCGGCTCGCGCCTCTTCTACTCACTGGAGAAAAAGGGGGGTAACAGTAGGCACATCACCTGTCTTCTAGATGAAGACGGTGCCCCCCTTACAGATCCGGAGAGTATCCGGGATAGAGCCCGGAACTTTTATAAAGATCTTTACTCTCCGGATCCCATTTCTCCAGACGCCTGCAGGGTGCTATGGGAGGGGCTCCCCACAGTCAGTGAGGGTGTAAGAGAGCGGCTTGATATACCACTATCTTTTCAAGAGCTCTCTGAAGCCCTCCGTGCCATGTCCTGTGAAAAGTCTCCAGGACTGGACGGACTGACTGTAGAGTTTTTCCAATTTTTCTGGGAGACTCTGGGACCTGATTTTTATCTGGTCCTTGGGGAAGCCCTGGAGACCGGGGAGATGCCCCTGTCTTGTCGCAGGGCAGTACTTGCCCTGCTGCTCAAAAAGGGGGATCTCCGGCTTATTAAGAACTGGCGACCGGTCTCTCTGCTCAGCACAGACTACAAGATTGTAGCTAAAGCCATCTCGCTTAGACTTGGGTCTGTGCTGGCAGAATTGGTTCACCCTGACCAGTCCTATGCGATCCCGGGCCGGACTATCTTTGATAGTATCTTTCTGGTCCGGGATCTATTGCATTATTCTCGCAGGACTGGTCTGTCACTCGCCTTTCTCTCTTTAGATCAAGAGAAGGCGTTTGACAGGGTGGACCATGGTTACCTCATAGCCACTCTGCAAGCGTACGGCTTTGGCCCACAGTTTGTGGGCTTTATAAGAACGCTGTACGCCTCTGCAGAGTGTTTACTTAAAATCAATTGGTCCCTAACAGCACCTTTGGTATTTGGACGAGGGGTGCGTCAAGGATGTCCCTTGTCTGGACAGTTATATGCACTGGCCATTGAGCCTTTCCTCTGCCTACTGAGGAAAAGGCTCACAGGGCTGGTGCTAAAAGATCCAGACATGCGGATTGTCCTTTCAGCTTATGCTGACGATGTGCTCCTCGTGGCCCAGGATCCAGTTGATCTTGAGCTGGCAAAACAGTGCCAGGAGGTATATTCAGCTGCCTCCTCCGCTCAGATCAACTGGTCCAAATGCACAGGCCTTTTAGAGGGTAATTTACAGGTGGACTCTTTGCCTCCCACGTTTCGTGACATCACGTGGGAGGCAGATGTCATTAAATATCTGGGGGTCTACCTGTCCGCTGCGGACGCTTCCGTCCCAGACAACTGGAGGGAGTTAGAGGGCAGTGTCCTCTCTCGTCTGGGACGATGGAGGGGTCTAGCAAAAATGCTTTCCCTTAGGGGGCGGACTCTAGTGGTGAATCAGCTGGTGGCTTCTCAGATCTGGCAACGGCTGATTTGTCTGAGTCCGACCCCCGAGTTTGTCACCAATATCCAGAGGAATTTGTTAGATTTCCTCTGGATGGGAAGGCATTGGGTCTCTGCAGGGGTGGCAAGTCTGCCTTTGGTGGAGGGTGGACAGGGAGTAGTTTGTGTGTGCTCCCAGTTGTCCACCTTCCGCCTTCAGTACCTGCAGAGATACCTATATGCAGATCCCTCTCCGCAGTGGTGCGCACTGGCATCCAGCTTTTATCGCCAGTTGCGCAACCTGGGGTATGACCGGCAATTATTTCTGATCAGGCCCGAGGGGTTTGGGAGAGACCTCTCTGTGTTGCCGGCATACTACCAGGAAACCCTCAAGGCCTGGAGCATGGTCTCCGTGACCAGGCAGGGCGTGCCTTTGGGGGATGAAATATTCACAGAGCCCCTGCTATTTAATGCAGCAGTGGGGGCTCCAATGTTACAGTCCCCCAGTATCATCCGCCGCCTTAGTCATGCACGGATGACCCGAGTCGGGGATCTCCTGGAATACGGGCGTTCTGATTGGGTGTCACCCCAGGAGCTTGCGCTCCGTTGGGATATGTGACGCCCAAAGTCTCAGGGCGCTTGCTCCAGGAGATTAGAGATGCCATCTCCCCCGACTCGCGCACCTTCCTTCGCGGGGCTTTGCAGGCCGGAGTGCCACATGCACCTTTCAACACCCCTTCTCCGGCTGTTTGCATTGGACACAAGCCCCGTGTTTCCCCTCAGGCTCCTCCTGTCCCCAACCTCTCGAGGTTGAGGGACATACCCTCGGCATGCTTTCGCGGCATGCCGAGGAAGAGCTTATATTCTCTCGTGCTCCATACAGTGCACTTCCTTGCCCTCGTGACCCGTCCCGATACCATCTGGAGGCGGGTCCTACCAGCTGACGAGGGCAAGAGGCCCCGGTGGAGGGAACTTTATTCTGATTTAGTTCCACGACCCACCGGGGACTTGAGTTGGAGAGTGCTCCATGGTGCACTGAGCACGGGAGAGTACTTAGCTAAATTCACGGACTCTCCCTCCACTTGTCCATTCTGTGGCAAGGGAGAGTCCGTGTATCATGTTTATTTTAGTTGCGCCAGACTGCAGCCCCTCTTGTCACTCTTGAGGGGCCTCCTCCTGCAGTTCTGGCTGCATTTCTCCCCTCACATTTTTATTTTTGGGCGCCCAGTGTCCCGGGGCAATAAGGCCAGGGACCTCCTCGTCAACCTGCTCCTGGCATTAGCCAAGTTGGCTATATATAAGTCCAGGAAGCAGTGTTTGATAGGGGGGGTTCCCTTGTCACCTGAGGCCATGTTCCGGGTGCTGGTGCGCTCCCGTATCCGGGCAGAGTACCACCTGGCTTTGTCTACTGGGGGAATGGATGAGTTTTTTCTCCCAGTGGGCTGTAGATGGTGTGCTCTGCTCGGTATCCCCCCATCCGGTTTCTTTTTCTTTCAACCTCCTAATATGATTTTTATTTAGTTTACAGAAAATGTTTTCTCATAATTTTAAAATACACTGTGCCAAGTTCAACCAATCCAATCTAGTTGGGTACCAACAGTCCACATTTAAAAAACAAATAATTGTATTTTCTTAAATCTAAGTGCATTTGCCTGACCGTCAATCAAAGTTCATTTGCTTGACCGCTACCCATAGTGTGTGTCTTGCTTACAAGTACTGTGCCAAGTTCAACCAATCCAATCTAGTTGGGTACCAATAGTCCACATTTAAAAAACCCAAACTTTTATTTTCTTAAATCTAAGTGCATTTGTCTGACCGTCAATCAAAGTTCATTTGCTTGACCGCTACCCATAGTGTGTGTGTCAGGCTTACAAGTACTGTGCCAGAGAGCATGTTGTGTGCATGCTTGAGCTCCAAACAAAAGGCTTTTTAGGGTCTTAGTCCCTCAAATACAAGTTTTATTTTAACACCTTTCTGTTAATAAGCACTTTGTGCACGGTGTTGTTCATTTTGGGGAGTTTTTGTGGTTTTTTTCTTAGTTTAATTTAAGTTTTAGTTTTCTGGGGGTCAGGCTCAACTCTCTATCCCAGAAGAGTGAGCTGTCTCCTGGATACTTTGCCACACCCCTCCCTTAGCACTTTACCTTCACTCCTGGAGCTTTTGTTACTTTGACTTTTTTTCTTTTAAAAAGTTTATTAGGTTTTGTTGAAGTTTTGTTTGTTTGGTGTTGGGTTTTATGTTTTGGGGGAGAGAAGACAAGTAACATCTTTGTAGGCAGTGGGGGGGGAAACAATTAGAATTTTTGTTGAAAAGGCTTTTTTTTTTAACATCTGACACAGAGACACAGAGGGGTTAAAAAGCCTCTGTGTTCTCTGTGTTGTTGCAATTAGACACCTTGCAACAGGCCATTAACCCTTCCACTGCCAAGCATCACCTCTCTCTCTCCCTTAGTTTTGTCTCCCTTAGTTTTGTCTTTTTGTTTCTTTTTCCCACTTTTATATTTAAAAAAAAAAAAGCAAACAGTAAAAAATCATAAAACACAAAATAAAAATAAATAAAACAAATACACTAAAAAAAAAAGGGTCTAAACATGAGGGATAAGACCACTAAGAAGCCTCAGGGGTCAAAAGGGGGAATAATGGCCCCTGAAAATCCTAGCTGCAGCACTGCACAGCATAGGCCCCAGGAAGATAAGGCAGCCCCAGCTCCTGGTGGTTCTGCCAGCAGACCTACCCCTGTGGCTAATACCTGGTCACAGGTGGTTTCTGCTGGCCCCAGTAATACCACCGCTGGGGCTGAGGGGCAGATCACTAGGAAGCATGGGGTTAAATGTCAGATGTCTGGGGTCTACAGCATTGATATCTATCTGCGTGCTGCAGCTAACGTCATCAGCCCCTCTGTTATAGTAGCAGCCAGCAAAATGTACGGGAAAGCAGTTTTCTTTACCCGTACGCTGGCTGCTGCTCACATTCTTGTACAGAGAGGCATCACAGTGGGGGGATTATATGTCCCAATAGAACCCCTGGAAGGGTTGGGCACAAAAGTAACACTCTCTAATGTGCCCCCCTTCCTACCAGACTCCCTCCTGCGCCCCCACCTGCTAACCCTAGGGGAAGTAAAAACACCATTTATTAAAATTCCCCTGGGGTGCAGAGAGAGAGCACTTCGTCATGTGCTCTCTTTCAAGAGGCAGGTACAAATGTGCCTGCCTCAGGGCGCAGAAAACATAGAGGGGTCTTTTGGGGTTCCATTTGAGGGGGTGCTGTACAGGATTTTTTACAGCACTACGGAGGTGCAGTGCTATCATTGCAAGGGGTTGGGGCATACACGTAGGAATTGTCCTAATGTAAAGCATCATGCCCCAGCCCCAGCAAATGGCACCTCCGTCAGTACGGCACCCATCCCCGCTGAGCCCATAACAGCGGGGACCTCAAGGGTCATAGCCCCCCCACAGAGCTCAGGCAAGGAGGCCGTTCCTCAAGCCACCACCACGGCCTCCAAACCCCCTTCTTCCCCAAAAAAGCCATCTGTGTCTGTGGTCTCCAGCAAGACTGCAGACACGGGGAAAAAGGGGAAGAATGTCACCGGTCCTCCCAGTGTCACAGCTGCATCTCCCAAGTCCCAATCTGCCCCCATCATAATTACATCAGTTAGTGTGGGGGCACAGTGTAAGCAGAGGGATAATAAGCCCTCTGCAGGGGAGGCAGCTAGTGGCAGTTCCTCTTCCAGGAGTGACGTCCCCAGGAAGAGGAAGCATAAAACCAACAGGGAGGTTGCTGATAAGTGGGAAGTGCTCTATAGTGGAGCACCTCCCTCTAAAAGCAAGAAGAGGAACAAAACATCTCCTCCTCATCCGGTGACATTGTCTGGCCCGGTTATTAAGCTCAGCCAGCCGGTGCCAGACCACACATCTCTCTCTCCAGACCCTATAGGGGTTAATGTGGAAAAGGGTCTGGAGGAAAAGCAGGTGCAAGAGGGTCTCCCAAGTGAGGCAGGGGTAGACAAGAAAGATCAGGTTCTGCCTCTGGCCTTTGAGGGGGGTCCCAACAAAGCCCCTGCTGCATGGGTAGTCAGTGTCCCTGAGGTGCTGAGCTTCAAGGGCACCAGTCAGTCTCCTCCTCCAGTGTCACTCTCTAGTGACGTACCTCGGGCTTTGTTAGAGCCCCAGGCCGAGTCACTACTGGAGGGGGGGAATATAGGCATGACCCCCATTCAGGACCCCATGGATTTGTCTGTCAGGGGGGATGTGGCACAAGGGGAAGTGGAAATGGGGGAGGGTGATAAAACAGGTTTTCCTGTTAACATCATGGGAGAGCCTGTCTACCCTCCTCAGCCGTCCACTGACCCTAACATCGGTGCCATCCAAGCTGAGCAAGCAGCGGTGGAACTGGCAGAGGAGGCATATAAAGCCTCCAAGGCTTCCATTAAGGAAGCCATGCCAGCCACTGCTGTCCAGCCAGCTACCCCTGAATGCACTCCTGAAGCTACAGGGGTGCAGCAGCAATCCAAGGGTCCATTATTTATCTTGAAGGGTGCTAAAGGGACTCCTTCTGTATCATCTAAGAGGGGGTCCCTGAGAATAAAGCTGAGGAAACTGACTCCAGCCGGGGAGGATGGAGTAAAAGCCCTCAGCCAAGAGGAGCCCAGAGGTGACCCACTAGAAGGAACATCAGATTCTGGGTGGGTTATCCCTGTCAAGGAAATAGATCTATTCCTTGAGAGCACCCTTCATGGACAAAAGAAAAGGAAGGTGCGGCTGGCCTTGGAGAGGTGGAAGAATATGTCGTTTATTCTCCACTCTCTCCAGGAATATCTAGTGGTCAGCACTAGGGCCAAGAATTCTGGGACTGCGGAGCATCTCCGCGTCCGGAAATTCTATAAAATGTGCGTGTCCTATCAGCAGTCTCAAGGGTCTGAGGAACGCACAATTCCTGACACGCAGTAATGGCTTTGCACATCAGCACGCTAAATACCAATGGCTGTCAAGACAGTTTCCGCAGGTTCCAGGTACTCTCCTATTTATATCAGGGAGGGTACTCTGTGAGCTTCCTGCAGGAAACTTACACCACTCCAGAGGCTGAGGCCTCGTGGCAACTGGAGTGGAGAGGCAGGGTCTTCTTCAGCCACTTCACATCGGCGTCATGTGGAGTGGTGACCCTGTTCTCAGAGTCTTTTCAGCCAGAGCTGCTGCTTGTGAAAGCTGTTATCCCAGGCCGTCTAATCCACCTCCGGGTCCGAGAGCAGGGTAGCATCATTAACCTAGTTAATATATATGCCCCTGCTGGAGGGCTCGAGAGATTGAGGTTCCTCGCCAGACTGTCCCAGTTTTTGGAGACGGTTGACGCAGATGAGTGTTTGGTACTCGGGGGTGATTTCAACTGCACCCTCGACGCTCTGGACCGGAATAGTCCAGAGCCGTACCCGCCTTCTGCGTCAGCCCTGCGGGAGATCATCGCCCGCTTCTCCCTGGAGGACATCTGGCGAGAGCAGAACCCAGGGGCATCAGACGGTTTCACCTACGTCAGGGTGAGAGCCGGTCTGGTGTCCCACTCCAGACTATATATATCTAGTCACTATATGTCACGAGTCGGTTCTTGTGCCATTAGGCTGGCTCCGTTCACAGACCACAACTGTGTGTCTGTGACAGTGGCGCTAACGCCAACAGCGCCACGAGCCGCCTATTGGCACTTCAACAATGCTTTGTTGAAGGACCAGGGGCTCGTGACATTGATCCGGGAGTTTTGGACGGACTGGAGGGGTTGCAAGGGGGACTTTGCCACGTTAAAACTGTGGTGGGACGTGGGCAAGGTTCATTTGCGACTTCTGTGTCAGGAATATACCAAGGGTGCGAGTGGGCAGCGCGAAGCTGAGTTGGAGTCACTCCGGGGGGAGGTACTCCATCTGGAGCAGAGGCTGTTCACTTGTAGGGACCAATCTCTGCAGAGCGAGTATGTAGAGAGGAAGGGTGTCCTCTGTGACCTGGAACGACACCAGGCCAAGGGGGCATACGTGCGCAGCCGCTTAGGTTTTCTCAAAGATCTAGACCGCGGCTCGCGCCTCTTCTACTCACTGGAGAAAAAGGGGGGTAACAGTAGGCACATCACCTGTCTTCTAGATGAAGACGGTGCCCCCCTTACAGATCCGGAGAGTATCCGGGATAGAGCCCGGAACTTTTATAAAGATCTTTACTCTCCGGATCCCATTTCTCCAGACGCCTGCAGGGTGCTATGGGAGGGGCTCCCCACAGTCAGTGAGGGTGTAAGAGAGCGGCTTGATATACCACTATCTTTTCAAGAGCTCTCTGAAGCCCTCCGTGCCATGTCCTGTGAAAAGTCTCCAGGACTGGACGGACTGACTGTAGAGTTTTTCCAATTTTTCTGGGAGACTCTGGGACCTGATTTCCATCTGGTCCTTGGGGAAGCCCTGGAGACCGGGGAGATGCCCCTGTCTTGTCGCAGGGCAGTACTTGCCCTGCTGCCCAAAAAGGGGGATCTCCGGCTTATTAAGAACTGGCGACCGGTCTCTCTGCTCAGCACGGACTACAAGATTGTAGCTAAAGCCATCTCGCTTAGACTTGGGTCTGTGCTGGCAGAATTGGTTCACCCTGACCAGTCCTATGCGATCCCGGGCCGGACTATCTTTGATAGTATCTTTCTGGTCCGGGATCTATTGCATTATTCTCGCAGGACTGGTCTGTCACTCGCCTTTCTCTCTTTAGATCAAGAGAAGGCGTTTGACAGGGTGGACCATGGTTACCTCATAGCCACTCTGCAAGCGTACGGCTTTGGCCCACAGTTTGTGGGCTTTATAAGAACGCTGTACGCCTCTGCAGAGTGTTTACTTAAAATCAATTGGTCCCTAACAGCACCTTTGGTATTTGGACGAGGGGTGCGTCAAGGATGTCCCTTGTCTGGACAGTTATATGCACTGGCCATTGAGCCTTTCCTCTGCCTACTGAGGAAAAGGCTCACAGGGCTGGTGCTAAAAGATCCAGACATGCGGATTGTCCTTTCAGCTTATGCTGACGATGTGCTCCTCGTGGCCCAGGATCCAGTTGATCTTGAGCTGGCAAAACAGTGCCAGGAGGTATATTCAGCTGCCTCCTCCGCTCAGATCAACTGGTCCAAATGCACAGGCCTTTTAGAGGGTAATTTACAGGTGGACTCTTTGCCTCCCACGTTTCGTGACATCACGTGGGAGGCAGATGTCATTAAATATCTGGGGGTCTACCTGTCCGCTGCGGACGCTTCCGTCCCAGACAACTGGAGGGAGTTAGAGGGCAGTGTCCTCTCTCGTCTGGGACGATGGAGGGGTCTAGCAAAAATGCTTTCCCTTAGGGGGCGGACTCTAGTGGTGAATCAGCTGGTGGCTTCTCAGATCTGGCACCGGCTGATTTGTCTGAGTCCGACCCCCGAGTTTGTCACCAATATCCAGAGGAATTTGTTAGATTTCCTCTGGATGGGAAGGCATTGGGTCTCTGCAGGGGTGGCAAGTCTGCCTTTGGTGGAGGGTGGACAGGGAGTAGTTTGTGTGTGCTCCCAGTTGTCCACCTTCCGCCTTCAGTACCTGCAGAGATACCTATATGCAGATCCCTCTCCGCAGTGGTGCGCACTGGCATCCAGCTTTTATCGCCAGTTGCGCAACCTGGGGTATGACCGGCAATTATTTCTGATCAGGCCCGAGGGGTTTGGGAGAGACCTCTCTGTGTTGCCGGCATACTACCAGGAAACCCTCAAGGCCTGGAGCATGGTCTCCGTGACCAGGCAGGGCGTGCCTTTTGCGGGATGAAATATTCACAGAGCCCCTGCTATTTAATGCAGCAGTGGGGGCTCCAATGTTAAAATCCCCCAGTATCATCCGCCGCCTTAGTCATGCACGGATGACCCGAGTCAGGGATCTCCTGGAATACGGGCGTTCTGATTGGGTGTCACCCCAGGAGCTTGCGCTCCGTTTGGGATATGTGACGCCCAAAGTCTCAGGGCGCTTGCTCCAGGAGATTAGAGATGCCATCTCCCCCGACTCGCGCACCTTCCTTCGCGGGGCTTTGCAGGCCGGAGTGCCACATGCACCTTTCAACACCCCTTCTCCGGCTGTTTGCATTGGACACAAGCCCCGTGTTTCCCCTCAGGCTCCTCCTGTCCCCAACCTCTCGAGGTTGAGGGACATACCCTCGGCATGCTTTCGCGGCATGCCGAGGAAGAGCTTATATTCTCTCGTGCTCCATACAGTGCACTTCCTTGCCCTCGTGACCCGTCCCGATACCATCTGGAGGCGGGTCCTACCAGCTGACGAGGGCAAGAGGCCCCGGTGGAGGGAACTTTATTCTGATTTAGTTCCACGACCCACAGGGGACTTGAGTTGGAGAGTGCTCCATGGTGCACTGAGCACAGGAGAGTACTTAGCTAAATTCACGGACTCTCCCTCCACTTGTCCATTCTGTGGCAAGGGAGAGTCCGTGTATCATGTTTATTTTAGTTGCGCCAGACTGCAGCCCCTCTTGTCACTCTTGAGGGGCCTCCTCCTGCAGTTCTGGCTGCATTTCTCCCCTCACATTTTTATTTTTGGGCGCCCAGTGTCCCGGGGCAATAAGGCCAGGGACCTCCTCGTCAACCTGCTCCTGGCATTAGCCAAGTTGGCTATATATAAGTCTAGGAAGCAGTGTTTGATAGGGGGGGTTCCCTTGTCACCTGAGGCCATGTTCCGGGTGCTGGTGCGCTCCCGTATCCGGGCAGAGTACCACCTGGCTTTGTCTACTGGGGGAATGGATGAGTTTGTCTCCCAGTGGGCTGTAGATGGTGTGCTCTGCTCGGTATCCCCCCATCCGGTTTCTTTTTCTTTCAACCTCCTAATATGATTTTTATTTAGTTTACAGAAAATGTTTTCTCATAATTTTAAAATACACTGTGCCAAGTTCAACCAATCCAATCTATTTGGGGTACCAACAGTCCACATTTAAAAAAAAAAAACTTTTATTGTCTTAAATCTAAGTGCATTTGTCTGACTGTCAATCAAAGTTCATTTGCTTGACCGCTACCCATAGTGTGAGTCTTGCTTACACGTACTGTGCCAAGTTCAACCAATCCAATCTAGTTGGGGTACCAACAGTCCACATTTAAAAAACCCAAACTTTTATTTTCTTAAATCTAAGTGCATTTGCCTGACCGTCAATCAAAGTTCATTTGCTTGACCGCTACCCATAGTGTGTGTCTTGCTTACAAGTACTGTGCCAAGTTCAACCAATCCAATCTATTTGGGGTACCAACAGTCCACATTTAAAAAACCCAAACTTTTATTTTCTTAAATCTAAGTGTTTTTGACTGACCGTCAATCAAAGTTCATTTGCTTGACCGCTAACCAGAGTGTGTGTCTTGCTTACAAGTACTGTGCCAAGTTCAACCAATCCAATCTATTTGGGGTACCAACAGTCCACATTTAAAAAAACCAAACTTTTATTTTCTTAAATCTAAGTGCATTTGCCTGACCGTCAATCAAAGTTCATTTGCTTGACCGCTAACCAGAGTGTGTGTCTTGCTTACAAGTACTGTGCCAAGTTCAACCAATCCAATCTATTTGGGGTACCAGCAGTCAACATTTAAAAAACAAATAATTGTATTTTCTTAAATCTAAGTGCATTTGCCTGACCGTCAATCAAAGTTCATTTGCTTGACCGCTACCCATAGTGTGTGTCTTGCTTACAAGTACTGTGCCAAGTTTAACCAATCCAATCTAGTTGGGGTACCAACAGTCCACATTTTAAAAAAAATGACAGGCAGAGGCAGGACACCCCGCAGAGGCCGTCGTGGTGCTGTGATTCCCTTTGGCCCTACAATAATGCCCAGTGTTCAGAGGCCAGTTAACCTGAACTTGAAAAGTTCAGAGGACGTAGTTGACTGGCTAACACAGGACACCCAATCTTCTACAGCTTCCGCTTGGAACATTGACGCACCATCCTCCTCCAGCTTAGCTTCGGGCACCTCTCAAGTTACCACTCACCCGCCTGCCGCCACCACCAACACTAGTACCACATCCAATTCAATTGATCAGTCAGAAGAGTTATTTACACATCAGTTTGAAGAAATGAGTGATGCGCAACCATTATTGCCAGAGAATGTAGATAACAGGGATATGTCTCAGTCAGGCAGCATTACACACATATACGTACGATGTGATGATGATGATGATGATGTACCCGCTGCTGCTTCCTTTGTTCAGTTGTCATATACAAGTGAGGCGGGTGATGATGATGACGATGCGTCCGTGGATGTCACGTGGGTGCCTGCTAGAAGAGAAGAAGAACAGGGGGAAAGTTCAGATGGGGAGACAGAGAGGAGGAGGAGACGAGTTGGAAGTAGAAGGAGGTCATCGCAACGAGCTAGTGGCACAGTCAGACAGCATGCATCAGCACCCGGGGTCAGCCAGACGGCACGCCAATCAACGCATGCTGTTGCCACCACCAGAATGCCGTCACCGCCGAGCTCAGCAGTGTGGCATTTTTTGTGTGTGTCTGCCTCTGACAACAGCGATGCCATTTGCAACCTGTGCCAAAAGAAACTGAGTCGTGGGAAGTCCAACACCCACCTAGGTACAACTGCTTTGCGAAGGCACATGATGTCACATCACAAACGCCAATGGGATCAACACATGAGTACAAGCAGCACACAAACTCAAAGCCGCCATCCTCCTCCTGGTCCAGCATCTTCATCCACATCAACCACTGCTGTCCTCCTTGCCCCCTCTCAACTATCCACCACTCCATCTCTCGCCTCTTGCTGTTCCTGCTCATCTACCCAGAGTCAGGTGTCTGTCAAGGGCATGTTTGAGCATAAGAAGCCAATGCCACAAAGTCACCCCCTTGCCCGGCGTCTGACAGCTGGCTTGTCTGAACTCTTGGCCCGCCAGCTTTTACCATACAAGCTGGTGGAGTCTGGGGCGTTCAAAAAGTTTTTAGCGATTGGGATACCGCAGTGGAAGGTACCCGGCCGAAATTTCTTTGCCCAAAAGGTAATCCCCAACCTGTACTCAATTGTGCAAAAGGAAGTAATGGCATCTCTGGCACACAGTGTTGGGGCAAGGGTCCATCTGACCACTGATACCTGGTCTGCAAAGCATGGTCAGGGCAGGTATATCACCTACACTGCGCATTGGGCAAACCTGCTGACGCCTGCCAAGCATGGAATGCGTGGCTCTGCAGAGGAGTTGGTGACACCGCCACGACTTGCAGGCAGGCCTGCTGCCACCTCCTCTACTCCTCCTACTCCATCCTCTTCCATAACCTCCTCAGCTGAGTCCTCTTATGCTGCTGCGTCTTGCTCCACATCAACGGCACCCCCCCAGCTCCCCACATACTATTCCACATCCCGGATACGGCAGTGTCATGCCGTCTTGGGGTTGACTTGCCTCAAAGCAGAGAGTCACACCGGGCCAGCACTCCTGTCCGCCCTGAACGCACTTGTTGGCGGCATTGAATTTGGGCAAGTTGATGCATGTGCCGTGGTGGTCACCATCACCACCAGAAACAGCCTTATCAGCATCGCTTGCTGGACCTGCGGAAACGCTGGAAGAGGATTGTGAGGAAGAGGAGGAATGTGGCTTTGAGGGGGAGGAGGAAGACCAATCACAACAGGCATCCCAGGGTGCTCGTTGTCACCTATCTGGTACCCGTGGTGTTGTACGTGGCTGGGGGGAAGAACATATCTTCAGCGAGATCACTGAGGACGAGGAACAGGACATGACTAGCTCGGCATCCAACCTTGTGCAAATGGGGTCTTTCATGCTGTCGTGCCTGTTGCAGGACCCTCGTATAAAAAGGCTGAAGGGGAACGACCTGTACTGGGTGTGCACGCTAGTAGACCCCCGGTATAAGCAGAAAGTGCCTGATTTGTTACCAAATTACCGCAAGTCAGAAAGGATGCAGCAGGTCCAAAACAAATTAACAAGTATGCTTTACACAGCATATAAGGGTGATGTCACAGCACAAGGGCAATATAACAGGGGAAGAGGTGAAAGTAATCCACCTCCCACGACCACGCCGGCAAGGACAGGATGTTTAAAAGACGTGTTGTTGATGGAGGACATGCGGACCTTTTTCAGTCCTACGCATCGCATCAGCCCTTCGGGATCCACCCTCAGAGAACGACTTGACCGACAGGTAGCAGACTACCTCGCCTTAACTGCAGATTTCGACACTCTGAGGAGCGATGAACCCCTTGACTACTGGGTATGCAGGCTAGACCTGTGGCCTGAGCTATCCCAATTTCGAATTGAACTTCTGGCCTGCCCCGCTTCAAGTGTCCTGTCAGAAAGGACCTTCAGTGCAGCAGGAGGTTTTGTCACCGAGAAGAGAAGTCGCCTAGGGCAAAAAAGTCTAGATTGCCTCACCTTTATAAAGATGAATGAGGGATGGATCCCGAAGCGACTGACACTGGGCGATACATTCAACTGAAAAATGCCTGATGAGATGAGCTGCCTTCGGCTAAAAATGGTCCACACACTGCTGTATGTTATCTGTGAATGCCGGATGACTTGCGTTAATTATCCGCCACCAACTAGGGTTCAAGAAGACGCAATGTTTTATGGCACTTTCTGCCTGGGGAACAAAGGTCAATTTTTCTGGCCGCTGCAACAGCAGCGGCTGCAACAATACCTAATTTTTGAATTTCAATTTTTATGTCAGAAGGCGTACGGCATGTAATGAAAAAGAAAGCATATTGAACAGTCTTGCATAACACAACAGTTGTGCAAAAATACATATTTACAATGAAGACATTTTGTTAAAATTAGGTGGCTAGGCCTTCTTTTTTTTACTTTTTTGGTTAATACATTTTCTTTTTTTTACTGTGATTGCAATTTTTAAGAGAAACCTAAGACATGGTAAAACAGACAATAGTAAAGAGTATATCAGCAGTTAACACCAAAGTCCTATTATCTATCATCACTCCAGCAGTAGCTTATTATTTACAATATCTAACCTGCTCAATCGCCCTAGGGCAGGCTTCAGTAGGCGACCTCTCCTTTCCTCGGATGATTTTGCCGCCGGTTGCTTCTGAAGGGTCTCCTCCAGGGCTCCCCCACTCCGGTCCTTCCCCCCGAGTCGCTTCAACAATTAACAAATGTTTTATTATATTAGGGGGGCACTAAATGGGGATGTTATCCAGGGATCCCAAATTGTCTGGAACTGGGTGATTCTATCCAAGACTACATGGTTAAATCTCTCGTTGAGCAGTAAATAGTTAAATTTTTTTATTAATTCCTGAAAGTTTTAATTTGGGGTTTTCCAACTACTAGCTATGTGTATTTTTTCTTTCAAAAAATATTTTATTAGATCAATCTTAAACATTTTAGAAGCTAGTAAGCATGTTTCTTCCCATAGTCTTATGACTGCCGAAGACTCCCACCAGACATGAATAAATGTAGCCACATTACCACTGTTCCTAAAACATGAGCTGCTCCGTTTTGGATCCCATTTATTAGCTTAAAAGGAGTAATATATGTCCTGTGTAGGACCTTTATTGAAGTCTCAAGCAGACTATAATTTAAAGATCCCCTACTTAAGCCTTGCCAACTTTTATCCCATGTGCTGTCTGCCAACTCCGTGCCTAAATCCCTCTCCCAGGCTTTGGTATAGTCTGGTTTGTTTGCCCATGAGTTTTCATTAAATAGTTCATACATGAGGCTAATAATACCAGGCTGAAAGGGGGAATCCCTACATTTTTTGAGTAGCCAGGTGTTTCTTTGGGGGGTTCCCCTACCACTTATCGTTTATATAAAATGATGTATCCTGCAAAAATGATAGTGTTCAGCCAGGGGTAAATTGTATCTATCTCTCACCCACTCAAAGGTCATTATTTTGTCGTCATGCCACCATGGACCAACCCTTAGTAGGTTCCGAAACTTCCACCAACTGAGAGAGCTTTCCGGAAGATGTATCTTAAAGTGGGGATTGGGTACGATAGGGGTAAGATCTGATACCCGAGTGTACAGTTTTTGTGTCCAGTTCATCTCCGTCCATATTTTTAATGAGTGCTTAATCAACGGGTTTTTCAAGTTTCTCAAAAAAGTATACAGGCCTGGAATCCATATTACTGTATCCCATGTATAAGGTGACATGCTTACATTTTCCATAAATACCCAGAGCGGCTGATGTGTGGGAGAATGCGCCAGAGGAATGAAAGCCAGCTGCGCTGCCTTGTAATACAGTTTGAGATTCGGGTCCCTACCCTCTTTTGGAAAGACTATGAGGTCGGCCTGATTCAATTAAGGGGGCATAGGTTCTCCATTTAGTATAGCGTTAAACAAAGATGTTAGGTGCGGGGGTAAGCAAGGGCTCAAATTTCTTATAGTACAGATGAGTAAAACCGTCTGGCCCTGGGGACTTGCCAAATTTAAGATCTTGGATTGTAGATTTAACTTCCTCTTTGGATATGTCTAGGTTCAAGCTGTCCAATTGAGGTACAGGTATTTTGTGGACTTCTTGCTGTAGTAGGAAGGACTCTATGTCAGATCCGCTGCAGCGGGATTGGGATGAATATATGGTCAGATCGAAGTTTTGAAATGTTTCTTGGATAGCATTGGGGCTAAAGGAGGTTTGGCCATCAGGTAGTCTAAAGATACCGTATATTATGTCCTCTCTTGGGGGGTAAAGACACGAATAATTCCTCCAATAAAATTCTGCTTTTTTTTTTTTTTGTGGGCAAGGTCCCTGGTTGGCCCCTTGGGTTATCTGTTAAAAAGAGTGGTGCAGAGACTTTGGGGGCTGTTAGCCTCCTTGTCCCCGTGTGGCCGTTTAGAATCCCTGCTGCTGCATGTTTCAGCTTTATTAAGGTGTAATTGTACAGCGTTTGACTCAAGTAGCTGCCTGTGCTGGGTCAGTTTGGCTTAATTGCTGGGCCCTTTTCCTGCGAAGATGGCGACCGTCAGTCCATGGGCCTCTATGTCCCCTTCACTACCTTTGTCCCCGCTTGTGTGCTTATTTGGGATGGCCCCCCTTTATATCTCCGGCCCGTGGCCTTGTAAGGGTCGCCCCCATAATCTCTGAGTGTGGATATGCAGGGATGGGGCTTTGAATCAGGCCTACCTTCTTCTCTGCTCGCTGCAAGATCAACAATACCTAATTTTTCAGGCATGTGTACATGCCTAATTTTTCTGGCCTCTGGTGCTGCACTGTGGCTTCAACAACCAAACCCAAAAAAAAGGCACATAACAGGGATTAAACTGATAGGAGTAGTACTACTTAACACACCACTCATATCTGGTGTAACAGTAGTGTAAATTTAAAACAAAAAAAAATTGTACTGTAATAGATTGCATAGCAGTTAGTTGTCTGCAAGCGTGTGTGTCAGACCTACAGCGTCTACTCTACCAACTTCTGCAAGTGCACAGTGCCACTCATATCTGTTGTCACAGTAGCTTGCACGCATAGTACCGATCTGTCAAAACCTGTAATGATGAATGAGGTCTAGAGTAGCCTGGTTCCCTTATCCTCTACAGGTTGAGACCTAATGTTTGGGTGACTCCAGACCAACACATGAGTACAAGCAGCACACAAACTCAAAGCCGCCATCCTCCTCCTGGTGCAGCATCATAAGCCACATCAACCACTGCTGTCCTCCTTGCCCCCTCTCACCTATCCGCCACTCCGTCTCTCGCCTTGAGCAGTTCCTGCTCATCTGCCCATAGTCAGGTGCCTGTAAAGGACATGTTTGAGCGTAAGAAGCTAATGTCACAAGTGCCCCAAAATTGAAGTGATACGACCAACAAAGCATCTTTTTCCATCTCCTGGTTCTAAAAATCCAGGCCTTATACACGCCCCCTGATAGGTGACGTAACAAGTATTAAACTGATAAGAGTAGTACTTACAAACACGCCACTCCTATCTGGTGGCACCTTTGACTGCACGTGCCGTGCCCCAAAATTGAAGTGATACGACCAACAAAGCATCTTTTTCCATCTCCCGGTTCTAAAAATCCAGGCCTTATACACGCCCCCTGATAGGTGACGTAACAAGTATTATACTGATAAGAGTAGTACTTACAAACACGCCACTCCTATCTGGTGGCACCTTTGATTACACGTGCCGTGCCCCAAAATTGAAGTGATACGACCAACAAAGCATCTTTTTCCATCTCCTGGTTCTAAAAATCCAGGCCTTATACACGCCCCCTGATAGATGACGTAACAAGTATTAAACTGATAAAAGTAGTACTTACAAACACGCCACTCCTATCTGGTGGCACCTTTGACTGCACGTGCCGTGCCCCAAAATTGAAGTGATACGATCAACAAAGCATCTTTTTCCATCTCCCGGTTCTAAAAATCCAGGCCTTATACACGCCCTCTGATAGGTGACGTAACAGGTATTAAACTGATAAGAGTAGTACTACTTAACACACCTTATAATAATGCAGAGAGAGGCAACGCAGTGAGAGGAGTCTGAAGAAGAGGAGTCAGAGGAGGAAGGTGGCTTTGAGGAGGTGGAAGACTAAACACGGCAGGCGTCCCAGGGGGCTTGTTGTCACCTTTCGGGGACCCTTGGTGGCTGGGTAGAGGAAGAGACCTTCAATGACATCAGTGAGGACAAGGAACGGGACATGGCTAGCTTGGTATCCAACCTTGTGCAAATGGGGAGTTTGCGGTTGTGCAAATGGACTGTTTGTGGTTGTTTGCGGTGCGTTAAACGGGGAGTTTGGTCTGTCACTGTGAAGCGAGCCTAACCCTTACACTACCTGATCGATACAACATCATACCTGATGTTTTAAAGCACGTTATTCCAAACAATTTAGAAATGTTAGGTAATTTATGCCCTTTATGGCTTAAAACCAGACTCTGCATCAACTATGTAATTTTCCATGGGAGTTTTGCCATGGATCCCCCTCCGGCATGCTACAGTCCAGGTGTTAGCCCGTTGAAACAACTTTCCCATCACTATTGTGGCCAGAAAGAGTCCCTGTGAGTTTTAAAATTCGCCTGCCTATTGAAGTCTATGGCGGTTCGCCGGTTCACGAACATTTGCGGCGGTTCGCGTTCGTGGTCCGCGAACCAAAAATTTTATGTTCGCGACATCACTAATCATTCGATTATACCATAGATGAAATTTAATTGTATCTTATGACATATACTGTATCTATCTATCAATCTACAGTATATATATATATACAGTTTTGCTCAAAAGTTTGCATACCCTGACAGAAATTGTGAAATGTTGCCATTTATTTTGAAAATATGACTAATCATGCAAAAAAATTGTATTTTATTGAAGGATAGTGATCATATGAAGCCATTTAATATCACATAGTTGTTTGGCTCATTTTTAAATCATAATAATAACAGAAATCATCCAAATAGCCCTGATCAAGTGTTTACATACCCTTAGTTTATACCCTTTATACTGTGTATTGCCCCCCGCATGTTTGATATCTCCCCGGAGTGGCTCGATGATATTAAGGCCAGGAGACTGTGATGGCCACTCCACAACCTTCACCTTTTTCAGCTCTAAACACTGGAGAGTCAACTTGGCCTTGTGCTTAGGGTCATTGCCTTGCTGGAAAGTCCAAGAGCGTCCCATGCGCAGCCTTCGTGCAAAATAATGCAAATTGTCTGCCAATATTTGCTGATAACATGCTGCATTCATCTTGCCATCAATTTTCACAAGATTCCCCATGCCTTTAGAGCTCACCCCCCCCAAAAAAAGTAAGTGAGCCACCACCACGCTTTACAGTGAGGATGGTACTCTTTTCACTATAGGTCTTGTTGACCCCTCTCCAAAAATAGCACTTCTGGTTGTGACCATAAAGCTCTATTTTGGTCTTGTCACTCCAAATTACAGTGCCAGAAGCTGTGAGGTGTGTAAAGGTGCTTTTGGGCATATTGTAAACAGTTTTTTTGTGGCAGTGGTGCAGTAAAGGCTTCTTTCTGGCACCTCGGCCATGCAGCTAATTTTTGTTCAAGTATCGTCGTATTGTGCTCCTTGAAACAACCACACTGTCTTTTTCCAGAGCAGCCTGTATTTCTCCTGAGGTTACCTGTGGGGTTTTCTTTGTATTCCTAACAATTCTTCTGGCAGTTTTGGCTGAAATCTTTCTTGGTCTACCTGACCTTGGCTTGGTATCAAGAGATCCCTGAATTTGTCACTTCTTAATAAGTGAATGAACAGTACTGCCTGGCATCTTCAAGACTTTGGATATCTTTTTATATCCTTTTCTATTTTTATGAAGCTCCATTATCTTGTTACGCAGATCTTTTGACAGTTCTTTCTGCTATCCATGGCTCAGTATGTAGCCTTCTCAGTGCATCCACGTGAGAGCTAACAAACTCATTGACTATTTATACACAGACCCTAATTGCATTTAAAAAAGCAACAAGGTGTGGGAAATTAACCTTTATTTGCCATTTTAACCCGTGTATGTCACCTTGTGTGTCTGTAAAAAGCCCAAACATTTAAGGGTATGTAAACTTTTGATCCTGGCCATTTGGGTGATTTCTGATATCATTATGATTTAAAAAGAAGCCAAACAACAATGTGATAATAAATGTATGATCACTATCCTTCAATAAAATACATTTGTTTTGCATGATCAGTCATATTTTCAAACTAAATGCAAACATTTCACAATATCTGCCAAGGTATGCGAACTTTTGAGCACAACCGTATATAATCTTTAGCATTATAATTTGCTTACTTTGGTATTGGTGATTTCAATTATTGGTTTATAGTGTTTTTCTTATTTCGCAGATTTGCTATATGGTTTTTACTATATATCTGATATCTTTCTATGATATATATATATATATATATATATATATATATATATATATATATATATATATTTATAGTCATTTATTTGTATATTTTGATTGTACAGATTTCAATATGCCATATCATTGAGATTTGATATCATGCATTTCTATTTGGTAAAAATGCTGTGGTCATTATGTTTTAGAAAATCTAATGGGTTGCTAATTGTTTTTATCCTGCCTGGTTATTGATATCTGTGAATTATTTTTATAATTTTTAGAATTAGATTATTTTGGTTTGTTATTACTAATAAACATTATTTTATAAAAAAATTATATTTGGCTATAAATTGATGTTGAACTAAAAAAATATTATAATTATTTCTGACACCTGTCATTTATTTTTTAAGCTTGAACCTATGTCTGTCTGACCACACTTTGATCCCTGCAAGTCTGACCACCCTTCTGCTTTCTTGGACCTCTTCTAGTCTGGATACCCTTTGACTATCTTGGATACCCTCCATGACTCTTTTCCTACAATGCACTTCTACTTGTCTGACTTTTTTGCCACCTCAAGGATCCTGACAGGTTCTATCTGGACTCATCCACCAAGTTAATGTTTGGGCTTTACATTTCTGCTTCAGCCCTGAGGGTTCATCTTTTGTCTGTCAATACTAGTACAAGAAAAGGGGCACACTTGAAGCCATCTTCCGATTTTTCTTATTTGCTACTTGCTCCGACCCTTTGGATTGTTATCCCAAATATTATTTTGCTAGCTACTTATCCTGACTTTATTAGTAATAACTATGAACCTTTTTCTCTACCTCAACCACAAAACCATAACCTCCACCAGTCTTCACCAGCATATGGTTACATAGAGGAACCATTATTAAATGGAGTAAAAAGTGTGTGATAAATAAGATTGAAAATTTGGAGTTACTGTCTACCATTCCAATGTTTTCTATGTGGCCTTTGTCAAAAAGTAAGTAAGTGTATCTTAATAAATTTATTTCATAGAAAATATAAACTGGGGGATATATAACCCACTAAATCCATTTCAATGTTTGTGACAAATTTACCCATAATGTTGAAATTTGCCAGTTCGGTGTTTGATGCTCAGTACTTACCGAATTCTCACTGTGTAGCTGAGAAGCTTCTAGTTTCCTCCTGCATCAGAAACTTGATAAGTAGAAAACAAAAGTATATATTCCACAAAGTCATATAAAATGTAATAAAATAGTCTATTTTTTTACATTCTAATTTCAAGTGTTAAAAAGAGTGTCTAAAAAGAGTATATTCTAAATATATGACCATAGTGACCAATGAGCCCACTAAACACCACATTTTACCCTTTGTGACAAATCCACCCATAGTACATGTGACAGCCAGTTTGGAATTCAGAGCCAAGTACGTCACACAAACCTTTTGTGTACACACTGGGGAACAGCCAACTCATACAAATTTTAATCCATATTTCCATTGCAATACATTTCATACATAGAAACACGATAAAGCAACCACTACGTTAAAACATAAGAGCCATAAGCTTAGCTAAGAACACTATGTGAACTTTATTTAATTCCAAATGTTGACAATACACAGATTTGTGATATTTTAAAGTGCCGATTTATTTGGCAATAACAAATAAGGAGCCACAACAGCTGTAGTACAAACACCAGGATTTGTTACAATTTGCAAGTTAACATTTGCTTTTATTAGTAATGGAAACCTCATTAGTATACAAGGAGACATCCTCCTGAGAAAGTAGAAGATAAAACCAGCCCAGAAAATGCTAGCCTGCAATACAGAATAATCACATATAATAGTTGTCAAACTGCGAGACGTTGTCACGCTTGTGGGGCGTACGAGGCAGGCGAGTTACAAATAAAAGGTAAAAATGTAAAGCTATTTATTCAAAATACCATGTAAACAATTTGTCCTCGGTGGTCCTGTATGTAAGAATTATAAAGTAGTTGAGTCTAAAGAATCCTTAGCAATAAATCTAGACAGACACCAGGTCAGAGAAGGTGCAAAGCAGAAGTTATTTTATTCAAAAGAAAGATTACAGCATACCAAAAAACATCAATAACAGGATGTTAGCAAAGAAAAAGTGTCAGACAAATAACTCCCAAAAAGTAGTGTTCTTCACCTATTTATATATGTAGGCCACACTATGCAATTTACATCATAATCATAATTCCCTCTAATGAATTATTAGACTCTTAGGGCCACATTAAATTCCAAGCCCGTAACTCGATCGCAGGCAGCCGCATGTCTGTGTGTGAGTTGCAGGCTCTCGTTGGTCTCTGTTTGCGAGGCTATTCAATTGCTCAAGCTCACAAGTTGCGGGCTTGAAGCTACAATCCTAAACCATGCACTGGTTTGGAGTAGTTGAGGGGGGAACATGATCAATTAAGCAAGCCCGTAAGCGCCCATTTGAAATCAGCCAATAGGAAATGAGACGGTCAATATTACGTCAGTAAAACATGGAGGATTTATGTCATTTAATTAGGTTCAGGGGTCCGATATACGATCAGACTTGCAAAATATGGAAAATACAGAATTATGAAAATGAATGCCAATACTGTTCAAGTCCATATGGGTGGCCTGATATGTATTAACTTATTGATTCCTAAGATCGATATAACCCTGTAATGGCACATAACATTTACATTTATTTCCTGCCGATTTGCGGGCTTGAGACTGTTGTGCAATTCATTTTAATGTCTATCATCGCTTTCCCCATTATTTACAGTGCAGGATTGATCTTTTATTTGCATTTACAGTGCTACAAATTGTTGTTTAACCCCCTTGCGGGTCCTCTGTAGCACATGTAGATTTTCATCCTCCATTTGCGGTTAACGAGTGTGGATACGTTTGCGGGCTTGGGGAAATTGAGCAATTGAATATCGATTTGCAATTTTAGTCCTGCGTAAGTGAAAGATCAAAGGCCTCTGCAGGCTGTAGGTTACGAGCTTGAGGGACGCATTGGTTACAAGTTCGTAACTCATAACCCGATCGGAGCCCACAAAAAGACTGAAGCAATTAAACAGCAAATTTGCCTGCGACCTCACTTACGGGCTCCCGGATCTCAAATTCGGCCAATTGTATGTGGCCCCTAGAGTCTTTCTACATTCTTACAAGACCACTGTAGGTTGGGATAAACATTATGGCTTTATGAAGTGACATACTGACAACATTAGCAGCTGCCCAAGGAGCATAAAAGCATGTTGATATAAAATCTATATTTTAGCAGACACCGCCTGGTCTGAAGGATTCCATGTTTGTATCTCCCCCACTTACTGCTTGATTGGAGTCTGCATTTAGTTTTATTATCTATTTTGAAGTGGAAGAAGGAAAAAGTAGGATGGGAATTTAGTTTTTTCCATTTTTCAGTTTAGATAAGCTTAACTCATTTGATATCTTCCCCTCTACGGCACATGCTCGGTAGAAGGCAGCTTGTAAACTCTACTTGCCCCGCTCCATATCTTCCCTCTCATGCCTTGAACAAATAGTAGCACCGTCATGACAGCTGCCACTTTCTAGTAGTTACATAGTTACATAGTATTTAAGGTTGAAAAAAGACCCTTTCAAGATCTCCTCTGATCTGCAATATGCAGATTAACTAATAATTAATTAGTTGTATTAAAAACAAATCCCTGCTGATCCCAGACACTGGCGACCGGACTTCTCCCTGGATCAACACTGCCTCTCTAATTATCCATGATAACCCTGAATTCCCTTTTTAATTAAAAATAAATCCAGTCCCCTTTTAAAGTTATCTATCAAATCTGCTGTCACCACCTCCTCTGGTAGAGAATTCCACAGATTAACCACCCTTACTGTGAAGAACCCTTTTCTTTCTTTAAGGTGGAAGTAGAATCTGCTAAAAATAAGATTGTCTTTGCTAATGCTTTCCTGACCATGGTTTATACAGCTTATTGTTTGTTACATACTTTGTGTGAACTTTTTCCTAATCTACAGTGGTCTTTTAGTAGAAAAGAGCCCCAGATGGGTTACAGAAGTTAGTCTTTATCTACAAGATGTAATGTGCTGCCATTTAATTTATTTTTTAAAAACATTCAATTTCAACATTTCATGTAATGAAATCTAAAGAAAGAAAAAAAATAACAATTATTAACAACATGTTAATGTTTTTATCATTTAGATTTTGTTGTAAATATTTTTTTAATGCCAAAAATATGTTAATAAGCTGCTATTAACTATCAACTAAAGAGAATAATTAATGTGAAAGGAAGGTAATGCCACATTTTAAGACAACAGAAAAACAAATCATATGACATTTCGGAAAACAATATATATGTATTCTCACTTAAAAGGATACTAAACTAAAAACATTTATATCAAGCATTAAAAATGATTTATATGTGATGCTTTTAAAAGGTTATGCACTAAAACTATTCTGTTATTATCCCAATCCTCTTGAATATAAAGCAAGAAAAGATAACATTTATAAGAGTCTGTGTTTTTTATTATCCATTTGGTGTGTCTTTGGTGTTAATTTTGTAAATTACCGTATTAATCAGCATATAACACGCACCAGCGTAAAACACGCACATCATTTTAAGAAATTTCAGGGAAATTTGTTATTTTTTCAGATAAAGAACTTTGAAGCAAAATCCTCAACCTCAACCTGCCTCCTCATCCTCCCTCCTCAACCCCCTACTCAAAACCCCCATCCTCAACCCCCTCCTCCACCCCCCCATCCTCATCCTCCTTCCACAACCCCCCTCCTCAACCTCAACCCCCCTCCTCAACCTCCCTCCTCATCCTCAACCTCCCTCCTCATCCTCAACTCCCCTCCTCATGATATTTAGGGGGGTTTAGGTTGAGGAGGGGGGGTTTAGAATGAGGAGAGGGGGTTAGAATGAGGAGGGAGGATGAGGATGAGAAGGGGGAGGGAATATCGGCATATAACACGCATCTATCATTTGCTCCCTATTTTCAGTGTTATACGCCGATAAATACGGTAATTAATTTTCCTTTAAAGGACCCATAATTGATATCACTGCCAGTACTACTGCCATTATTTATATTCCAACCATACCAAAACAACATGGGAATTAAAAAAAAAAAAAAAAAGTGTCTATTGTCATGGATGGGCTGATTTTGAAGATAAAATGTACATTATTTTATGATCTGGATCCATTATTTGAGAGTTTTCAGATCACTGAAGAACCGTTGTAGGTGCACAAGAATCCAAAGAAAGAACACACAAAAAAATTAGTAGGGCTCTGTCACCAAAGGGTCAAATATAGAGCTCAATCTAATTAACATCAGAACAACAATCATGACGAGAAAACTCCACGTATGTATACTTTTTTAAGTTGATTGGTAGTTTAACTTTGAAAATTAAATTATTTATCTTTTATGGTTAGAGAGTGTTCTCCTGGTAATTTAGACAAATAGGACAAAGTTAAATTTAATGAGACCCAGCTTCACACTGGTACAATAAATTGTAATGGTCTTCATTAGTAGAATAAACTTATCCAGAACTCAGACTAAGCAGGAACTCATTACTTCAAGATATAGAAATTCAGAGAACTTTGGTTACCTACTTAGTATTGCTATGGAAGCTAGGAAAACACTCTTTTACCTTATCTATAAATCATAACATGATGTCGTTTTATTAACATTTTGAATATTATGGTGAGTTTAACGGACACCTACTAGTCCCTAATAGTTAGTGTTTAGGTTTAAGATGACACATTGGATTGTCCACCTAGATATTACTGTTGTGTTGTTTTTGATCCTCGGAACTAGGACACTTAATGTTAAGACTGTCCATATTTAATGGTTTCTTAATCATTTCGTCAGCTCCACTTTCTTCACATGGCCCCTCCACGGTTCCATTCTTGTGAATGACATCTCCATTAGATCTTCCCAGATGCCCACTGGCATCAGGATGGGATACCTTGGACTTATCTTTCTCCAGCAGAAGTCCACCCTCTGCCTGAGGCCTTGAGTCTCTTGTTTTATGTGTTGATCTATGAAATGAAAACAGAAAGTTACTTTTCCTACATGATAAAAAAAGTATGGAATCGGGATAAACATCTTCAGCACCTAATATTTCACTTGATTTTAGCATTGAACAACATTGTAACTAAATTATGTGAATATATTTTGGAATAAACTGCATTAACGTATAGTTAAGATTGCAGCGCAGATGGGGCAACTCAAGATTGAAAAAAATTGGGAAATTGGGAAGGTAAGGCTGCATGTAACCTTAAAGTCCTCCTCTTTTTCTGATGACATCATTCATTACTTCATATATGACATAAGGAGAAATCATTTATATCATCACATATGATAGGACTTATGACATCAACTATAACATCACATATAATATTACAAATTACATCATCTATGATACTGATGACATCTCACTAGGCCCCTTTTGATATCACTTTATGAATTTATAATTGTACACTTAAATTGTTAGCTTTGGAGGAAAACAAATTTTCAATTGAAGCGGCTGAAGCTCATATATTAGAATATTTAGAAGAACCATCATTTTTCATAAATAGAAACCCAAAGGCAGAATGTAAAATTGTTAGGACTTTGATTTGATAATATTAAAGGGACATGGAAAGATTTTTGTTTGTTGCAATAAAAAGAGGTTATTTTATAATGTGTAACAGCGTATTTTCTTTCTTCAAATAAATGTGTCAGTGGCCAAAAAAATTTCAAATGTTTAAATGCTCTTGGGAGCTTGTCCTCAGCCAGCCAATGAGATCTACAGTATGCTCTCTGCATTACCTGTACTTATCAATACAGTTAAAAAGGTTTGACTTTTTTTTTTTTTTTCTAGTGGTTTAATTGGTATATGGAAAATAAGTAATGCTTGGAAAATAAGTAATGCTAAATGTAGTGGTCCAATATTGTACACTAATCCCGCTATAGGAGAAATGTTGTCTTCAGAAGTTCTTTTGCACAAATAAGCCCTTTATAAATTAAACTTAATTGGGTGCAAGGTAGTGTGGTCCATAAGGTCAGACAGAGTCAGACACAACTGAGCAACAACAACAAAGCATGCAGATAAACCACTATTAAATGTCACAAGGTGGCAGAGAAAGTAACAGCTTACCTCTAAAGCATGTGGTACCTTTTATGCATTTTGTCAGAGACAGCTGGTCATGATGTGCAACCATAGGACCTTTAAATACCCCACCCACAGATATTTCATGACAATCAGACGTGCAGTGGGTTTTATATGCATATAGATATAGATACCAGAAGGAACAGTGTAGTATATAATATGCTACCGCAAGATTATTACCGTAATAACCTACTAATATTACAGAGGACAAATATACATATTGTATCCAGACATACTTGGCCTGTTGAGTTTCTACATTTCCTATTGTCTTTTTTTTTTGTCTCTGTTCCATTCATTCATTTCAATTAAATTCAGGGAAAACTGCACAATTTTTAAACGCAAATATTCCCTCTTACCCCAAATAAATGAGGATGATGACTACAAGTGCCACTGCAGCAATTTTTACAAAGACACGCACGGTACCAGTAGTTTTAATCGTCAGATTTCTAGCTGGGGTAGTCATCACATTATCATATATTGGCATTGCTGTTACCTTCTCACTGAAGGTACCTGAAATGACATAAACAAACAAACAAAAAAAATGAAATGACAATAAATATATATAATATATAACAAATATTGTTGGTGCTGGATATGCATTGTAGTGTACTAGCCTATCCGGTACCATGCCTCAGGAAACATGCTGCAACATACAGGGACCATTTGTTTGATTTTAGGCAGTAAAAACTGACAGCCTTATTAAAATGCAATTTAGCAAATTTACAAGGGCTCTATATAAGCACACAGCGTATTTTATTTACAGAAGTTTTTAGTTAGTGAACTTCTATACAAAAGCAAGGTATTCACTAACTAAAAACTTCTGTTAAAAATATGCTGTGTGCTCAAATAGAGCCCTTTTAAATTTGCTGAATCGCAATTTAATAAGGCTGTGAATCTTTAAGCACTACTTAATAAAACAAAATACATAAAAGTAAATAAATACATAGGTATGTTACATCACATATATAGTTGTGAGCATACGAGCTTGCTTAAGCCGTTGCTCACGCTTGCGAGGGCCGCAGTTGCTATATATGTGATTGCCAGCAACTGAGGCCCTCCTGGTCACCAACTGGAACCTGAATCACTGTATTTACCTGAGCCCGCGGCCCCTCGCGTCGCGCTAATAAAGAACCGGAAGTGGGTGTACCAGAACTCACTGCACAAAACTTCAAGTCCCAGAATGCTCAGCAGCACAAGCAGTAGCCACTAAGCACATTAGGGGGCGAGTCTAATATATACTATAACTGTGTATGTAAATCTGTCTCTCACTCTGCAAAAACAAATGGAAAGATAGAACTGTTTTTTTATAGTTTATGTGTCACATTTAATGTATATATTTAAATATTATGGTAGGGAGGATTATCTCTGAGGACCTGGACTTTTATGTGAAATCAATATACTCTAGATGGCTTCTTATTTACATTATACAACATATATATATATATATATATATATATATATACACATTATATTTATATAATATATTTATTTATATATACACACATTATATTATATATTTTTACACATTATATATATATATATATATATATATATATATATATATATCACATATATAGTTGTGAGCGTACGGGCTCGCGTAGCGAGGGCCGCGGGCAAGGGCCTCAGTTGCTGGGATGGAGCGCCGAAGGCGCTCCATCCCAGCAACTGAGGCCCGCAGCGTACGGCCCGTTGCTCACGCTGAGGCCCTGCAGCCACCTCCTCCCCACAATACCCCGCCGCTGGAGAGAGGGAGCAGAACTCCATGCCCCATTACACCCATCAGACTACTTACATTCATTGGAGCATCTCAATTCACCTCCGCCATGTCTCCCCTGCCTGCACATTTTCTGAACAGCTTCGATGAATGTAAGTAGTCTGATGGGTCTGACTGATCGGGCCCATGAAGGCCTGGCCTTGGGGGACATGAAGGCTTAGCCTGGGGGGACATGGCATTATGGGCTGGAGGCCATAAACGTCTCAACGCAAATAACACGGCACACACATTACGACACTCGCAAACAACATACGACACACGTTAACACCACGACACACACATTACGACACTCGCAAACACCATACCACACACATTCACACACATTACGGCCTCGCAACACTCGGACTCAACTCGCGAACATTACAAAATTAAAAACACAATACATACACACAGCACATACATAAAAAACTTACCTACAGCAACAGGGAGCATCCAGGACCTCAAAAATGCAACTTACACCTTCGTTTCAATAAAAATAAAAGAGTTTGGACCAAAAAAAATTTGATATGCGAGAGAAAAAATGGCCGCTGAACAAAACGAAAACGAGGCTGCAGCACTCTCAACACGTAAAACACCACAACACACTCGCAAAACAACACACGAAACTCGAAAAACACCACGACGCACCGACGGATAATCTGCAAACACGCATGACACAGATAACCCGCCATTTTACGCCAATGCGGAAGTACACCACTACGCTAACGGTTTCGTCTCGCGCACGCACACTCTTACACTGCACACATTCATCACGCTTACACAGCAGCTACACGCCACTAATGCTACAGCAATATGAAAACAGATTGTCAGCTCTTCAACACAATGCCTCAAAATAGGTAAAGTATATTAATTTATTCATCTACTATATATTTTAGGATTACACACCAAACAGCATTAGCTACCTTACGATTTGATTGCCGTCATTTTTTGACGGGCAATTCGCTAGTACCTAGTAAAATCCAGGAACATTCCATGTCCCTTTAAGAGCAACTTTTAACATTTTGAGAAGTTGCAGTTTAATTAAAAAATAAATAAAGATTTAATAACACAATATTTGAATACAACATTTCTTATGATTCATGTATCTTAATTATTTGTAGAGCATCAAATATGGTATTTCAATTTAGTTAAAGACTTAGACTAAGACTATAATAATACAACTAGTTTTTAATTAAAAGAAAATACATTTTGATGTCACTGCTGACCCCTGAAGGTATCCATGATACATTGGTTGAAGCTGTGCAAGAGCAGCATTTTACACTTTTGAAAAGAGCTATGGTTGCCTTGAATGATGCAAGGTGTTTTCTACTGGGCCTGTGATGGGAAAAGGGTGTGGTGTCCCAGCTCTTCAGGTGTGATGTAACAAACATTAAATAGATCCTGGTACTCATAAACATAGTTTTCAAAACTTTAGATTTTCCCATACAATGTTTTATGTCCATGACTTGCACAGCTGCTTTGGCACCCTGTTCCACACAAGGACCCCATAGTCCCTGCACTAAACCACTAATAAGAAGATGTAGTTCTCCAATCGATGTGATCCCCCATGGTAGCAGGTTAAGTGTAGGTGCCAGGGGGTCAATAGGGATTCTTATGGTTTTAATATAGTATAACATTGGGGTCTATTAGGACCCCCATGGTAAAATGAATAATATTATGTGCCATAAGGGTCCATCAGGAACCGCATGGTTATACTTTAGATCATAGAGACCCCCATGCTAGCGGGGTTAATTTTTTAGTGCCATGGGTGTACACAGGGACCCCCATGCTTATACTTTAGCCTACCATGGATTTAACCCTAAGCTTCAGTCCTCCCTAACCTTCTGCAGTACCTCCCCAGATTTCCTTTGCACCTCTCTCATCACTTTCCCCAGACCTCACCCAGCTCTCCTCTGTACATTCCACACTCCTCCCTGCACCTTCCCCCAGAAGAAGTTGTTGAGTATATAACTTGTCACTTCCCATGCAAAGTGGTTGCAATGTCATGAGCTAACTAGGCATTAACTTTGGGAGGGTTATTAGCTCTAACTTCTCTTTCTATACTCACTAGCGACTTGCCCGTCAAAAAATGACGGCAATGTTATGTATATGTTTGTCAAGTTGTTTAGTTATTAACATATATTTTTGACACTTGTAAGTATTTTAATATGAACGTGTATTTTTGTAAAATGTTGATGTAATGGTTTTTTAAAATGTAATTAGTATCTGAAGAATTGTTAACTTGAATATACATTGAATGAATAGGAAAGCCAAAAGTAAAAAGCCTTTTTTAAACGTTGCAAATTTTAACATGAAGTTTAAAATATATGTAAGCAATAACCATTAAAGTATATATTTTTAAACTTGAACTTTATTTTTTATGTAAGTTTAGAAGTTGACAAAACATTGGTATAATTTTGAACATTATAAACAGGAACATAGTGAATACATTTTGTAAAGTAATTTTTTATTAAAAGTATTAACATTTGAATGTAAAAACAATTGACATTTAAATTAATCAGTATTAAAATTCAATTTCTATCACAATAATTGTTAACTTGAATATACATTGAATGTAGAGGAAGGCATACAGTCAAACTCTTCTTAAAACGTACGTAATTAAACTAATTTATTACTGAGCACATAAATTGGCGATAAACATTAATGTAGGTAGTAATCTTAAGATAACAGACAATATTTACATTGTGACTTAAAAGGTGCTTGACCTCTTAACATCCACTTTGTAATATGTTGAATGAAATAACTTCAAAATATATTTTTTAAACTTGTAACATTAGAAACATTAACATAGTGACTTAACATTTTAACATAATTTTTACTAACAATGCAAGGCAAGTATTTTGTGAGGCGAATCATTCATAAACATGACTTCCATTAATTATGACTGAATTAAACAACCAATTGTTATGTATTTTGCAATGCTTTTAAAAAATCTTGGCACCTTTAATTAGTATCCTTCAAAGTTATAGTACTTCATAGTAGACAATGTTTTTAGTAAAAATACGTCCATCTTCTAATAAATCACCTTGACTTTCATTGTTTTCAATGTAAACTTTAATTGCCTGTGGATTTTTGCACCTTGACAACGCAACGTACAATTGACCATGTGCAAAAACTGGTTCTTCCAAGAAAATACCCACAGATTTGAAAGTTTGACCTTGTGATTTATTAATGGTCATGGCAAATGCCATAATAATGGGAAATTGTCTTCTTTGAAGTATAAAAGGGAGACTACTTTCACTTGGTGCTAAATCTATTCTTGGTATGAAAACTCTCTCTCCTCTATGGGTCCCAGTTAAAATTTCAGCATCTATAAAATGGTCCTTTAATTGTTGAACAATTAATCTTGTGCCATTGCATAGGCCTTTTTTGGGATTCATATTTCGCAGTAACATGATAATTGCACCTTTCTTTAGCTGCAAAATATGTGGTGGCATTCCAGAAGGAGTTAAAGAGTTTATGAATTCAGTGGAAAAGTTAGCCTGACTTTCATTGTCATCAGCAAGTACAGAATCAGCACTGTGATAATTTCTTTGTGGTGCATAAATTTTTTTTAAGATTTTATTATTGAGGATTAATGCATCTTTATTTTTACACGTCAGTATGACTTGGTTGGCAAGCTCGGAATATTCTTCGTTATTTATGCTCCCTTCAAATATAGCCGATATAATATCTTGTTGACAAATCATATGAGGTGGGATCTCTACAGTGTCGTCAGGTAAATTTAGTATTTTTTCTGTTCTGCCTTCTCCAATTTTAATAAGCCAATCATTGAAATCAGTTTGGCCTTCTGATCTCATATTTTGTTGCAGTTGAAGATGGGTAAAATGTTTCCATACTGTACTTGACTTTATACATGTTTCGATAATGTCAGTTCGATTTCCATGTACAACAACAGGTAATGTTTGTCTAAAATCGCCACCCAACAACATTACCTTTCCACCAAATGGAAAAATATTATCCATGACTTCACGAAGCAAACGGTCAATACATTGGAGGGCATAGCATGACATCATTGTGGCCTCATCTATTATAATTAATTTACATTTCTTCAATTTCTTTGCTTGTAAGGATGTCATGCGAATATCTGACACAGAATTTTCTAAAATAGGCACTGGCAGTTTAAATCCACTATGAACAGTTCTTCCACCTTCTAATAAAAGTGCAGCAATTCCAGTAGTGGCAAACGCCATTGCTATTTTTCCTTGTGCTCGTACTGAACTCATTAATAAATTGTACAAATATGTTTTTCCTGATCCGCCAGGTCCATCAAGATAGAAATAACGCTCTGTCACCATGTCATCATCTATAGCATTTTTAATGGCATGAAATGCTTGCAATTGTAGTGTATTTAAAGTTGCAAGTCTTTCTTCTGTTCTTTCTGCTTGTAGTTGAATGTCATAGTCTTCAAAGTTAATGTCATCTATAAGACCTGGATCAGGCAAATTAAAACTTGCACAACTTAATCCATGAGTTAAAAAGACTTCTTGGATTTCCATTAACGCTTTTAAGTGTGCAATGGGTTCATTGTATCGTCGCATAAAGTCTTCAGCCATATTACTTTTAAAAGTCTCCCACAAAGCTAATGCATTTGGAGCATTTGAGAAGATACAAATAAAAGCAAATTGTTCTCTCATCTGTCGTGGCATTTGACATTGTGCTGCTTCTTCTAAGCATCTTTCCCACTCTGTATCATCAGCGAGTAAGTTTCTATGTCTTGCAGCTAAATGGAAGGATTCATATACAATGTCATTAACAGTTCTTAAGTGTTCAAAACTTTGTGCTCCAGGAACATTTAAAAGTAATATCCGTAAGCAAAAACGTTCAACATCTTTTGGACTGACTGTGTAAATTCTTGGATAATTTTATTGCCTCTGGTTTTTCTTGGTCTCCATAATCCATTCACAAAAACATAGTGATATGGAATTTCAATATATAAGTATTGTGTTGCTTCAGCATCAGTGGAATTTAATGCAAACCATGCAGTTAGTGTAGTGTGACGATCTTCACTTTGGGCCAATGCATTCATTTCATTTCCAGCATGGAAATAGACTAAATGTCGTTGTGGCAAATGTACTGCTAACCTATATACTGCATGTGATCTATCATGCATTTCAAATTTTAAAAGCCGCCACATAGCTTCTGGCGCACTGACATAGCGAGCATCTACATGAGATGCAAGTTCATCATGTACTAACTCACTACTTTCAGGGTTGTCTGCACTTTTGACGACTACAGTAGCTGCATCGTAACCTTTGTAAATATATTTGTAGACATATTTAATGGATTTGATAGAAGTGCAGGCTTCTACGTTGATGTGGGCGTTGTACTTCATGAGTAAATGTGGATTGTAGGGTACTACATATCTATTGTCCACTTTTTTCCCACGAATAATGGCACTATCTCCTTCTCTTCTTTTATAAAGTGGATATCCATCACAATTGGCATAGGTTTTGTCTCTATAATCTTTGGGAAATTCTTTGGAACATTTATTATTTTCCATACATGGTGATTGTGGATTAAGGTCACCACAGGGTCCATGAATCATGCGATGAGTAACAATCTCATATAGTCTACCATATAGTTCTGGATCTGGTAGTTCAGCAACAATGACTGCATCCACTTTGTCTGAAGTATCTAATTTATCTTTTTCTTGAAGTATTATTAGAAGATGTGCATGTGGAAGGCCTCTTTTTTGAAATTCAATGGTATATACATAAGCAAGACATTTGCCAAATAACTGATTTATAGTGAAGTCACGTATTAATTCATTTAATTTAATCTTAAAAACTCTGGCTACTAAATCTGGTCGATCTGAAGCAGTTTGTCCAAGAAGTAGATTTAGTGTAATTTCTGGCCATTGTGGATTACATGTAAATGTCACAAATAAATCTGGTTTGCCAAATTTTGTCACAATAGCCATAGCATCATTGTATCTTTCTCTCATATTCCGAGGAGATCCTTGAAAGGAAGATGGTAAAATGATGGCTTTGCCAGCTGTCATGTCTCTGCTTGTAGCCACGTCAGCAACATAGTCCATGAGTCCAGAATATTGTTCTACACGGAGTTTATCTTGTTGATATTTGATAAAGTTTAAATTATTTGCCTCAACTTGCAAATATGAATCAATAATCCATTGTTGTGTTAGTTTCCCACCACATAAAATTGGATTAAATACATTGCGAATGGCAATTTGAGCTACTTTAAATTCAAGCATAGAAACATTATTTCGGATTCTGGCTTTAGCATTTGGGTAACTGGGAAGAGTTAATTTTGGTTGCCAACCTGCTTCTCCGTGTGGGAAAAAGATGGGATATGTCATTGGATCTAAATTTGGACTTAAGATACTCATATTAATAAACGGTTGGTCCTCATTTCTAGGATATATTCGTATGTCTCTTTGAAATGGTGGTTCTCCTTCATCATTGTGAAACACCATTGCAACCTCATTTGTTGTTGGCAAGTTATAACGACGTTTATCAGTATGTCTGTCTCTTTTAAGCACCATATTAACCTTCGGCATTGGTAATTGATGTGTTTGTGAATGAAGTAGTTGTTCATTTTCTACTTCTGCCAATTTTTTATAAGCTTTACTGTAGGGATTGTTGTCCATAATGTTATTTAGCTCTATGAAAACAGTGGGTAAGCATTTTTTATTTTCTTCCATCTGCATACGTTGGTCAACAGCTTCCATTGTATCTAGGACATATAGTTGAGCGAATTTTCTTTTATTTCCTTCCTCTGGATGTAAATGGGAAGTGCGATGATAAATTTGTCCTTGGACTTTAAAACAGTAAGGACCATGTCCTGGTACATTAGCAGCTAATGTTGCCCCCATGGATGCAAAGGATATGGCACTATTGTAGGATCTTATGTTTGTCTTAAAATTTTTGTAGTTTGGAAAAGTAGGTTCAGTCATAATATTTTGTAAATAAATTGGAAATTCTTTCCTTTCTGGAAGTTTGAACTTGCCTTTTTGACAACAACTAATAAATTGTCCATCTCTGGGTCTCTCCTGTTTAAAATAATAAGCCTCACAAAACTGACATTGAGTAGTCATGTCCCCACAACTATGAACCTCTACTGCTAAAGACTTGAGTAGAGGACAATTTGCAAAGCATATAGGATTTTGCCTTTCATATTCATCAGGTGAAATGTCATATAATGTTTCAACAACAGGTTCTAAATGTTTTGTTTTTTTCGTTGCTTTTCTTGGTATATGTTGTATTGTTTGAGGTAAAATGTCATCTAATGTTTCATGAAACGGTTCTAAATGCTTTGTTTTCTTTGTTGCTTTTTTTGGTATCTCTTGTCTTTTTTCTGGCAAAATGTCATCTGATGTTTGAGCAACAGGTTGTAAATGCTTTATTTTCTTTGTAGTTTTTTTTGACATATCTTTAATTTCTGCAAGTGACAGTCTTTTGCTTGCAATTCTTTTGCGTTCTTTTTCTCGTCGAATTTCCTTCTTCTCCGGTGTCTGCTGGCTGTCTGCTCTCTGTCGTCGTTCTCTAGCTTGGCGTCTTTTCTTTTCTTGTTTAGTCTCATTATCAGCCATGTTAATCTGTAAAAATAAAATAATGTACCATTAGTTTATTTTGAGATGTTAAGTTGTTTTTCATGACATATAGTTATCAATAGTGTGTTAACATTTTATAGTTAATCAATTTCAATGCGTTCAATTGAATAAAAGTCTAAATAAGGGCATGAGATAATTATTTAAAGACATTTTTATTTATTAAACATGTATCCAAAAGCAAGTGTTTCAGTAACTAAAAAGGTATTTTAAAAAAGATGTTATGTCCTTATTTACAGCACTATTCAATTTGTCAAATGGCAATTAAATTAGGGTTTAGGACTGGAATGTTACAATGACAAATTATATAGATTCTGTGTTTTTAGACTTTTTTGGACTATGCCAATTTATTTTTTAAGTTTACATTGAAGTTTGTATTTATTGTTAAAGATTATTGGCCCTAAAAGACAAATAAGAGATAGATGATAGATATTACTTTTTATACTGTACCTTGGTTGAAGTTTGATTTCAAGCAAAATTCTTTGTTGGTCCTGTGTTGAAAGCCTTCGTCCGATGGTCTGGTCCTGTGTTGAAAGTCCTCGTCCGATGGTGTAGTCCTCTGTTGAAAGTCCTCGTCCTCTGGTGTGGTCCTCAGTTCCAACTCCTGTTCCGATGTTCTTGACGCAGTATCTGTTATAAAATAAAAATGAAAATGTTATGTTATTTGAATGTCTTTGTATGAATGAAAAAATGGCATTATTTCTGTGTTTTTCTACAATCCTTTTTGGTGCGCCACAATTTTGGTATGCTTCTGTAGGCTATTTTCTAAGGCTTATAGGTGGTTAAACATTAAAGAAGAATATTAATTAATTTTTCTCTTTTTTTACTTGTTATACTGTACCTTGGTTGAAGTTTGATTTGAAGCAGAATCTTTGTTGGTCCTGTGTTGAAAGCCTTCGTCTGATGGTCTCGTCCTGTGTTGAAAGTCCTCGTCCAATCGTCTGGTCCTCTGTTGAAAGTCCTCGTCCGATGGTGTAGTCCTCTGTTGAAAGTCCTCGTCCAATGGTCTGGTCCTCTGTTGAAAGTCCTCGTCCGCTGGTGTGGTCCTCAGTTGAAACTCCTGGTCCGATGTTCTTGACGCAGTATCTGATATAAAATAAAAATGAAAATGTAATATTATTTTAATGTATTTGTATGAAGTAAAAAATGACATTATTTCTTTGTTTTTCTACAATCCCGTTTGGTGTCCACCACTTTTGGTATGCTTATTTAGGCCTTTTTCTAAGGCTTATAGATTGTTAAACATAAAATAAGTATCTAAATGTACTTTGGTATGTGTTTGTGTGAGTTTTCATACAATCCTGTTTGGTGCGCACCACTGTTGGTATGCTTATTTAGGCTTCTTTCTAAGGCTTATAGGTTGTTAAACATAAAATAAGAATGTAAAAGTAGTTTGCTATGTGTTTGTGTGAGTTTTCATACAATCCTGTTTGGTGCGCACCACTGTTGGTATGCTTATTTAGGCTTCTTTGTAAGGCTTATAGGTTGTTAAACATTAAATAAGAATCTAAATGTAGTTTGCTATGTGTTTGTGTGAGTTTTCATACAATCCTGTTTGGTGCGCACCACTGTTGGTATGCTTATTTAGGCTTCTTTGTAAGGCTTATAGGTTGTTAAACATTAAATAAGAATGTAAATGTAGTTTGCTATGTGTTTGTGTGAGTTTTCATACAATCCTGTTTGGTGCGCACCACTGTTGGTATGCTTATTTAGGCTTCTTTCTAAGGCTTATAGGTTGTTAAACATAAAATAAGAATGTAAATGTAGTTTGCTATGTGTTTGTGTGAGTTTTCATACAATCCTGTTTGGTGCGCACCACTGTTGGTATACTTATTTAGGCTTCTTTCTAAGGCTTATAGGTTGTTAAACATTAAATAAGAATCTAAATGTAGTTTGCTATGTGTTTGTGTGAGTTTTCATACAATCCTGTTTGATGCGCACCACTGTTGGTATGCTTATTAATGTAGTTTTGTAATGCTAATAGGTTGTTAAACATAAAATAAGAATGTAAATGTAGTTTGTTATGTGTTTGTGTGAGTTTTCATACAATCCTGTTTGGTGCGCACCACTGTTGGTATACTTATTTAGGCTTCTTTCTAAGGCTTATAGGTTGTTAAACATTAAATAACAATCTAAATGTAGTTTGCTATGTGTTTGTGTGAGTTTTCATACAATCCTGTTTGGTGCGCACCACTGTTGGTATGCTTATTTAGGCTTCTTTCTAAGGCTTATAGCTTGTTAAACATAAAATAAGAATGTAAATGTAGTTTGCTATGTGTTTGTGTGAGTTTTCATACAATCCTGTTTGGTGCGCACCACTGTTGGTATACTTATTTAGGCTTCTTTCTAAGGCTTATAGGTTGTTAAACATAAAATAAGAATGTAAATGTAGTTTGCTATGTGTTTGTGTGAGTTTTCATACAATCCTGTTTGGTGGGCACCAATGTTGGTATGCTTATTTAGGCTTCTTTCTAAGGCTTATAGGTTGTTAAACATTAAATAAGAATCTAAATGTAGTTTGCTATGTGTTTGTGTGAGTTTTCATACAATCCTGTTTGTTGGGCACCAATGTTGGTATGCTTATTTAGGCTTCTTTCTAAGGCTTATAGTTTGTTAAACATGAAATAAGAATCTAAATGTAGTTTTCTATGTGTTTGTGTGAGTTTTCATACAATCCTGTTTGATGCGCACCACTGTTGGTATGCTTATTAATGTAGTTTTGTAATGCTAATAGGTTGTTAAACATAAAATAAGAATGTAAATGTAGTTTGTTATGTGTTTGTGTGAGTTTTCATACAATCCTGTTTGGTGGGCACCAATGTTGGTATGCTTATTTAGGCTTCTTTCTAAGGCTTATAGGTTGTTAAACATTAAAATAAGAATGTAAATGTAAATCCTGTTTGATGGGCACCACTTTTGTTATACTTATGTAGTGTTTTTTCTAATGGTTATACATTGTTAAACAATCACATTTGAATGAGGCCCTCGGCCATTAAACATATTTAGGTCCTGAATCAATTGCGTTTTGACCAATTGAATAGGGCTCTATATAAGCACATAAAATATTTTTTGACAGAAGTTTTTAGTTAGTGAAGACCTATTATGTGCTTATATAAAGCCCTATTCAATTAGCCAACTCACAATTGAATAAGGCTCATGGTTCGGTTCTTTTTTATACTTAAAATACTTTACCTTGATTGAAGTGTGGAATGACAGAGGGTCCCCTCCTGCCAATCTTAATCCGCCGGTCTTCTTGTAGTGTTTGTTTGAAAAATAAAGTGAAATAGTGAATTATAGAATTTTTTATTTGTATTTAACAAACCATGGCCTTTTCAGCATTTAAAGTATTTTTGTATCTTACCTCTTGTTCTTTGTTGGTGTTCTTTAAAAGGGATTGTGCTTCACAGTGTACGGTGCAAATTGTTGAAAGACGCTGTTGATGCAGAGTCTGTTTGAATATTTAAAAAAGTAGAAAGATTGAGTTTTAGGTGATCTATTAAATTGCAGTAAATTAATTTCATTGAATTATACTTCTGTAATTAATTTGAATTAACATTATTTTTTGGTGGGTGCTACACACATATGTCACATACATGAAGCACATTTCCATAGTTGAAAGTAATTTTTTTGTGTGCGTGTGACATATCAGTATACATGAATCATATTTTAATTGTTAAATTAACCTTATTTTTATTTTTGGCCAACATACATAAATGTGTGTGTGACATGTGACTATAGATGATACACATATATGTGCGTGTCACATATCAGTATACATGACTCATATTTTAATAGTATTTTAATAGTCCCAACTTATTTTTTTGTAATGTAATTTAAATGTAGTTGTTTAATTAGTTTGTTGCAGGGGCAATACACATAAATGTGCGTGTCACATGTCACTATACATTATACGCATAAATGTGCGTGTCACTTGTCAGTATACATTATACGCCTAAATGTGCGTGTCACTTGTCAGTATACATTATACGCATAAATGTGCGTGTCACATGTCAGTATACATTATACGCATATATGTGCGTGTCACTTGTCAGTATACATAAACCTCTTTGTCTTCTTTAATTTTTTTTTTTGATGTCCTGTCTTGAAAATAAGTAATATATTATAGCTTACCTCTCAGTTGTAATTTGCACAATGTAAAGTAGTAAATTAGGAAAGAATTATCTTCTCAAGTTTTAGCAGCAGTTATCTCCGAAGTCACTCTGTTCATCACCTGAGGAGAAATGTATTTTTCTCTGTCAAATAGACAGTATTTATAAACTTGTAGAACATTCTGGAAAGTTAGACCGTTAGAACGTAATACGCATGCGCTATTTGCGTTCCAGCTTACAATTTGCGTTCCATCCGCCATTTTGTGCGTAGTAGTGTTTAAAATGGTGTTTAATATGAGTGTGATCCGTTCCGCATAGTATGTGTTTCATTATTGCGAGTAAGTGTAGTGTAGTTACGTCTGGAGCCTCGTTTTCGTTTTGTTCGGCGGCCATTTTTTCTCTCGCTTAGCCGATTTTCGGTCGTTTAAACTGTTTGTTTTCACTTAAATGGACGTGTAAATGAACTTTTGGAGGTGCCGGATGCCCCCCTGTGCTATAAGTAAGGTTTTTATGTGTTTGTTGTGTTTATTTCTTGTGTTTGTGATGTTTTGATGCGCGGCGGTTGGAATGGGTCTTTCGCGGCCGTATTTTTTTCCGATGCGGCCGTATTTTGTTGCGATATACGCAGTTAGCTTTTACGTGTACGACGCAGTGTATTTGTTTCTAAGTCGTGCGTATGTGTGTTAAGAGCGTGTGAGGGGCCTTTTTTACTGTTTTTTTGTTAAGTCTTGCGTCTGTGTGTCTGGGTGTAAGCGGGTGTGAGGCGACTTTGAGTTTTTTTTTGTTATGAAGTTGTGTGTGTGTGTATGTGTGTGTTAACACAGCCGATGTTGGGATGCTCCCACCACCGCAAATGCGGACCCTCGCTTCGCGAGGATCCGCATTTGCGGGGACGTTGTTTGTTTTTTGTTGGCTGGGCGGTTGGGTTTATTCTGTTAAAAAAGTCGTGTGTGTGTATGTGTGTGTTAACACAGCCGACGTTGAGCCTCCACAACCGCAAATGCGGGCCCTCGCTTCGCGAGGACCCGCATTTGCGGCGAACTGCGTCCCTCGCTTCGCGAGGGACGCAGTTTCTTGCGGGCTCGCTACGCGAGCCCGCAAGCGTGAGCAACGACTTGGGTTTTTGTTGGCTGGGCGGTTGGGTTTATTCTGTTAAAAAAGTCGTGTGTGTGTATGTGTGTGTTAACACAGCCGACGTTGAGCCTCGACAACCGCAAATGCGGGCCCTCGCTTCGCGAGGACCCGCATTTGCGGCGAACTGCGTCCCTCGCTTCGCGAGGGACGCAGTTCTTGCGGGCTCGCTACGCGAGCCCGCAAGCGTGAGCAACGACTCGTACGCTCACAACTATATATGTGATTGGGCAATATATACTAAATACTAAAGCTTTGGAGAATAGTATCCTATGGGCTGTAGATACTAAGATTTGACATCTCCAACAGTTCTGCCACAGTTCACTCTTCCAAACATTTACCCGAAATCACCTAATTCTAAGGTTCCTAAGTAATTCACTATTTCCTTCGCAAGTAACCCCTTACCTCCTGGTTTTGCTCGGATTGTTTTTCCTCTGTATCCATTTCCATGTTCCAGATGCCACATGCTCTTTTCCAGCTCCCTTGTTACCTTTGTTTCCAGCAGCAGACATGTACTGTTAACTAAGTGGGCTCTGGATGAGTCATGACAGTCCACAGTAGCTGTGGTGTTCATTGCTGGCAAGTTACAGAAGTTCTCCGTGTCCTTATTGATAGTTAAAGGTTGATTCATCAAAGTCAGATTACTCTCAGCACAAAACCACTGCCTTTCCCATTGAATGGTAGTAGGAGGAATGATGGTGCCTGCTAGAAAGACAAATATAAAGTGTTTCCTTAAGTTAAAAAATAAATATATGGAGATATATACACATTGTTTCACTTACATTGACATGGGAAGCACTTGTTATCACCAAAGTCTGACAATTCACCTTGACAGTGAGAACCCCAAATTGGGTTCTCAACCAATGACACAACAAAATCTGGGATGTATTTTTCCAGTTATTCCCCAAGCAATTAGCTAAGAACTGGAAGCAGCAAATATTCAGTGCTTCCCTGTGGAAAACAATTTAAAAAAATATTTTCTAGATTTTGTTAATTTAAAAGATGGTTTATCATGTCTCATTAAATAATATAAGAAAGTGATTCACACTACATTTATAGGGCAATAATAAATTGTACCCTATATATACACCTCAGGTCAGTGGTATAGATAGATGATTGTTATTTTTTGCCAAAGCCCACAAGTAATACTCTTATAGATTTAACATTGACTGAATGAGTAATTGTAGAGTAGATTTATATGTCACACGTTTATGCAACTGCTCCAGGTATGCACCATATACACCTTTCCTGCATCCAGTCCCATATGTAAACATGGTATACAAATGTGCAATATAACTAAGTATTGCCGTTTAAAATAATGCTATAAACGAATTTTTCATTTATAGTTGCAGCTTTGTGTGAACACTTGTAAAGAGCATTGCTAACCTTCTTACTCTAAAATTATTTTCAAACTGTAGCAATATCTGCATCTGGCTCCTACTGCTCAGCTATAGTAACAGATTCTGGAGGAAAGGCACCGCCTTTTTTACCACAGTTTAAAAAAAAACAATATGAGGAACTAAGGCATGGAGAAGGGGAGGAAAAAAACAACACTTTCAGAGTTTTCTAACAAAAGGTCAACATTTTAGATTACAATATATTTATAAGTTTGCTAGTTTTCAGTCTTGCATGGTGCTTTGGGAAAGGACTTTGGACACTGGATTCATAACTCAAAGGCAGGGCCGCTCCTCCTTTGCAACATGTTAATACTGCTATTGTTGCTATTGCAACCCATGTATAGTGCTACGGTACATGTTGGCGCGTTACAAAAAAACAATAATAATAATGCTTATAAATCAACACAAATCATTACAGAGGATAATGATGATTTCTCAGGATGTTTGCCCTCTTTTTGTTTGCTTTAAAGCAATACTAAACTATTGGGCTTGGGTTTACATATGAGAACCTAAACCATAGAGATGAGTGGATTAGCACAAGATATTGAATTGAGCACAAATCCCGGTGTGTATATCTCAGTTTATGAGGTACACTTACATGCTCGACTGGTTATCAGGGAAGTGAACACCACAGCTCCTAGAAAAAGCATTCCAAGACCTGCAGAATAGAAGAGGAACATATTATATATAAAATATACAAGTTGTTGGTACTACCCTGAGAAATGCCATTTTACTGATTCCTGGCTTATCAGAGACCTGCTCTTGGGAAACAGTTGAAGCATTTGGAAAGATATAGGCCCTTATTTAATTCCAAGCCCGTAATTACCTACATATTGCCCATATGTCTGCAGGTTAGAAATGTGTTACAGTTACAGATGTATTTAATTGACTCAAGCCCGCAAGTACAGGCTCACAGCCCCAAAACCATAAACCCATACATAGCATTTCAAGGCATGATCATGATCAATTAATCAAGCCCATAAGTTACAATTTAGACAGAACCAATAGTAAATGAGACTGTCATCGTGACGTCAGTAAAAGATGGAGTTTATACTACAATCAAATAGTGTTTAGAAGTCAGATCTGCAATCAGACTCGCAATCTAGAAATGTAGAAATCAATACAAATCAATAAATCAATTGTTTTAGTCAATGCGGGTTCCATAATATGTATTAACTCCTTGATTCCCGGGATCGATATAACACGAAAACAAAACATAATAAAAATATTTTTATTGCAGATTTGCGAGCTTGAGACTGTTGTGCAATTAATTATAATGCCTTTCTTTGCTTTCCCAGTATTTTTAAGTACAGTATTATGTTTTGAGTTGCTTTTGCAGGGTTCCAAATAGGTGTTTAACCCACTTGTGAGTACTATCAAGTACTAGTAAAATTATTTGATACATTTACGGGTTTGAAGGTAATTGTGGACTTGAATTGTTGTAATTAAAAATGGATTTTGCATCTTTAGCACTTGTAACATTTACGGGCTTGAAACATCAAAGGAGGAGATAGGACAGAGTTATGGTTATGAGCAGTGCTTTTGAGCCTGTAACTCGCAATTGGAATGCGAGTAGCAAAAAGAAGCCAATTAAATATCAGTAAAATTTGCGGACTCCATTACGGACTGACGTAGTTGGGATTTGGACAATGAAATAGAGGCCATAGTCTTTGGAAAGTAGGAAAAACTATTTATAGAATGACACTGTAATTACAGTGTCATTACAATATATTTATACAGAACGTGTTAACAATATGTTTATTACAGAAGCCCAAGCAATTTTATACTCTGAACCTTCTCCAGCAGAGACCCAGCTCAGTCGATTAATACTTTTTTCTTGTGAATATATTTTGTAACAACTTGTACAATTAAACTGTCCTCACCATTTATTTTGTTGCTGATCTGTGGTGATAGGCTGACCTTTCCTGGATCTTTTATTTGACATTTTCTTCTCCGTTTCCTTCTTCTCCTTTTTGTCTTTCCATTTTTTATACTGGATACCTCTTCCCATTTTCCTTCTTTAATGGGTTTTAAAGATTCTGTGTCTCGGCTGGGTGCATCATCTATGATCTCTTGTCTGTTAACGTCTTTCTCAGGTTCCTGGGTCACAAGTGGAAATTAAAATATAAGTGAAGGCTTTAAAATGCAGAAGAATTGTTAGAGCAAGGCTTGGATGATTTGTGTTGTAATGGATCTGTACATGAAGCCTACTGATTGGATACTGATCAAAACACAGTACAATAAAATAGCACTCAAATCTAATGGGAAAAAAACGATTTTAAATAAAAGATAAACAGATTTTTTTACCTTGCTCTCGATCAGGGGTGTTTAAACTCGGTCCTGGAGGGCCGCACCCAGGCCTGGATTTCTGTACACAGGTGAGTCTATCAGGATGTGACTGACTCACCTGTGCACAGCAGGGTTATAACCAAGTACAGGCATGTGTGTGGCCCTCCAGGACCGAGTTTGGACATCCCTGCTCTAGATCAATTAACAAATAACACAGTCTTAGACAAGACCTAAAATATGAACTACTATGTTACTAGATAAACATATATTTTGACACTTGATAAAAATTGCACCTGTATCTCAAAAGCTAATGGTTAAAGAAACCCTTTAAGTAATTATTTTAGTTTTACATCAATGATTTAACTAGGTGACTAAATTTTATCCTCCTCAGTATAATTGTCAAATAAAATTTGCAGTTCATTAACTTCTAAGAAGATTATTACCTATAACCGTTCTTCCTGTTCTCTCTCACATAGGGTGTCAACTTTCAAAGCTGTGACTTAAGACCATACTTAAAGGGGAGGGGCTTCATGCTACCAGTTTCTCATACTGTTCAAACACACAGTATGTCATTGTCTGCTTGCAGCTGCATGTTATTGGTCATAGTAAGCCTGTGGAGAGCCTTCCAGCGAAAGTAGTAGGATCAAATACCGTTAAATAATATAAACATATCTGGGATGATCATAAGGCCAGTCTGATGTTTAATTTAGACAATCTTTAGATAGATATATTTGGCAGATTAGAGCATTATTGGTTAATAACTCTTAATTAGAGGTCAAAGAATAATCTATTTACAAAATAGTTTAGTTGTATTTAGGCATTGTATTACAGGCGTTCAATACCTAATATTTTGGAAAATTAAAAATAAGGATTGGAACTTCTGAAAGGTTGACTACCCATGTGAAGTTGTCAAAATATATTGAAGAAATCAAATCTCAGAGCGCACAGTTTGCCCCAAAGAATCACAAAGAAATGAAGATGTTCGCCAAGTTGCCATTTAAAGTAGGGCAACGAAAATTATAATAACATTTCTGAATAAATTCTGAAAAATAAAGAGTGAGGCAATGAAAAGGAAGACCATTAGAAAAACTGTTTATCGGGCATGACAGAGGCACTTCTCATCTTTATTTTACATCAACTTTAAGACTTCTTAACCATCACTCAATATCCTTTAAGTAACTTGTTCTTTAATTATATTTATTTTTCACTAATTCAATAAGTATGTTTATAGGATTTACTAAAATATTATTATTTAGTTTGAGCTCGGGTTGACAAAAATGACATGCCCATCTAGTGAGAAATCACAAACCTTTTTTAGAAACCAGGGAAGAGTGTATGTAATAGGACAGAAAAATAGAAACAAAAAAGTTAGGTTTTTTTTACCCTTTGGATCCTGTCAACCTTCCTTGGTGCATTGTCCTAATACTTATGAGTTTACCTGTTTTTTCTCGTCTACATCTTGCTCTGTAGGATGATCTAGAACTTCCTGGACAGGATATTTAAAATCTCCAACTGACGCATATGACTTCCATGGTGACTCTTTAGGACTGTGAGATATGGTACTGGACAAAAAATGAAAATTTACATGGAACCCTTGCGTTTTTTGAATATATATTGAAGATATAATTATTTATTCTGATTATTGTACTAAATTGCTGACAATTATGGAAAACTTCACAATTAACATTTATATACACTAATAAACAAGCAATGATTGGTTTAAAGGGACATAGAACCATGAAGATTGCTCTACACCACCAGAGCATTAAAAATCCAGTTGAAAAAAATCAAATATTTCAAATCAATGCATATTTTCGTGTTTTAGAAAAAATCTTTATATAAACTTTAACTGTCGGTCTGTGCATAATGAGCGGATCCAGACTCAGCAAGAACCAAAGTCACAAGCACCTGGCACATGGCGATAAAACAAGCATTGCTGCAACCAAAAATTATTCCTCTATGTTCTTTAGACATTTTAATCCCAAAGGGATTTTTTTTTCCAATTTTTTTTATTAAAGATAAAAATAAATATGAGAATTTAGAGGGAACCGGTTATCTTTAGTCCATTAGTGGCAGGATTTTTAAATCACCATAAAATGGTGAAAATAAAAAAATATTTTATGCTGGTGTTTACATGATGGTGTAGAGTAATTTTAATGACTTCAGTGGCCTATTATGATGAGGAAACTGGCAGGATCCACTTACACAAGAGGGGAATATGCCGGAGTAGCTCAACTTTGAGTCTCTAGGCCATTGTGTTGTGGCTTACCTTAATTTTGTAGATGTGTAAGATATTACTCTGCCACCACTATAATGTTAATATCCCAGTGTATTATTTTTTGGTATAGCACCACTTTGACAGCCCATGAAGAGTTCAATACCAAGGAAGCATGTTGGGTGATGTTACATCGAAACTGTGACATGCTAGCGCAAGATAGTTTCCCCAATAATATGGTGTGAAAGACACTGGCACAGGCAGATGAAAGGTACCATAGTCTACGTACTCTAAGAAAGAACAGCTACATTTAGAAATGTTGGTGCAATTATTAGTGATATTACATTAGATGCTACCATAATATATATTCATTAAGATAGATTTGCAAAGTTCACTCTAAATCTGCAGCCACTTTTTGTTAGTTTGCCTCTGTAGTGATATCAGTTGCACACGATCAGTGATGAAGAATAGGAGTAAATTACAATACATATAATTGATACTATATAAGAAGATAGGGTAATAATATTAATTATTGTATTATATTTGCCATTTCCTATTTTAAAAAAAGCCATTGAGTTATAAATATTTGAATGTTGCGGCTTCTATTAAAATAGGAATCAGGCAACAAATGGCAACAGTATTAAATATATCCATGACATATCATGGTGACATTTGTTAATCACTATGTTGACTGTGAGTAAACATAAAATAAATCATTGGTGAATACAGTGATGGGCAATTCAGGCTAGTTTTTGTTTACATATAATTCTAAAATGCCTTGTTGTTGATGGCTTGCAGTTGGATGAGAAGAAACATAGATCAGTAATTTATGTTTTCTTTAATAAAATCCAAATGGTTACTTACCAAGTCTCTTCCACAGAGTTTTTGAGCCCCATCATTTTAATCTTTGACTTTATTAAAGTAAGTTTAGACGTCATTGTTCAGCCGGCAGTGATCTGTTAGAAACAATCAATATGTGTAAATGTCAGCTAGTGAAGTACCATAGGAATATACTCCCACAAAGAGAAGAAGAGCCTGACGGCTTGCACAGTAACACTACAGCAGCTACAATATTTATTGCTATATGTATTTATCAATTTTGTAAACCTTATTAAACAACCACTGCAATTATATTTAAATGTCTTCTGAATAACTAGACTTGATAAAAGGCTAAATGTTTTTAGAAATATAAATAAATAAATACAGGCTTGAAATATAAACATTTGGTTACAAGTATTATTTACGGTGGGTGTTCATTACCTTTTTTTATTGTGCGTTTCAGCTACTTTTTCAGAAGAAAAGCTTATTATTATGGTAGCTTATAAGTTTTGTAGGACATAAACACGTGTGAAAGCTAGTTTTCCTTTGCAGGGGAGGTTATTAGTCAGGAAAAGGATATCTCTAACACCTGAAAATGCGGAAAAGCGTCTATTTAGTAACTGGTTGCAGAGTTCTATGTAACTTATGATAACAAACTATTTTCAGTTAAAGGAAATGTGGGAAATGACCTGATTAGGCTCTCTCTGCCACTAAAATCTTACAGCGCTGAACACTATAAATGGTTATTGACAGTGACAGTGTAGAATTGCACTTCGTCTTCAGTCTTGTGAACAACAAGCAGGGGGCTCCATTGGGTTTATCCCCATATTTCATGTATGTCAAATTTATAGACATGCTCTTATGCTCCTGGGGTAATGGAATTCTCTAGAGCACAGCTAATATGAATGAATTAATTGTTTTGAGATTAGTATAGATTAGTATAGATCAGCTTCGGTCATAAACATTTTGATTAGAGAGCCCTTTAAATTGCATTTTCCTTATTTTACATATTACAAATAGACTCTGACCTTTCAGAATGCAGATAAGACAGGTTTATTTGTCTTACTGTTCTGACTGCCAACCAGTAACAGACTGTCAATAATGTATTAATTTTGCAATTTAAAAAATAAAAAATTGTGCATTTCATTGCATTTGAAAAAAAAAAAAAATCCTTGCCCACCTCATCTATGTGAGCATCTAGGGGCCTCATTCTATTAGCGGCCGCAGCCGTTGCGGGGCCGCAAGGACCAGCCGCAAGCTATTCTGCTATTCTATTCCCCTCCGGCCGGGGATTCCGGCAGGCTTGCGGACGGTGCCTTGCTATCTCTTGCGGCCGCTCGCGCCGGAGGAAATCCTTTGATCTTAAACGGCCGCAAGGAAATCGGCCGTAAGAAATTCCTATTTGCAATTCAATTGCTCCGGGAACCCTCTCTGCAAGGCTAAAAGCGAGCCGCAGCTTACTTGCAGGAAAGAGGTCCCGCAAGCATACAATTAAGCACATAAAATAGCCCAAATAAAGCCATCCTGCACTTTGCAGAGTCTATAAAGTGATATTCGGTGTTAGCAAAAATAGCACATAATTACCCTATACTCAAATCCGTAAAATATATTTTTTTTAATATACGTAAAATATACATGTAAAAAGTCCAGAGTGCTTGGAGCACCTCAGACACGCCCACGCCGCAGCCGGAAAATAAACAGTTAATTTGAACTCGGGTTTGGGCTGATGTGCAAGCTTGAGAGGCGGTTACCTTTAATCCTCATGTCCCCCAATATGATCCCTAGCATTTACAGAGCTGTACAGTGCAGGCTTGAATTTATTTTTGCGTTTTTATATTTCAGAGCTTACGGCCGGTTCCAAGATATGCGGCCGGCCGTAAGAGGAGATCCTTGCGGGGCCGTATAATAGAATCGCGAGTTAACAGAACCCCCGCAAGGAATCGCAGCCTTACGGCCGATTTACGGCCAGTAATAGAATGAGGGCCTAGGTATGGAGGTAAAAGTGTTTCTGCTTAGCTGGAGTAAATGTGGACCAGTGTCACTGCAGAAGTGTCTATCTATCTATCTATCTATCTATCTATCTATCTATCTATCTATCTATCCATCCATCTATCTGTCCATCCATCCATCTATCTATGTAAAAAAAATAAAAAATAAAAATCTTATTTTTCTATTCAAATTAATAAATTGCATCATATTTACATTATACTATATGGCAGATGCATATCTGGCGTTCAATATTAGTGAAGGTTACAATGTTGTCATCCCTCTGTAGGATGCTCTTGCAACATTAAGGATCTCCTCACAATATCTTATTTGCTTTGTGTCTGTTTTCTGGACTGCGTCTGCAGATCACATATCATCGGTTGAATTCTTAAACTAACTGCGCTGTGAAAGAAAACGTAATCTTATCTAAACAGCTTCTAAAAACATTATAAGCTTACATTTAAGTTAAACTTTATTTTTGGTGTCAACTTTCCCTTAACCTAGCTTGGCAAATATCATCTTAGTGTTTATTTACAAGATTAAGTAACTCAACATGTTTCTTGTACAAACTTGTTCTGAGTGATTGGCTAAGTACTTATTCTGAGCGGCTCTTGGTCTCTATTAAGTTGGCATTATGATCCTATTAAATATTAAACGGTACATCAGACTGATCCTCCTGTTGAATTATAATTATGACAGACAAAAGTCACCCAAGTCATATAAGGGGCACTGATGCAAGATCGGCAAATATAAGAATACTAGCGACTTGCCCTTCAAAAATGACGGCAATAAAAAAGGCGATCATCACGAGCCTCTCCCCTCATGTACTTTTGCTCCTCTGAGCACCCTTGGCGCTCATTGTGAGCCCCACGCTGAGCGCCTAAAAACAGGCCTAAAAACATCTAAATAAAATGTTTTTACATATATTCTATTTGATTTTAACTGCTGGAGAATACTAGGAAGGTAATATTTACAAAACTTTAGCATTAATAGACAGTGGAGCAGTAAAAACAAATATAAAAAATGTATATCTAAAATCAACTTGATTGAATTCCCCAAGTAATGTTAGTACCAGCAAGGGGATGAAAATTACTAGTACCTAGCAACCTTGACTTGATTCCAGTCAGGGACTCAAGAGGTCACACCACCCTGAAGCTAAGCAGGGCTGGGCCTGGTCGGTACTTTAAATGGGAGACCACCTAGGAATACCCGGAGCCATATGAATGTGGCCAACTGGAGAAGTAAAAGGCAACCCACTCCAGTATCTCTGCCATGAATACCAAGTGGATCATGAAGATGTGCCTGGTGTGTTACGACCATGGAGAGTCACAAAAAACAACACAAAATAAATGACCCATAAGGGTCAGTTATAAAACAGGCTAATACTAACATATCATATTTTTTACTTACATATATGTTGTATATATACAGGTTGCAAGGGCCTCTTCCACTGTGTGTCAATCTTTTTTTATCCCTTCACTTATTTAATACTATGTGTGATTAACGCTCTCCTTGAATCCTTCTGATCAAGCTGCACCCGTCCGGCGTCTGACGTCACTAAAGTGCGACGCCCACATAGTGTAAATAGCCTGCCGTACATGTTTCCCTTGTAGCTTCTACAGAAGACGTTCAGCCACTAGATGTCACTAAAAATGCCTACTTATTCTCTCTTTTTTTATGTTAACTGTTTATATGCCAGAAAATGCTTGATGAGGAAAAAATGGACTGAATTGAAGATAGAATAAGTCATAAAAGTTAAATAAAGGATAATTTAAATATTCCATTATCTCAAAAGTTATGTCATGTGTGTTTTCGCCCAACTCTCCATGACCTCCTGGATTGTAACACATCATACTGATCCACTTGGTATTCATGGACGGCCACTGGAGTGGGTTGCCAGTTCCTTCTCCAGTGGGCTACAGTATATAGCCCCTGGTATTCCTATGTGGTCTTCCATCCAAGTACTGACCAGGCCCAACCCTGCATGGCTTCAGGGTGGCACTTACCACTTGGTTCCCTGACTGGAATGGAACCCATATGACAGCTGACCACCAAGTAAAAAACACTTATCCTATTGTGTGTAGGTAAAGGAACAGGATAATTTCAGTACATTCCCCCATAAATTGGCACCATAGAACAACTGTAACAATTATCCATGTCTAACCTCAAAGCCTGTGTTCTTATTATTTATAGGTGGTTTGTTGTATATTTACCCATATACCAGTAGCAAAATATTCGTATCCATTGTTTCTATCTCAAAGGATAAAAGAAAACAAAATGTGATTCCTTAATCATATTAAAGTGTGTCTATATTATTGACAATTATTAACAATAACAAAAAAACTGTCTGTATAATGTGGGAATCACAAATATAGGACAACTAAATGTAATTCCTAAAGGACTTTTCTGGATTTAAGTCGGTCTATAATATCTCGGTGTATCTATTTACTTTTATGTACTTTATTTTATTAAGAAATGTTTATAAGCTCTGTTTTTACTATCTAAAATCAAACAAATAGTTCCTTTATGTGTCTGCCCACTGCAGTGTATGCAGACACAGACTCTGTAGTGCTGGATGTCTTAGCCTATCAGGTTGCAGCAGCACTTTACAAATTGTTGCTAAGAGATGGTCACTGATTGATTAGCATGAGACACTGTACAGCCAGTACAGCAGAGTATGTGTCTTTGTGAGCTGCAGAGGGCAGACCCAAGTTAATATTTGTTTGATTTTATGTAGTAAAACCAGAGTTTATAGACACTTCCTAGTAAATTAAAGTACATACAGTGGGGGGGGGGGGGGGAGTATTTGATCCCCTGCTGATTTTGATCGTTTGTCCACTGACAAAGAAATGATCAGTCTATAATTTTAATGGTAGGTTATTTTAACAATGAGAGACAAAAAAAAAACAACAACAAAAAACAAGAAAAACGCATGTCAAAAAAGTTATAAATTGATTTGCAGGTCAATGAGGCAAATAAGTATTTGATCCCCTATCATTTAGCAAAATTTCTGGCTCCCGGGAGTCTTTTATACAGGTAACGAGCTGAGATTAGGAGCACTCTCTTAAAGGGACTGCTCCTAATCTTAGCTTGTTACCTGTATAAAAGACACCTCTCCACAAAAGCAATCAAACAATCAAATTCCAAACTCTCCACCATGGCCAAGACCAAAGAGCTGTCCACGGATGTCAAAGACAATATTGTAGACCTATACAAGGCTGGATTGGGCTACAAGACCATCGCCAAGCAGCTTGGTGAGAAGGTGACAACATGTTGGATTATTCGCAAATGGCAGAAACAGAACTACACAGGAGGATCTTGTTAATGATCTCAAGGCAGCTGCGACCATAGTAACCAGGAAAACAATTGGTAACACACTATGCCGTGAAGGACTGAAATCCTGCAGTGCCCGCATGGTCCCCCTGCTCAAGAAAGCACATGTACAGGCCCGTCTGAAGCTCACCAATGAACATCTGAATGATTCAGAGGAGAACTGGGTGAAAGTGTTGTGGTCAGATGAGACCAAACTCAAGCTCGTTGGCATCAACTCAACTCGCCATGTTTGGAGGAGGAGGAATGCTGCCTATAACCCCAAGAACACCATCCTCACCATCAAACATGGAGGTGGAAACATTATGCTTTGGGGGTGATTTTCTTCTAAGGGGACAGGACAACTGCACCGCATAAAAGGAATGATGGATGGGGCCATGTACCGTCAAATTTTGGGTGAGAACCTCCTTCCCTCAGCCAGGGCCAGCATGACAATAACCCAAAACACACAGCCAAGGCAACAAAGGAGTGGCTCAAGAAGAATCACATTAAGGTCCTGGAGTGGCCTAGTCTCCAGACCTTAATCCCATAGAAAATCTGTGGAGGAAGCTGAAGGTTCGAGTTGCCAAACATCAGCCTCGAAACCTTAATGACTTGGAGAGGATCTGCAAAGACGAGTGGGACAAAGTCCCTCCTGAGATGTGTGCAAACATGGTGGCCAACTACAAGAAACGTCTGACCTCTGTGACAATGGTTTTGCCACCAAGTAGTAAGACAAAGGGGTCAAATACGTATTTCCCTCACTAACCTGCAAATCAATTTATAACTCTTTTTACATGCGTTTTTCTTGTTTTATTTTTTGTTATTCTGTCTCTCACTGTTAAAGTATACCTGATCATTTCTTTGTCAGTGGAGAAACTTTCAAAATCATCAGGGAATCAAATATTTTTTCCCCCCCACTGTAAAAGTACAAAGATACAAAAGTATATTATACAACTAATAATATCCGTAAAACTACCAAATCCCCTTAAGTTCCATCTGAACATGCTTGTTCACTTATAGCACACTTAGGAAAATTCAAATATATGTGCAAAAGGTACAGCTCTTGCCCTTCATTGCTACAAAGTATCGGTTTGTTAAAGGAGCTAGATGGCCAAGTTCAAGATTTCACTAAATGGAGAGGTTCTTGTAAGGAAAAGTAAGGATATCATAGTATCTTGCATCCTTCCTCCTTAAAAAAACATATATATATATATATATATATATATATATATATATATATATATATCACATATATAGTTGTGAGCAGCAGCTCGCACGGCGAGCCTGCGGCCCTTGCAAAATTTACGTCGTAACGCAAAGAAAATACTAGACACGTTACGACCTTGCAAAAATCGGCTGCAACACGCGCACATCAAAACATGAAAAATACAACAAATACACACAACAAATACATAAAAAGCTTACTTACAGGAAGAGGGAGTGTCCAGGACCTCGAAAACTAAAGTTACACCTCAATTTAAGTCAAATGAAAAGAGTTTAGACACTAAAAAATTCTCTAAGCAAGAGGAAAAATGGCCACCGAAAAAAACGAAAACGAGGCTACAGTTGTCTAAAGACGCAAAACACCACCAAACACCTACGTATTTGCTAAAAAAAAAAACACGAGATTAAAAAACAAGGACGCAACCCGCGCAACCCCAAAAACATTTCAAACACAACAAATACAAACAACAAACACATAAAAAGGTTACTCACAGCAAGGGGGGCACCCAGGACCTCTGCAAGTGAAATTACACCTCCATTTAAGCACAAATTTCGGAGTTTAGAGACACGAAAATCACCTAAGCGAGAGAAAAAATGGCTGCTCAACAAAACGAAAATGAGGCTAAAGGTCCCTAAGCACGCAAAACACTACCATAAACACGCAAAACACCACCAAACAGCTACGGATATTTCGAAAAAGTCGCACGACATAGAAAACGAACGACGCTACATCAGCCACATTATATACACCAAACACCATTAGCTCACTTCCAATTTCATTGCCGTCATTTTTTGACGGGCAATTCGCTAGTATATATATATATTTTATATTGTTGTTGTTTAGTCGTTCAACACATTGTTTCTGGCCGTGCTTATCCATATGGTTATCTTTGCAGACATAATGGGGTGGGTTGCCAGTTTTTTCTCCAGTGGACCATGATTGGTCTGACCTCTCTACTATGAACTGCCCTTCCATGGTGTAGCTCTCAATGAAGTATACAAGCCCCTTCACTACAACAAGGTAACAATCAAGAAGGGGATCACATATAATAGATGTGATTGTGGTAATTACGAGTTGTCGTCACGCAATGTTAAAAGATACGCGACTTAGAAAAGGGCTTGCAATAAGTGCTGAAGGTGCTCATTGCGAGGCCCATGATGAGCGCCGAAGGCCATAGACCTTTGGCGCTCATTGCGAGACCTGCACAACTTTGAAAAAGGCAAGACTTTGAAAAAAATACTTCTCTAACGGCTGCCATTTTTTTTCAAGCCCTTAACTCGGAAGCTGTTTGGAGGCCTCCAAAGGACGCCATTTGATTAAAAAATTAACTGACAACGTCATACACAGCACAGGGGGAGAGGAAGGGAGCCCGTAAGTGAGGTTGAAAGCTAAAGCCGAAGGCGCTCACCGAGAGGACCGCAAGATAGAGGGAGTAGAACCTCGCATTGTGCGGCAAACAGCATTGTCAGGCTTAAAATTTTATTTTATATATATATATATATATATATATATATATATATACATATATATATATATATATATATATATATATATATATATAGAGAGAGAGAGAGAGAGAGAGAGAGAGAGAGAGAGAGAGATGGGAGAAAGAAGAGAGGATGAAGGGCGATAATAAGATATATCTTCCAATATATCAAAGGGTTTAATACAGTTCAAGAACTCCAGAAAAAGAGGAATGCAAGAATGAGACGTTTTGACATTAGAAGGCAATGTGGAAAAGTATTAATTTACAGAATGGGAAGTATATAACTGGGCTAGTCACCCACGGTGTAATACAGTTATATATTTCAAATACCTAAGGTTTAATAAAGTACTCTTTTTGGGGATATAAAATGAGCTGAGTAGGGGCCTCATTCTATTATCGGCCGTAGGAGATGCGGGGCCGCAAGGACCGGCCGCAAGCTATTCGGCTATTCTATTCCCCTCCGGCCGGGGATTCCGGCAGGCTTGCGGCCGGCGCCTTGCTATCCCTTGCGGCCGCTCGCGCCGGAAGAAAGCCTTTGATCTTAAACGGCCGCAAGAGTTTCGGCCGCAAGAAAATCCTGGTTGCTATTCAATTGCTCCGGGAACCCTCTCTGCAAGGCTAAAACCGAGCCACAGCTTACTTGTAGCAAAAAGGTCCCGCTAGCACCAATTAAGCACATAATAATGCCATAATAAAGGCATCCTGCACTCTGAGGAGACTATAAAGTGATTGTAGGTGTTAGCAAAAATAGCACAACATTCCCCTATACTCAAATCCGTAAATAATTTGTTTTTTAATGTATGTCAAATATCCATGTAAAAAGTCCAGAGTGCTTGGAGCACCTCAGACCCGGCCACGCTGCGGCCGGAAAATAAACAGTTAATGTAATCTCGGATTTGGGCTGATGTGCAAGCTTGAGAGGGGGTTACTATTAGTCTTCATGTCCCCCATTATGATCCCTAGCATTTACAGAGCTTTACAGTGCGGGCTTGAATTTATTTTTGCGTTTAAAGATTTCTGAGCTTACGGCCGGTTGCAAGATATGCGGCCGGCCGTAAGAGGAGATCCTTGCGGGGCCGAATAATTGAATTGCGAGCAAACAGAACCCCCGCAAGGAATCGCAGCCTTACGGCCGTTTTACGGCCGATAATAGAATGAGGCCCTAGGTGGGCAATTAATTAACAATTAATCCACATATTACAAACATCAGAGGAGATAGAAAAATGTTGAACTTGATGGACTAAAGGTATTTTCTTAACACTTGATTACTATGTAACTTTGTTTGGAGCGCATAGTCATAAGGCAAGACAATGATCATACACGGGAGATCAGACAGAATAACAATAAAGCAATTATTTTGAGCAGAGAAAATAAAATAAACCTGGAGTCAGTGCAACAACCGGAATCGATGCAAGTAAACTGGACTGGTGCAGAACTTCCTCCATTGTGCGCTATGCAATCAGATAATCCAAATATAGAAAGCAAATAACTATATTGTGCAATGTTCCGTACTAACGTGATCCCACCATATTGTTCCATATAACTTTCTCAATCGTACAATGGTTTGTAATATAATTATATCCACTCACCTCTCTGCAGCCAACATATGACCATTGCAATGTGCAAGCTTTCCACAGTGACCCCTGCACACAACTAAATGCTGATGTAAGATATATGGCTGTGGGTGTGGTGATACATACCCATGTATATTTTATTCTAATTGGTTGTTGATGTTAAAATATGTAGTGACGAGTCTGTGACTAATACATGTCGCTGCTTCTCATTAGTCATGCACAAAAGTTATGACTAAATCGATAACAGGATGGACAAGGGAGCTCACTGGAAGGGACGTAATGTAGGACACAGGATCAAAACATCACTGACTTTATTTATAACAATTATCGAATTGTATCTCTGTGGCTGAAAATTGTGTATACATACAGATAATAAATTTGATTCATATGGAAATTGAACGGTTAATGTCAAACTTCTCAAAGCAAATACATTCAAAATATCAGAAATAAAAAAATTGGAGGGTGTTTCATAAAAATCATAAAATGAAGAAAAAAAAAGACAATAATTTAGTAAAAATGAAAAAAAAACGAGAAAACTTTAGCTCCAAAGTTGCCCTCTTTTTGGCAAAAAATAAAGAGAATGAACTAGAAATATCACAAGCTGAACTTTCTGAATTGGATCAATTAGCAGAAATAAGATTGGATCTGGTCTGTTTCACTAGCACAAGTCAGGGCTGCAGAACGGCACTCCCACTCCTCAAAGGCTGTGTCCACTTAAGGTGGATAAGTGCAGTTACCTTTACAAAACTTATATAGAAATAGTGGTATAGTATGGGGGACCTGGGGGGTTGTGGGATAGGAGATCATAATGAGGGACATGGGGGACCTGTGGGGTTGTGGGATAGGAGATCCTAATGGGGGACCTGGGGAGATGGGGGATAGGAGATCATAATGGGGGACCTGCAGGGGGGTAGGAGATCATAATGGGGACCTGGGGGTGGGGAGGGGGAGATCATGATGTGGGACATGGGGGGCCTGGGGGGTTGTGGGATAGGAGATCATAATGAGGGACATGGGGGACCTGCGGGGTTGTGGGATAGGAGATCATAATGAGGGGCATGGGGGACCTGCAAGGTTGTGGGATAGGAGATCATAATGAGGGACATGGGGGACCTGCGGGGTTGTGGGATAGGAGATCCTAATGGGGGACCTGGGGAGATGGGTGATAGGAGATCATAATGGGGGACATGGGGGACCTGCAGGGGGGTAGGAAATCATAATGGGGACCTGGGGGTGGGGAGGGGGAGATCATTATGTGGGACATGGGGGTGGGGAGGGGGGTTGCCCCCCTCCAAAAAAAAACTCCCTTACATCCCCCATTATAATCTCATATCCCCCCCCAGGTCCCCCATTATGATCTCCTACCCCCCCCGCAGGTCCCCCATGTCCCCCATTATGATCTCCTATCCCCCATCCCCCCAGGTCCCCCATTATGATCTCCTATAACACTCTTTCTGCTTATTTATCATTGTTGTAAAGTAACTTCAGTAATACACCTTAAGTGGACACAGCCTTTGACAGAGAAGTGGGAGGGCTGTTCTCCGGCCATGACTTGCGCTAGTGAAACAGACTAGATCCATAAGATTGATGTAATCCCCCAAAATAAACGAGAAGAGCAACAGATGAACAAAGATGATAAATGAACTCTCCCCAAAATGAGAGAATTATTATCTGAGCTTCAAAAAGTCATGATCTCTGAATTTAAACATCAAATTATTGAAAACCCCATGAAAAAGAACAATTCTTCAGCTGACACTGCTTCCAGAGGTCATTTTGAACTCAGTATTGAATAGTAAAGAAGACACACTTAAGCACGCAGCTATCCCATTCTGTATCTTGTGTGGTTTACCACTTCCCAGCAGAGTTGTTGATGCTTCTTGACATTTCCACTTCACAATAACAACACTTGCAGTTGACGGAGCCAGTTCAGACAGTTCAGAGATTTGACATACTGACTTAGAAAGGTTGGAGATCATTGAACTCTTCAGTATGACCCATTCTACTGCCAATGTTTGTCTATGGAGATTGCAAGGAAGAACCTTTTTGCAATGGGTGTGGCTGAAAAAGCCAAATCCACTAATAAGAAAAGGTGCCCACATACATTTGGCCATGTAGTTTATCTTTTTAAAAAAAGGATACAAGACGAGGTTATGAGATGAAGTTGGAAAAGGGAGATTTACAGGAAATGTGTAAAAATGATACTTTAAAGAAAGGGTAGTTGTGAAACATCCCTCCAGTGGAAATGGGAGGGTCAAATGGTTAAATAATTTAAACATATCTAGGATACCCATATGTCTATCCTAAGATTTAATGAAGCTTTTTAGGTAAGGAAAATGAGCAGCCTAGGTGGGCCTTTTTGGTCTTATCTCCTTTCAAGTCACGGTTCTTATGAAGGTGGAGATAATATCGTTGTGTCAATGGTTACATTTGCAATATTTAAACAACAGGTCTATGCAGTCTGTTTTAATCAGCCACAACCACATTTTATTGATATTTTGCACTAACACATCGAGGTTATCCACATTTGCTTTTTCAACACCATATGAATTCTGAAACTCAATGCTATTTTTGTATCCTTATCAGGCTCAGTGGTTATATACATATATATATATATATATATATATATATATATATATATATATATATATATATATATATATATATATATAAGTGTTGTCATTGTATATGTGTTTTGACTTAACTTCTGACACGTGATTTTTTCTTGTTTTACATTATGTCATCTGAATGTCTCTCTGATGACTAATAGTGCATTAAATACTAAGACAAAATACTACCACACACATTATCTTTAGCTCACAGGGAGAAGTGGGTTACATTTTAATTTTTTAAGGCTTTGAAGTAGAACTTTTATATTTGAGGCTTTTTATTATTTGTAAAGGAAGGTGGAAACCCCCCATAAACTACAGTAAATTTAAGCTCCCCTTGCTGTGGTTTTCAGATGCTATTTGCTTTAAATAAATATCAATTATAAATAAAGATATAAAAAAAATGTTTCACAGCACTCAACCTGTGCAGCTAATTCTGAAGATTTTTACACACTTTATTACTTTTATGAACTCTGTGTCTAATCATTTATTTTTTCTTTTTTTATATTTATATTTGTATATCTCCTTTTATACTTTGCAAGTGTATTTATTTCAGCGTTTTTAGTAAATAAAAACAGCTACATAGCATTGAACAACGCAAAACTACCAAGCAAACTTAACGATAGTAGCTCAAATTATGCAAAGTTTTTTCACTCATAATGTAGCATCTAATTATTTTAGCATTTTTTTTACTGCAATTTTTCTCTATAACAAATATGTTAAACATTGACCACTAACCAAAGCACCAAACAAGATTGGAAAATCAAACACTTACAGTCTAAGGGCGAGTGATAGATGCAAGATGGCGGTGTGTTAGGCAATAGGCTCAAGCAAGTGGAGGTGCCTGTGTGTTGCACTGTAGATTGTGGGTGTGATGATATTATGCTGTAGAGTGTGCAGTTGTGTATATTAAGACTGAATGTGGATGAGTTTTTAGTGAGGGTTTTGAAGGATTTAAGGCAGGAGGATAGAGTAGTGGAGCGAGGCAAGGAGTAGGAGCAGCATGAGAAAAGTCCTCAATGCCGTAGTGAGAGGAGATGATAAGAGAGAAGGAAAGAAAAAGGTTGTTAGCAGAGAGAAGGTGGTGGGGGAGTATTTTGAGACACAAGCAGAAATATAAGGGGATGGGGGGTTGTTGAGGGCTTTATACATTAGGGTCATAATTTAAAATGTTATTCTGGAGGCAACGGAAGCCAATGGAGTGATTGACATGTGCTACAGACACTGAGCTTTGACTATGGAAGAGTAGGTGGAGGTGTTCAGTATAGGATTGGAGAGGAGGTAGAGGGGTGATGGGGAGGCCAGCAATGAGCGAGTTGCAGTATTGGAGGTGAGATATGATGAGGGAATGGTTAGAATTTTAGGTGTGTCTTGTGTAAGATAGTGACGTATTTTGGAGATGTTTTTTAGGTGAAAATTACATTATTTTTTGATTGATTGTATGTAAAATTCTTAAAGAGAGGGCAGGGTCCAGTAGAACCCCAAGACACCAGGCCTGGGAGGTGGGAGTGTTAAAGTCAACAGTGAGGAATATTTCAGGAGTGAAAGCTTTAGTAGAGGGTTGAAAGATTAGTAGCTCAGTCAGAAAAATATATGTTTTTCTTATATTCAAATTAGATTTAGCAAATCATGCCTATAAACAGGGGTGTATTAATAGGGGGAGGGGGACAAATCCCCCACAGATTAAATAGGGGACACAAAAAATAGCAAAATTGCATTACCATTACTGTATTAGACATTCCATCTGTTCTTTGCACGTCATTGCTTTTGGCACAAAGTAAGGAAAACTTACATTTTAAGTGTGTCTGAATCAGTTAGTAGAAGGTGTAACTGCTTTGTCTGCAAATAGTCTGTCACAGTGCCACAGTCCGAATAAGTTTAGATTAAAATAATTTTAGGGTTCCTGTGAACCCCTCTTCAAAAAAATATCCTTATCCTTAAAGGTATATGCAAGTGAGCTGGGTTATACATGCATCTGATAAAGGAGAATTAGTAGTGTATGAAAACATTTGTTATATAGAAAAGTTCCGTTTACTTACAAAGTTATTAAATTTTTTACAGGGCTCAACAAATGCCAGAAGCCAGGCTGTCATGCCACAAAATGCTTACAGGCACCTAGATTTCATCTGGTGTATATCTCTGTAATTCAGTTGTAACTGGAAGCAGACAGGCATGAGTGACTGAGCCAGGGCAGTGTTGAGGCTACATTCCCTGGGCATGAGTGACTGAGCCGGTGCTGTGTTGATGTTACATTCCCCAGGGTCAGCACCGCACCCTCCAGCCGAACGTACCTGTGTGTAAGTGAGGAGTGAGAGCTGCTGTTGCTAGAACAGCCCTCACTGATAAATATACTTAGCAGAGCTTCCTATGTGCAGCTAATCAAGGCCTCTTTTAATAGTAACTCTCAAGCAACCAGAAACTACATTTATCCGGTATCTACCAAGCCTCATGTGTGCCAGTTATCTAGGAGTCTACTGTATATATACACATATAGTATATATATATATATATATATATATATATATATATATATATATATATGTATATTTGTATATATGTATGTGTATATGTATATGTATATGTGTATATGTATATGTGTATGTGTATATGTGTATGTGTATATGTGTATATGTGTATATGTGTATATGTGTATATGTGTATGTGTATATGTGTATATGTATACATATATATATATATATATATATATATATATATATATATATATCAATTGTTTCACATATGGTGGGCTAAGAGTGATAGAAGCCCTCCACCATACACATGTACAGTAGTACAAATAAGGAGTAGTACATTAGTGATTCTATTTGAATGTATAAAAATAAGTTGATAAAAACATATTTCCTGCTCAAATTTCTCAGAAATACAGTATATGCACTGCAGTCTGGTAAAACTGGGTGGGACATGCAAATGAGGCCACGCAATGCACCATAACTCTGTCAATCCAAACCATTTTAAACATGGCTCCTTTTAAGCATATGCTTACTGTATTTCACAGTTTTAGGCATAGCAACGGATTGATTTTTCACAAACCAGGACACTTAACCACATACAGTACTGTTTCACAGTTACTGCCGATCCTCAGTATGGTGTGAGTGCCTGGTTTGTGTGGTGATTGTTGTAGAGAGTAGTTCTATACAGCAATTGTTTCACATATGGTGGGCTAAGAGTGATAGAAGCCCTCCACCGTACAAAGTACAGTAGTACAAATAAGGTATAGTACATTAGTGAGAAGGTTTAGTAGTGTAGTGAGTCTCGAACATCGTGAGCCAGTGTGTCAGGGTGTGTGTCCCTGTCAGTGTGTGTCTTGGCATTGTGCCTGTGACTCTGACAATCTGTATGTGTGTCTGTCTGTATGCGTGTCTACCTATATGTGTGTGTCTGTGGGCCAGTGTGTGAGTGTGTCAGGTGTGTGTCCCTGTCAGTGTGTGTCTTGGCATTGTGTTTGTGACTCTGACAATCTGTATGTGTGCCTGTCTGTATGCGTGCCTACCTATATGTGTGTGTCTGTGGGCCAGTGTGTGAGTGTGTCAGGGTGTGTGTCCCTGTCAGTGTGTGTCTTGGCATTGTGCCTGTGACTCTGACAATCTGTATGTGTGTCTGTCTGTATGCGTGCCTACCTATATGTGTGTGTCTGTGGGCCAGTGTGTGAGTGTGTCAGGGTGTGTGTCCCTGTCAGTGTGTGTCTTGGCATTGTGCCTGTGACTCTGACAATCTGTATGTGTGTCTGTCTGTATGCGTGTCTACCTATATGTGTGTGTCTGTGGGCCAGTGTGTGAGTCCCTGTCAGTGTGTGTCTTGGCATTGTGCCTGACAATCAGTAGGATTAAGATACAATTACAGCAGCAATTATATTGTTTAATTAGTTGTGCTGCACATTTTACTGCAGGTGGGAGTCTTAGGATTTGTATTATGCTAAAACCTGAGAAACGTAGATATACATTTAAATAACAAACATTTTATTTTGTTATTTTTTTATACAAAAAACAAACTTGTTAATTTGATTTAGATGATATATGACATTTGGAAATTTAACCAGACGGAATACTCCTGTTCATTTAATGTTGTTTCTAGATATGTATAACCATGACCGGCAACTCCCTGAAATGACTTTAAACTCAGACTATCGTGCATTTAGTCTGTCTGTATTACTACTACTATCACTACTATTGCTACTCACTGGCTGAAATAGAAAACCAAAATTATATATAAAAAGTCATATCTAGGAAAATAAATATAGAATTTTCCTCAGTTTTATGTATAGGCCATATAGTAAACTTCACAAACCATATATATTACCAATATACACTAAATTACAAAAAAAAAACCTCAAAAACACAAAACCTCACGCACGTAAAATAAATATGCTTTTCTATTATTGCTTGTAAAAGAACACAGGAAGCCAGATGTACTAAAGTAGGGGTGTCCAAACTCGGTCCTGCAGCGCCGCAGCCAGTCCTGGATATGTGGATGTACTTGCTGCAAGCACGTGAGACTTTTGCATCATCCTGATTGACTCGCCTGTGCACAGAAAGGACATCCTTAAATCCAGGCCTGGGTGCGGTTCTCCAGGACCGAGTTTGGACCCTGTAGTAAAGGGTGAAGTTTTGACAAATCTTGCAGATACTCTTTTATATCACATGTATAAGTTTTAACTTCTCAGAGTTGTGCGCCACTTCCCCAGTAATATATACAGTATAGTCTAAGCAGGATAGTACAAATGATATTGTTTTTAATGCAAGTATGTCATTACCTACCGTTGAGATAATTGTAGCTGTGTGAGGACCGAACCTGTTGCAGCCCTTTCGTTCAAAAGTCTGTGGATGAATGAGGCAATTCAGGAAGTACAGAAGGAAAAAAACAAGACGGAGCATGCGTACAAGGAAAGACTGCACGCCCTTTACAGCCCTAGATCCAGCAGAGTGCTGATTAGTGATGTCTGGCATCTGGCAAAATAAATAATGTTACAAACTCACAGATAATAGTGGAATTGATCAACTTTTCCCTCTAATAAATCACCTAATAAAAGCTTTTTAGTAATTGCATTGTGTGAGTATATTGTAATAATAATATTTAATAACTGGTAAATACTGTGTCCTAAATGCTGCTTTAAATAGTGAATATGTGGGAGCAGATAAACTGTATTTGTGAGTGACAAACAATAAAGGAGAGAGATCCGATTGTGATGAAAAACTGTCAAGAGAAACTCAGGAGGTAAATACACAATAAGGGCCTCATTCAAATGTGATTCAGCCAATTGAATAGGGGTCTAAAAAAGCACATAACATATTTTTTTTGAAGAAGTTTTTAGCTAGTAAACATCTATCCAAAAGCAAGGTTTTCACTAACTAAAAACTTCTTTAAAAAAATATGCTATGTGCTTATTTAGAGCCCTATTCAATTGACCAAATTGCAATTGAATGAGGCCCTAAGTGTCGGACATAATCACATTACGAAGAGTTCAGACATCTTATCACAGCATGTTTTTGATTTAAAGGTCCATTTACCTCGCTTTGAGTGATCTTCATGGTGTGAAACAGCACAAAATTATATGTTAAGATTTTTTTTAAAATTATACTGCAGTCTTTGGTCTGTTTTCAAACATACTCCTGACTGTTCCATGATTAACAACATCTGCCGACATCGGCCGGTGCAAGCTCTGTGAACACAAGATTTATGCTTTTTCCCTGCATTCAGGAATGTAATCAGCCATCGGTTAACCCACAAGTAACATATTTAGGAGTTTCCAGCAGTAATTTCCCAGAACAGATGAATTTGGAAAGGGTAAACCCTCTTTATGCTTCTGCTCTCTGAACACAGCTCTTGCTGTGACTCGGTGTGGGGCACTTGCCAGAGTCTCATGTAAACAGACACTTCATTTATGATTTTTTTTTCCTTGAAAAAGGCACCTATTTTAAAAATTCAAAAAGCATTTCAACATTTTTTAGGGGTACTATACAGTAGTTTGCTCTAAGTTAGACTGAATTAACTGGCCCTTTAAAAGTAAAGTTATTGCAGTTGTCTCAATATCTCCCACAATGCCATACAACTGTCAAATAAGTGTAAACATGTTTAGCACATAAATGGTTAACAAAGCTGAATTCCTCGACTCTGCCCATCACTTACAGCTATCCTGGATAAAGAAATACTATAAGTAAAATCTCTAGAGTTTATATGTTATTCTGTGCAGCCTAGTATTGAATATACTTTACACTTACAGGCTGAATAACACATTATATTAAGATGACAGTGGTAACTACCTGCAGATAAAACTATCATCTTATTGAATATTGGCCAGAGGGCAGATATAATGTGGCTAGGTACACACCTTACATAAAGACAGGTATCACTTCTATGAATTCATGAATCCTTTGTGAAATCAAAATGTTCAGATTTTTTTTAAATATACATTTTTAACATTAAAGTTCAGAATGTTACAAGCTGATAGACAACAGAACTTGTTTTTAATAATATTTAATAGGAAATTGAGGTGCATGGTTTTAAATACGGTATAATTATGAAACTTTTAATACATTGCTGATTTCTTATATGGAGCCATGTGAAACAATGGGTAAAGTGTTGGGGAACCATTGGATATGGGACATCCTATCCCACTGAATAATTTAACATAGCCCTATAGTCAGGCTGGTCTGGAAGATGGTAAATAATTTATATATTCACGTGTATTGGCAAAGATGTGTAATTACCTTACTGGGCGTTACTGTCATCACAGCTCTGACCTTATTGACCACATTGTTTTTACCAGAGTAAATCACCCATTGGGATCCATACTCATGAACTACTACTTTACAATCAACTACTTTAATTTCTTATGCTTGCGATCAAAAACATGATGACAAAATGGTGGTGATCCAGCACATTCTTATTTACAGATACCATAGATTAGTGACAGGCAATCTGTTTCAAGTGTACATGACTCCATAAAAGGCCTAACCACGCCTTTTTATCCAAAGCAACATTGTAAAATCACTACAGAAAGGAATTTATTGCAAATAGACGTATAGATAATGAGGAGAATTATTTATGACTACAGCTGGGCAGTGTATTCTCTTCTTAGAGAGATACAGCTGTGCTCAGAAGTTTGCATAACCTGGCAGAAATTGTGAAATGTTGGAAATTCTTTTGAAAATATGACTGATCAATTTTGGGGGAAGGATACTGATTGTATGAAGCCATTTATTATCACATAGTTGTTTGGCTCCTTTTTAAATCATAATGATAACAGAAATCACCCAAATGGCCCTGATCAAAAGTTTACATACCCTTGAATGTTTGGCCTTGTTACAGACAAACAAGGTGACACACACAGGTTAAAATGACAATTAAAGGTTAATTTTCCACACCTGTAGCTTTTTACATTGCAATTAGTGTCTGTGTATAAAAAGTCAATGAGTTTGTTCTCTCTCACGTGGATGCACTGAGCAGGCTAGATACTTAGTCATGGGGAGAAAAGAACTGTCAAAAGAACTGCATAACAGGGTATTGGAACTTCATAAAGATGGAAAAGTATTTAAAAAGATATCCTAAGCCTTGAACATGCCAGTCAGTACTATTCAATCACTTATTAAGAAGTGGAAAATTCGGGGATCTCTTGACACCAAGCAAAGGTCAGGTAGACCAAGAAAGATTTCAGCCACAACTGCCCGAAAAATTGTTCAGAATACAAACAGGTAACCTCAGGAGAAATACAGGCTGCTCTGGAAAAAGACGGTGTGGTTGTTTCAAGGAGAACAATACAGTGATAATTGAACAAAAATGAGCTGTATGGTTGAGTTGCCAGAAAGAAGCCTTTACGAAGCCAATGCCACAAAAAATCACGGTTACAATATGCCTGACAACACCTTGACACGCTTTACAGCTTCTGGCACACTGTAATTTGGAGTGACGAGACCAAAATAGAGCTTTATGTTCACAACCATAAGCGCTATGTTTGGAGAGGGGTCAACAAGGCCTATAGTGAAAAGAATACCATGCTCATTTTAAAACATGGTGGTGGCTCCCTGATGTTTTGGGTGTGTATGAGCTCTAAGGGCACAGGGAATCTTGTGAAAATGTATGGCAAAATGAATGCAGCATGTTATTAGAAAAAAAACTGGCAGACAATTTGCAATCTTCTGAACGAAGGCTGCGCATGGGACACTCTTGGACTCCAGCATGACAATGACCCAAAGCACAAGGCCAAGTTGACCCTCCAGTGGTTACAGCAGAAAAAGGTGAAGGTTGTGGAGTGGCCATCATAGTCTCCTGACCTTAATATAATTGAGACATTCTGGGGAGATCTCAAACGTGTGGTTCATGCAAGATGACCAAAGACTTTGCATGACATGGAGGAATTTTGCCAAGACGAATGGGCAGCTATACCACCTGCAAGAATTAGGGGCCTCATAGACAACTATTACAGAAGACTGCACGCTGTCATTGATGCTAAAGGGGGCAATACACAGTATTAAGAACTAAGGGTATGCAAACTTTTGAACAGGGTCATTTAATTTTTTTCTTTGCCATGTTTTGTTTTTTGAGTATGCCAATCTGTTATAACCTACAGTTGCATATGAATCCCATGAGAAATAGAGGAAATATATTTTGCCTGCTCACTCATGTTTTCTTTGAAAGTGGTACTTATATTACTAACTGGATGCTCTCCCACTCTAGAAAACAAGCTGGGCGCTACGTGGGAAGCTGGGCGCTACGTGGGAAGCTGGGCGCTACGTGGGAAGCTGGGTGCTACGTGAGAGGGCTGCATTATAACCCAGGCCACCTGTCGCTCACCACTGCCAATGTTATAGTGAATTATATTTTAATGAATTAATGAATCACACACACACACTTGGTGATACTAAGACCAGTTTCCACAATATCTGGTACCCATGAGAGTGTGGGGAATCCCTGCGCTAGATGGATAATCTAGCTACACATGCATAATTACTATTAGCCTTATTAAATTGCAATTCGGCCAATTGAATAGGGCTCTATATAAGCACACAGCATATTTTTTTTACAGAAGTTTTTAGTTAGTGAAGACCTTTCTTTTGGATAGAATTTCACTAACTAAAAATTTATGTAAAAAAAAATATGCTGTGTGCTTAAATAGAGCCCTATTCAATTGGCCGAATCGCAATTTAATAAGGCTGTATAGGTTCAGTTTTGTACTGTATCCTTATTTTTGTAACCCATCATAAACTTTTTTTGTTAAAATCACTGTTCTTGAATATAATGTCATTCTTTTGTTGTTCAGTCATACAAGCCATGTCCGTCTTTCCATGACCTCATGGATTGCAGCATGCCAGGCACATCGTTATTTCTCTGGATGTGCTTATTCGAAAGGTTTTCTTTTTTTTCTTGGCAAAGGACTGGCATATGTTGCAATTTCCTTCTCCAGTGGACCGTAGTTTGTCAGACCTCTTCGCAATCACCTGCCCATCTTGAGTGAATCAACATGGTTTTGCTCACAGCTTCACTGAGGTACACAAGCCCTGTCACTACGACATGGTAGGGATCCAGAAGGGGATCCACATTGCCTTAAATGCTTAAAGAATTGTGATAATATGTCTAAAATATACTATTTAGAACAACTACACAAAATATTTTTAGAATTAAGAATCAAATAATGCAGCCTCTAAGATACAACAGGAAAACAGAAGGAGCTTAATTAATGTGAAAATATGTTACTCGGGGGGCTTCTTAGAAGTAAAGAACTATAAATGTGAAATGGCAATTACATTAAATATGATAAAATAGGATACAGTTAATTAAGTCACCGTGTTATAACATTTATATATAAACAAGCCAGATTTGCCTGAAGAGTTGTTACACATGCTTTGTGTGAGTCACCAACTTAAATTGAGAGTCTGTGGTTATATTAAAACCCCATTATACACATCTGAATGGCTCTATTGACTTATAGCACTTATCACGGCTGAATAAGATTTCCTCTTTGTGGGATGTGATTAATATGCTATAAGAGATTACCTGGCATGAGTAGTATTCAGCAATAGCCGATGTAATGCAGAGAAGAACCACTCGCAAAATCTGCTAAGTAGTCCCCACAATATTCTCATTTTGAACATGACATAAACACAAGTTACATAAAAAATAGATAGATAGATACATAGATAGATAGATAGATAGATACATAGATAGATAGATAGATAGATAGATACATAGATAGATAGATAGATAGATACATAGATAGATAGATAGAGAGAGAGATAGATAGACTGATAGATAGATAGATACATAGATACATAGATAGATAGATAGATAGATAGATAGATAGATAGATAGATAGATAGATAGATACATAGATAGATAGATAGATAGATAGATAGATAGATAGATAGATAGATAGATAGATACATAGATAGATAGATAGATAGATAGATAGATAGATAGATAGATAGATAGATAGATAGATAGATACATAGATACATAGATAGATAGATAGATAGATAGATAGATAGATAGATAGATACATAGATAGATAGATAGATAGATAGATAGATAGATAGATAGATAGATAGATAGATAGATACATAGATAGATAGATAGATAGAGAGAGAGATAGATAGACTGATAGATAGATAGATACATAGATACATAGATAGATAGATAGATAGATAGATAGATAGATAGATAGATAGATACATAGATAGATAGATAGATAGATAGATAGATAGATAGATAGATAGATAGATAGATAGATAGATAGATACATAGATAGATAGATAGATAGATAGATAGATAGATAGATAGACAGATAGATAGATAGATACATAGATACATAGATACATAGATAGATAGATAGATAGATAGATAGATAGATAGATAGATAGATAGATAGATACATAGATAGATAGATAGATAGATAGATAGATAGATAGATAGATAGATAGATAGATAGATAGATAGATAGATAGATAGATAGATAGATACATAGATACATAGATAGATAGATAGATAGATAGATATAGTCTGCTACCGCTTGCTGAAGGGGGTGGCATTGGCAATACTTAGTAATAACAAGATGGGGCTTTTAATATATTGTTTGAGTATG